>JAAONU010000015.1:39652741-40245715 GCA_012932295.1 Cyclina sinensis | reverse complement strand
AAAAGAAAGTTATCAAGGGCAAATCTTCGCAGGTATTACCTTATAGGGAAAATTCAACTATTACCATATACGGTAATACGGCGGTTTTATCGACCGTCTCGCTATAAATAGGTATTGCAATATAGAGTAAAATGGTTTAGTAAACTGTTCCGGGGTATAACAATTTAACTAACTGAATAGGACGGATATTATACTACCAGGTAAGTAAAAATGTCAAATATAATATATTTGTAATACATTGCAATATATGTATTATGTATAGTGTATACATATATTGTAATCGTATTTAACTGTTTTGCTATGATTTGAAATGGCAATTTACTACATGTTAAGTGTACTGATAAAATCTGGTTAAAAATCATATACAGTAGTGTAACATAGATAGGGGTAAATGTGCAAACCCGAGCACCGGCTTATCTTGTGGACTCTTTAATAACTGAGTTATACTTACAACACTTAATAGTTCTAGAAGTAGACTGAAGCAGTGCTCATGAATTAATCAATACCAGACCGAAATCATCCTTTTGAAACTGACCACCTCAGATATAAACCAGGTCAGGATAAAGCTCGAATCCATGACGCATTTCATGAAAGTGGTTTGCATGTTAATGACCTTGACCTCTGGAAGTCGGAGTTGGAAGGGACCTATAAAAGAACAGCAGGAGTGCGAATCCTTTCCGAAGTCTAACTTACTAAACCTCACTTAAAATTTCATTGTTTACCCTGTTAGACTACCTTTGGCAACAAAATTCAAACTTTGGCTGAAACTGGTTGGAAATTGCAACCTGGTAGAACTCTTCCGTTAAGATCAAAAATCCTTTGGTATTGGGGTCTCTACTTTTCATACCTGAAAGGGTAGAGGGACTTGATAAAAATAACAAACAAATGAATTTTTTTTCCTCAAACCAGTATTCCGACATTGACTTGCCATTGCTACTATGGATATAAAGTCATTTACCAGTATTCTTATAACTAAAAACGTACAAAAAATTTGGGCAGCGTTTGTCTCAAGCAGAGAAACGTCAATCATGGAAAGATGGATATTTTGTGTATACGCTGCAGTTACATATCTAATAATTGCAATATTTCTGTAACAATCTAGTCACACAGAAAGGCCGTATTACAAGGTTAGATATTTTCAGTCTAGAGATGTCTCACTGGGTGAAAACTTCCCGTGGCTGGGTATTGAGAGAGTTGGAATTCTCAGATTATCAGGCAGCGGGTCCCGAGAAAATAGACTCAAGGTAAGTACAAGCTAAATACTTACATTTTTGACATGATAGATTGAGCTGGTGTGAGAATATATATTGATTACCAGTGATAGGCGGAACATTTTATAATTACAGATAACGTAGCTCACATGTCCTTACTATTAACCAGGATCCCATATTTTCCAGAGTTATATTTTTGCAATCATTTTATTTTTTCAAACACAATGAATGCTTACAAACAGAACTAAAGCGAACAGCTCAGAGGTTTTGGGTCCAAATATGAACTATTGCATGAGGCATCTTTGTCACACGTGCATATGCCCAGCTAGACGCCTGTAGGATGAATTGTAAATGTTGCCTAGTTTCCTCTATTTGTTTGTATTAGGAAAGTTAGTGGAGGTGCGGGGGATCGAAATCGCGACTCCTGGATTACCAGTCCAGCGCGTTACCATTAAACTACCGATCCGCCCACCACCTTTTCTCTTACAATTGCATATTAATAAGCAGTACCCTGCCAGCGCCAGAACTTACACGTGAGTGCGATATATGATAAAACGTAAAAGAAGTAATCTTCACTTATCAGTTTATACTTCAGGTCGCAGACAGTTTCTCACGACAGAGAGGTCAGTATCGGAGGTAACGTGTCAATCTATGGAACAAAAGGACAACGGCGACTGTCTGTCTGTGTGTCCGAATTCATAAAGCGCATGGACCTGATGGAAGCAGTCAGAGATATTCGCAAGCAGGCTTATATGTTTGATGTATGTTACAGAAATTGTTACCTTCACATAAGTTGAAGTTGTATAATTATTACTCAGTTCGAGAGAATCTGCTGAAGCAACTGGAAGCAATTCATCACAAATAAATCTTAAGTTTTTATCGCGAAGAAGAAATTTAAAACTTAAGCTTGCAGATCGATTTTTTTCTTACGTCTGAGCAGCGTGTTTCGTAAAATATTATTTAGAAAATAACGTGAGTTTTCCCTTGCCCCCGGAGACAAAGGTTTGACTGTCAGTTTGATGATCTTCTTTTGTCGTTATTTTATCAGTTGATGACGTTGCTGATGACGAAAGGTCTCGGAAAAGTCAGTAGCTCTGCCGATAGACAACTGCTCAAAATACTCGAGGTTATGGTTGTAGAAGGTAACAATCAACTCTTCTTTTCACAGTTTATCATTGTCTTATTGGTGAAAATATGTTTTATATCAGGAAATCAAGTAAAAATTCGTAATCACATAAATTTCAATTTCACAGATACTGAAGTCATATAGATGTTCTGCTTTTGATGTTAAAATCGAATAAGTTATCGTTTGTCATTTTATCTTTCTTTGTTAAGCTTGTCCGCTTCTGTCGGAACACCACCAATTCTTGGCTGAAAATGCTTCAGTGTGCAAAGAAAGGCACACAGACATGGACAAGACTGTACAATTCTCGCTCGGCTAAGAGTAGCTACCTGGTTGATCCTGCAGCGAGCGCATTGTCCCGTGTATGGATAGATCATTTTTCTAAGTACAGCTTCAGCGTGGGCATGCCACGCATCTTTACTTCTTAACACGGTTTCACTGACTAATTCATCATACCGTTTCATTGTAGCTATCAATAATGAAATGAGAATTGGCCCTACACAGACACTGTTGGTGTCTACAATGAAGTGCCTTGCAGATGGTACTACTGACAGGATAGGATCAAAGTCTCTCTGGAACAAACACATACAGACGGTGGCAAACCTATGTACCAAGATGGAACAATTTAAAGTATCAGAGGTATCTAAATTGCTTCATATTTACATTGAAAAGTACATGTATAACAACCCCGACTTTCAATTTGTTCAGAGATGACGTCACAGAACCAAATTAATCTAGTACACTTTTTAGGTATTGGTTTTCAGGTATACAGTTATATTTATATGTATGTGCACGGCTGTGTGTTAAAATGAAAATGTATCTAAATGTTAGAAATGTGCTAACTTGGGGAAAAATAAAGAAAATTAATGAGTGCATATAACATTGATGCATTTCAGTGTCTTGTTACGCCTAGACGAATTTTAGCTTATCAATTTAACTAATCAAGTTGCCAAGAAGTGTGCTCTTCGAGTTCCCTTCAGATACAGCCCCTACATGTGTTTATAAATGTATTTGTGCAGTTAACATAACTATCCTACCGGTATTTTTCAGCGCGTTGAAGACGGATTGCCCACACTCACAGATTTACCAAAAGAATGCATACGTGAAATACTGCTGAGAGTTTCGGATCACAAAGACTTAATCAACCTTGGTAAATGGCCCAGTTGTTATGTTGCTATGCCTGTATATAATACCGTGTCTTCTTTCACCATTGTTCTTTGTAGCATTTTGTGAACTTACTGAACTTACATCCCTGGAAGTATATTGACAAAAATATAAAATGTAGAAAAGGGTAAAATTAAGATAACGTGGAAAGAAGCCAATAGCTAAAACTTTTGAAACATTGTTATATAACATGGTACTTTTTTAACAAAGTAACCATTATCTTACAAATTTTCTTTGGTATTTAATTTAATTTATTTTGTATAATGAATACTGGCCTGTGATTGGTTGTATTCTAGATATAAGAACATCTGAAGATGATATTTGCAGGTAGAACATGTTCGGAGTTGTATTACATGATTCAGGACAGCTCGATTTGGCAAAGACTTGTGCAATACCATTTCACAGAGAAACAGATGACTGTATTTATAGAGGACACTGAGTACACTGATTCGGATGTCTCGGTTTGGCAACATCTTCAACACAAATGCTCAAGGTACTTACAATCTTCTGACACATTTAGAATGTAGAGATGAATTGGTTACAATAGTTCTCAGTAGCCTAATCCTGCGACCGATTGTGCAAATTTATACACTACCTGAGAAAACATGTTGCTTGACATTACGTGTAAGCTGAGCTGTTTTTACTTAATCATTTCTCCTTACTAGAGGCTGCTACCTTTCGCAGGTATCTTAGTCATTACTCAATAGTCATTGGTGTCTTGAAACTTGACGTCTCTTTTTATTAGTCTTTGGTTTCTGTGTAATCTTAACAAATATAATGTAATAGTTTCAAAGAGAATTATACTATATATAATAACTTTCTGTTAAATTTCAGGAAATTTGGTTTGAAGAGGCCTTACACAGACCAATTAGTGATTTGTTCTGCTTGCAAGACCCTTCATTGGCTCGTAAATATTTTCGTTATCTAAATTCTATCTTACTACCTTTGAAATAGCATCTTTTTCAAAAGGCGGTATCTTTTTATTGGCTGATTTTCTTAAAATTAAAAATGATAATTAAAACATATATATGTTAAAAATATCTTTTAGGCATTAAACCTCTCAGAAATGTTCATTGGGAATAAATGGCTATCCTCCCACCTCAAAATAGTTTAACAACAACTGTCTATATAGATATAGACTTAAATTTACCTGGGACCTAATATAAGGTATATGCTGTTAACATTCAGTATTTACACATTCAGCTTAGCTGTTGCACTAAGAATATCTTTACAGGCAGCTTGACATAGGAAAATAATTCTCTCAATTTCTATCACAATTACAAGACGTAACTCAACTTTCTTTTCAACAGAAATATTCAGTAGATTATGTGTCAACCTTTGTCTTATATTTTCAGATGAAGGGACACATGTGTTGGTCAGATGCAGACAAAGTCATGTGCGCCTATCTTGAACCAGTTTGCCCAAACGAACTATTTTCAATACTTTTTAGCGCCTAGCTTTCGTGACCATATTGATGTTAATCTTGAATTCTTTACTAAAACTGTCTGTATAATGGCTGTTGTTCACTGGATCTGTGATAGCTGATTTGTTGTTCTTTCAATTCAGTTTTTCCTGTTTTTTGTTTTTGTTTTAGCTTCATGACATAAAGCAACATAGTCAACATTATGTTAAACTTAACAATAAGAAGATGATGCGAAAACCATTTGTAAATGCATTTAATATTTTGTAGTTTTAATACCCCAGATAGAATATCCTAGCACTATACTGGAATCACGTGCGTTGGTCGGTCCGTTGCTCGATCGGTCCGTCCGTAGACAAAACTGCGCAGAATGTTTCTCAGCAACTGTTTATTAGATTGTAATGATACTTTGCAAGAACCATAAGTACTAAGCCTTGTTGTGCCTATCGTTGTCACGTTCAGCTCTAATGTTTTTTCACTGAGTTATGGCCCTTTTTACACATCAGCTAGTCAGGACTGTTTCTCAACAACTATTTTTCAGATTTTAATAATACTTTGCAAGAATCATAAATACCATACCTAGTCGTGCAAGCCGTTGCCGCGTTCCACTGCCGTAATTTTTTACTGAGTTATGGCCCTTTAATTTAACAGAAAATAATTGGAGCAACTTCTAACTCGAATAAATCAGATTATTGTGTCAAGGTTTTATCTGGGGGTATTCCTCATGTTTAGTGATAGCTCTTTTTCTTTCTACATTTTATTTCTTGTTAGCACTCCTTTACTGTATCAAATATTTATGAAACAAACACATGTTGCGTCAGAGATTTGTTATAATCATTCGCTGGGTGAAAAAGGAAACAGTGATTCGAGTGGGAGAGAGACGGGTAGAATGAAGCTTGAAATGAATTCATGCCTCACTCGAGTTGCTTTTAGTTGCCTTAGATTCTAGGGTTCACCAACCCTTGCCCCAATAGGTTCTCATAAGAACGATAAAGTACAAGTTGTCTTGATGAATTAATTTTAACAACTCGACAATGCTGCATGCAAAAGCACACGAACATACAAAATTCTAATAGTTTAATCATATTTTTATTGCTCTTTGCGATATATTATAATACAGACACACATATCTACAATTAATGGCATTGTAGAGCGAAAAAGGAAGGTACTCAATGACCTTACTGAGACAGAGCACTTGGAGTCAAATCAGCTCGAACGCGATGGCAGGAATAAAAGAAACTGATGGAGTTTCTACGTACGGTCTTTTCAAGATTTCCCTAAAAACCTTCACAAACTCTCAAACCCCTGCCACCGTCGTGCAAATAAAGACCTAAGCAAAGCAATCAACTGTAAAAGGGTTAATCACCAAGTAGGCAGAGCGCTTAGAATATCTTATTGGTTGCCTTTCATTTGAATTTACAGTTGGTTTTTACAAATAACGTGGAGATATTAATATGTATTTTTATTTTCATAAATTTATAAATCAAATCTCTATAAAACACACTATGAGAAATACCTTGTTGATTTTAAACTGCAATTTTATTTTGACTAAAATCTGGGTATCGGCTATAAAAGTTGCAAAACGTTTTTCTTAATCTTTGGTACCGCTTATACCCCCGTTTCAGACGTTTTCCTGTTTTTCAAAGACTGCTTTCATTTAATCTTTAACATTGTTACATGCACTAGAAAAGCGAACAAGCTGTGAAATGTAAGCCTCATAAGATGTAGCGCGTGGGACATCATCCTCTAAAATAGATAATTAACAACACAAAAATCAAAACCATCTCTTTTATCGTATATTTTAGTAGTAACAGAACCATTTTCAATAGAAAGATTTAGATTAAGTTTGCTTGTTTTTCTGAAATGATTGCTTTTATTAAACTGGAGTTCATTTGGATATATTTTATTGACCAAAGATGGAAAATGGTTATTATCTATATTTAACAAATAGTCAAGATACCTTGAGGTGTTGTTAAAGGTAGTAATAATGTCATCTTGATTTTCACTAGAAAGAGATAACATAGTCTCTTTCAGAAGCATAGTGAGACGATGTGCAGAGCGCATGATCCACCTTCCTCGGATCAAGCTCAAGCCATTATATTTGAATGCATCAAAGTGCTTGTCCGCTTTACATCTCTTGATCGATTGAAGGAAATAAAAACTACTCGGCAGATATTTAAACCAGAGTGAGATAATGTGCAGAATGCCTGTTCCGGCTTACTCAAATCAAGGTTAAGGTCACACCTAGTCATTATTAGTAAATATGTCAAATTCTGTGTCCGCTCTGTACCTCTTGAACCGATCGGAGGATGAAAGGATTTGGCAGAAATGTTAACCATACTGAAACGATGTAAAGAGCGCATGTTCCAGTTTGTTTGGATCAATGTCAAAGTCACATTTTGTCATTCTAATGTTGTGTGTGATTGTTTGGGTCCACTCTGTATCTCTTGAACCAGTTGAATGTAACTGAAACTACTTTGCAGAAATGTTAACCATTATGAGACAATGTGCAGAGGACAGGTTCCAGTTTCCTGAGATAGATTAGATGATAGCATGTATGGGTCATGGTCAAGGATACGTACAGGCCACTTGGTATACTTATTTTGAACTGATTTTTAACTATGGAACCTTGGAAGCAAACTACACTGACCATAAAATCTGCTGGATTGGCTGTTAGTAAGGTTAGTTAGTAAGGTAAAACATGACTCAAGAACTAATCAGTAAACAATAAACATTTTGAACTTATTCGCAGACATTGTTATAAAATCCTGATAAATAAACAACATCTTATATCTTCTGTTAATATATTGTGAAAAAGGTCTTCTACTGTCAGTAGCTTTCTCCGGGCGTATATTGTCCCACACCGGCGGAGCTCTTGTTCTTCATACTCCTCAACCATGACTAATAAAAGTGGCTTAAATATATAAACCAACTGAAGCTTTCAGAATTAACAGGTATTCTCAACAGTAAAGAACTTTCTAGAATACTGCTTGAACAACCAAACAAATTTAATGTAAACAGTAAATACCTATTTTTATAACAGCCTGGAAAGTTCCCATGCCATCAAGGTCGGTATACATGTAAACAAGCCAACAGTCAATACATACATGTACATAACACCTTCCCTCATACAGAACATATTTATGAAATAAATCTTTTTAGAAAATTTAAATATCATATTTTACACAAATAACATACTAAATACGTTATAATATTTACATGTAACAGCTTTGATAAACAAACGTGCACAGTTTTAACTCGAGACAAAGTATCAGAGATAACATTTGTCTTTACCTCTTAAGCTTTGTGTCTTTCTTCAGTAAATTCGTCGAAGGCTCTGCAATAACAGAAAAGTTCTTACAAAATTTCCTATAATATACTTCAGAGCGGGATATTGCACAGTATATGAAGATGAAGAACCTGCCATACCAAGATAACGCACCATGCGTCTTTTACACGAAGGCATAGGACAATCATAGACAGCCTCAACTTTTGCACCTACATGCTTTAAATTACCCTGAACAACTAAATGTCCTAAAAATGTCAAAGTAACATGACAAAATTCACTTTTTGAAACATTGACTGTCAAGCTGGTATCACTGAGTTGGCTGAGAAATGCTCTGATTATCTGATGGTTTTATCTGAAAATCTGCTACCTTATTCTACAAAGGAGACTATTTGCGTATAAATAATTATTCTGTTTCGCTTCTATAACTGGATTGCATCTTGGTTTTTGTTAGTGTGTGATTTGCACGTGTCAGAGGTCCAGGAAAGTTCCCATTTTACATGGTGAAAATACTGATTTGCACATTGGTCATTTCTAAAATTTTTTATAATGGCCTGAATAGTCTTTCTGTATCCAACATCCACTGACTAAAGCACCACCAGATACTGTTTAATGACTGTTTCAACTTCTCTGAATCATTCTATCAGAGACATAGATAACAGAGATAGGCAACTTCCTAGCTAGTTAAGATCTCACGCGTCCCTGCTTAGACAGTCTCTTGTAGCAAGTATAACTTGTTAACTAGTTGCCAAATTGAATCAAATTATACATTTTCTAGTCATTTGTCTATTGCTGCAGGTAATTTTAGTCCTGGTAAAAATAAATGATGCATCATCTGTTAAAGAGAACTGCAACTTAATCATTTTTCACAAAACTATAAAGATGGTGAAAAACTGGGATAGTGGGTATATTCTTCCAAGTTATATTCAATTAAAGGGCTAGAAAGTTGCCAATATTTTAACTTGCAGCTATAGACGACTGTTTAAGCTTTCAAATGATGTATACCTTAAAAGGGTCGAACAAATAGCCATTGAGTTTTAATTACTATCTATGTCTGATTCTATGAATAAGTCACTTAAATTGTACATAGATAATACTATTATAAACTGATAAACCACTGTTTACCTTTAAAAGATTATTATCGCCGTTCCTGGACGGCGATATATACAATTAACAAGATTTTAACAGTTTTGCCTGTACACCGCCTGCCTTTAGCCAATCAAAGCAAAGCATTTTATATCACATGATAACAAAATGGACGTCAAAATTCTTCAGCAAGGGATGCGTAAATGGACTCGCCCAACCGCCATGTTTGTCGGGTTACTTATTCTTACAACTGAAAAATACCATCATCAATGTACGATCTCAGTACCAGTCTTCAGGCTCGTGTAGGATAAATACAGGATAATCGCAATATTATTTGCTACATGTCATTTTCAACTAGAGAATGTAGTTAAATAAGAGTATGGTTTGTTTGGTTTTTTTCCAAAACTTGCACTTAAAGAAAAAAATAAATGCTTGCTTCCGGGCGATTCTAATCAGGATACAAACTCAGGGGTTACCTTCCCTGATTAGTACAGTAAAAGTAGCAAAGCGTGACGTGACCGGTGCGAGGAGTTTGATCAGGATTTTTCCGTGTTTTATAAATGCTTGATTAGGGTCAGGGCAATATCGTATTTTTTACCTAAAATCTATTCTGTTCAAATTGTACATATAATATTCTTATGGTATTGAAGAACTGTGTCTAGCCTTTGTTAAGTATACCTTTTTTAGTAATAAATAAAGTTAAAAAAAACTACGCAAATAGTCAATTAATTATGCGTAGACTGGTTTACAACAAAGCAATATTTACAAGGTTTTAATGCTGCAAATTTTAACATGATGTATAAAGATATTGGGATGTTTTCATAAAGAAACCAGATCGTCCGCTTTCAAAAATAGTCCAGCTACAATAAAAATTACAATGTATATTTCATCTACTTTATAATTTCTGTGTGAAAATTATCAAATATAACTTCGCTTTTCAGTGCAAAGCATGTTGTAAGATTATCAAATTAATGAATGAAGAACATGAAATACATTCATCTATGGATAAGACGAAATGCATGGCTGAACGGCGATTTCAAGCATTTTTGGAAATGCTAATACTTGTCATACATTTGACAGTGAATATGTGCTATCTTGATTGGATTTTGAGGTAAAGCTTGATTTTAGGTGTTAGATACTTTAAGTCTCAATAACCCAATTTATATTGTAAGTAGTTAAAGTTTTGATAAAGAAAGAAGTTCAACGGTAATAAAAAAAGGTATTTATGGTTTCACTGAATTGCTTTTGTTAAATATTTTAGGTTTTCATTCAAGAAAGACTGTTTACAGTTATACTTGCCCTAGTCTGGTTTCCAGAATACAAGGGATGAACGAAAAACATAATATTTACTTCAAACTTGAAAAAAATTTGAAATTTTGAAAGCAGTTCAACAGAAAAGTAGCTCGAAGATCGATTTACTTGTACGAACAGAATCTAGGTTTCCAAGAAAAATGATTCCCTTAATAATGTACAGCAGTTTTTAAGTTTTAAAGGTGCGAATATCATCTTAAGTATTGATTTTTTTACAATTTTTGTTGTTCCTTAAGGATCTGATTTTGATTGCTAGTTTTCCCTACCTGTGTTTACTGAGTTACCTGTTTTCTAGCCTCTATTTGCAAAATGAAACTTAAACCAGATTCCCAATCTGTCCCGACCATGCCATGTATAACAGTTGGTACAAATGGCATTGAGAAACTTCTCAGTAACCTGAACCCACATAAGGCAAGCGGTCCTGATAAAATAAAACCCATTATACTTAAAACACTCCCTGCAGAACTGTCACCAATTCTGCAGGTCCTTTTTAATAAATCTCTAAAAGAAGGGTCACTACCATCCCAATAGAAAAACTGCTTTTGTTGCCCCTATTTTTAAAAAGGGTGAAAGGTCAAACCCGTCCAATTACAGGCCCATCTCTTTAACGTGTGTACTATGTAAGGTCCTAGAACACATTGTTTCATCATCTATCGTCAAACATTTCACCAATCATGATATTCTTTACGACTTACAGCATGGATTTAGAGACAAAAGGTCATGTGTTACCCAATTAGTTATGCTAGTAAATGACTTGGTCACCTCAGTCTACAACAAGAAACAAGTAGATCTTATCCTGCTTGATTTCAGTAAGGCTTTCGATAAGGTCAGTCATGAGAAAGTCCTTCTGAAAATACACCAGTACGGAGTCAGAGGAAATACACTAAAGTGGATCAAAAGTTTCTTAGACAATAGGTCCCAATCAGTTGTATTAAATGGCACCTCATCTAATGCCATCCCAGTATCATCAGGTGTCCCACAAGGGTCTGTACTGGGTCCCCTGCTCTTCCTAGCCTACATAAATGACCTCCCACATAACATAAGCTCCAAAGTCCGGTTGTTTGCAGATGACACAGCGGTATACCTAACCCTGACATCTGCAAACCAATCAGTTACCCTCCAAAATGACCTCAAACTGCTCGAAAAGTGGGAGTTGGAGTGGGATATGGAATTCAACCCCTCCAAATGTCAAGTTATCCACGTCACAAAAAGGAAACATCCTATTCCCACCCAGTATTACCTACATGGAGTCCATCTTGAATCAGTCAGCTCTGCTAAATACCTTGGCGTGGATATCTCAAATAACCTTACATGGGATGAACACATCAATAGGTCAACTAAGAAAGCTAACCAAACCTTAGGATTTCTCCGGAGAAACATCAAGGTCAGATCAGAACCCATTAAGTCCATCGCTTACCAGACTCTAGTCAGACCCCAACTGGAATATGCCTCCAAGATATGGTCGCCCCACACCCAGATACAAATAGACCAAGTCGAAAGTGTCCAGCGTAGAGCCGCCCGCTGGATAAAATCTGATTATGGTCGAACATCCAGTGTAACAGATATGCTCCATTCCATTCAACTCCGGCAATTGGAATTAAGGCGTATAGATGCTAGGTTATCATTATTTTATAAGATTCATCATAATCTGGTTGCTATCCCAATCAATGACTATCTGACCCCAATGACCCGCTCTGCTCGCAACAGTCACACCCTCTGTTATAGATTAATCACTGCAACCAAGGATTATTATAAGTTCTCATACTTTCCCAGAACAGTGTTTCATTGGAACCAACTTCCCCCAAATGTTGCCCACCTCGACACCCTAGAGCAGTTCAATGCTGCAGTAAGTAGCATTGAACATGTCTCACCCTAGTTCCCTGCAAGTAAGACTTTTTATATTTTTAACCAAAAATTTTATCTTTACTTCTTTCATTTCTACATTTTTATTCACTATAATTTTTCTTTTTTGATCCCGACGCGCGAAACGTCTACGTCCCCGAAAGGGGTTCGACGTTGATGGAAGATAGATAGTTTTCACACTGAAACACCAAACACATTTAATCCATTTTTAATGATGTTTTTTGCCCTCAACTGTTTATTTAATTGTCAAACAGTTTGTATAAACATGAAACTAGTCAGGTTTATATTTTTGTTCAGTATACTGATTTAATGTGTCTGTCTTTAAACTGCCAGTAAAAATGGACACGATTACTCCAGTGAAGGTCTGTTGAAAGCTGGACACCGGATACGGTCGATTAGTAGAGACCTAATTCATTTGGAATTCTTTTGCCATTATGGTTGCGCGCTAACATTCGAACATGTAAGAACACATACGGTTTTACAATTTATTTTATTTTAAGCAGTTGTAATCATAGCGAAGAGTTTATTGGAATGCTTTAATATTAGCTTGCAATGATTTTGACTGTAACAGCTGTATTTTTGAATAATTTTTCGTATTGAAACAACGGAATCAAAATTTTTTTTGGCAAAAGTGTAATAGAGTTCGGATACATTACACTTGCAAAGAAATTTTTACATGTTTACTATATATAAAATAATAAATGATTTGTATATGTATTTAAGCCTGAATATGGTATATCTTAATGGCAGATTCAAACTTCAAATGTGTAAGTTACAGACACCTGTCCAAATTCTAACCAAGGATAACTTAGCAACCGTTCAAGTAGCTAAAGAGACCAGCGAACAGGTTTTATAGTATCGCTAGACCTGTTCGCTGAAGCCAATCCCGTATCGAAAGTCAACCAGAACTGTGGCATATTTATGTCACGATGTAATTTAATAAATGTGCGTTATCTGGACAAATTCTCTACACATATGGGAAATTCAATCTATTTTGCACACTTCAGTCTGTGTTTGTGAATAAAAAAGTTTGATCAATGGAATAATACCTCTAAGTTTATCAGCTTGGTTACATTTTGTGAAATTCGCTGTCATTGCTGACCTATCGTGTGACTTGCGAGACATTATGTCATACATGTGATAACTTCGGTAACACACAACTGGATTTTCAGCTGGATTTTTAGCTTGAAAACTGGAATTTTTTTTATCGACTCGTTTTCGCAAAAAGAAAGACAAGAAGAACAGAAAAGAAAACTAATGAAGAGTTTTTTGTTAATACATAAAGGTTGCACCACATGCAAAAGGCATAATCTGTTCCCTTAGCACACTTTCCTATCCATTTATATTCAGATTCCCACTGATGATTGAAATTTTTTTTTTGTCTTTTGAATTTTAGCTTTTGGACCTAAGTCCTTACACAGATCCCATTTTGTGAAAAGTCTGGGAATTGTTTCCAGTTTCACCAGAATTTTTTGAACAAAAGTACAAACGATTTAAAGATGTAAATTATGTTGATTCATTATAATTGTTGCTTTCAAAAGTAACCACCACAGAAATATTAAAGTTTTAGAGAAAGGAAACTTTTTCAATGTAAAACTGGTATTTATAATTAAATAATGAACACTTATCTTAATCAATCAATTGAATGTTGTAAGTTTGCCATATAAAAAGTCTCCAAGACACTTTTTTCTATAAATATTAAAATACGGCGGGGTCGCGGAAATATATGACAAACGGAATTTATCCGAGATTTTAACTCGCTGCCTTATGTTTAATGAACTAAATATTTGCTGAAATTGGTTTCCTACAATTTGTTAAGCTTGTCTTAAAACTACTTGACCTTTTCTTATAAATAAATCCGAGAATTAAAACAAAAATACCAAAAAGTATTTTAGTCATTTCCTTACACTGTTTAAAAGGCTAGAGTAACACTAGTAATGCATTGATGTTTAACCGTTTGCCTTTAAAATTAAGCATTCAATTAATTTGTTAAGTTGTACACAACAATTTTTTACTGGGTGTATATCTCCAATCGAATTATATTGACCCAATTCAACACCCGTTGATGGCTAAATTTGTTAATTGTGTAACGAGTGTCAACACAGGATTAATTCAATGAAAGTAGTAAAATGCGCTCTGATTGGTCAATGCTTTGAAGGTAGTATGTATTGATCGCCGTTTCCGAGTATAAGCTCCGCCCATAACCGGAGCTGAGCAAGTTATTGACGTCGGCAGATGAAAGATTTTTTTCTTCTTGATTTTAATAACGGGAATTTTTAATTAATACCGGGACAGCTGGAATTGATGTGGAATAACGGGACTTTCTTAAATCCCGCCGGGATATCACATGTATGTTATGTTCAGGTACCTTCACGTACCTTCATGTGGTTTTATTTCTGGAGAGAACAATGAATAGATACAAAATTTATTTGTTTATCAAATGGTGTAATTTATTTTACCCAAATTTGATTAATAAGGGTGATTTTAATAGTTATTTATTTACTGTTCATTAAGTATCATAATTCTGGTAGCCTTTGCAAATGGGGTTGACCCATAACTTTACTGTCGCACAACGTCAAAAATCATAAAAGCAACATATAAAGTTATGGAAGCCAGAACTACCGTTCAAGAAACATTACAACTTCAGCTTCATTTTAATACTGCCAAAAGTCAATACTGACTATGCTAGGCAGGTGAACATGTCATAAAAGAACTAGCCCCAAAACGAGGCTGTTTGAAATGCTTTAGTTATCAGGTGTTCACTACACTCCTCCCCTCTGCAGTCCATTTACGAGACGTCTGGGCACCTGTTTTTTTATTTGGATATATTAATTATGTGCCCTAAATGTCTCATTTCATAAAGGTCAAAATAATAGCGGAAATCCGTTTCAATACGGAAGCGTTTTCTAACACTCGTACCAGCAGTATCTTGACGTGTCAGTTAAAAGATACAACAAATGTACATGTAACATAAATGATCAATTATTGTTCAGTTTGAACCAAAATACTTACCTTCATCCTATGTAAGAAACAGACAGGTTCAATTATTTACACTAACCCCCTCACCATGCATTTTTACCTTTTGCCATTAGCTGATTAGATTAACCAATCAGCGGCGAGTACTTTACACCAATGAAATGTGTAACAAGGTGGAAATATGTATGCGGTTAATGGTGTCCTTCCCTTCGCAATAAATCATGTCATTCTGGTCTACTCATTATTTTTTATTGAAATGTTATTCAGTTTCGTTATGTATTATTTACTTTTTATATTTAATTACCATTTAACATTAACTTTCAAATGACTGAAATAGTGAAATGATTATTTCTGGCTATTTTACTCTTGCACATTTCCAGTCTTATTAAAATACTATATTCTATTTGAAACTGTTCCACGAAACGAAAACAAAAGAAAAGATTCTTTTAAAACTAACACAGTCTCTTGTTTACATTAGCCTTTAGGCTTTATTTTAGCCTTACTTTAAAGACATCAATTTCTTCACAATTAAAGCTTTTATTTGATGCTAACACCAGGTTTAAAGCAGCAGGATTTGGTGCCATCAGAATGATGGAATGACAAACAGCCTGTTAGTAGTTACTACACATTGTTGAAATGCATCTCTTTGGTATCTTGGAAGAAAAGTATTATTTATGTCTGAATGAATGTCATTATAACCAATGCTTAAAGCAAAGAGCATTTAACCTAGAATTCAGTTCAAATTAAGGTCAGTTTAATGTTTTTACTGAAACATATGACATTGCATTATGAACAGTTGAAGCAAAATGTGATTAGTTTATTTGTTGGGCAAAATGCTTACATTTGGTTGAGATATAAAAAATTACAACTTCATGCATTTAGTAATAAGTTTTACTTAGAAAGATTTTTTCTTCTTCAGAAAATGAGATTCATCAGTCTTCGAGAGTCTGTCATTTTCTAAGATTGGTACCATGAGTCAAAACAAGAGGCAGAGAGAATTTGACCGACAGTTTGAAGCTTTTCTGAAAGAGGTAATATTCTAGTGCTGTTAGCTTCATTGAAAGACAAAGACACTCTGTCTGTGTTATACGTGTGTCATACATGTTTATCTTTTCAAATGGTCATGGAAACTGACATGGTGACCCTGTTGTTTGTTGGAGCTTTGCCATGCATTAGAAATGTATCTTTTATTGGCATTTAATAGAGACTGTTGTTGATAAATTGCTTGTCTGTTTTACAATGATACAGTTGTAACATGCTTAATTGAGTGGGATTAAAGATATCTGCAAGAACTTGTTCCCAAATCCATGTGAAATAAATAAATGGAAAAAACTAAGCTGTATCCAGTCTGTCAAATTTTTTTATTTATCTATTTAATTCATCACCCAATACTACACGAGAGATAAAGTGCTTATCTACTGTTTTATTGCTGTTTTTTAGATGACCTATATTCTTTCTTTCCAGTTTCACAGGGAATGATATTTGACAACTAATTATTCATGAGTTAGCTGTATTTAGATTCTAGGTTGATTCAGAGTAAAATTCTAATCTTCAATGCTAACTTTACAGTCCCTGTCATCAGAAGATTCCATAAATTCAGCTCATATAAATAAGTACCTTGAACCACCTTCCACAGAAAAGAAGCCCTGGTGGGATGTTGATGATGATGATGACAAACCAGGTATTCTTGTCTTCATTTTTCTTCCAGTAGTACAAGGTAGATATTGTCCATGTTGTGGCTGTCATTTGTGTGATTTGTGTTTTAACTTTACTGCCATTTTCCGAAATGTTCTTCATGCATAACAATTGCATGGTGCCATTTTGCATAAGACTGTGGTGTCTTTGTATGAAAATGTAATCTATCACCCCACTAGGCTGATAATCTCTGATACTGAAAATCACTTTTTCCAAGGATTAGAAAAAACAACAAAATAAAACAGCATTTTACCAGCATACATAGTGTCTATTGAAACACAGAAGGTTGAGTGTTCATTGGGTTATTGTGTGTAGCATACATTTTAGTACAGGGTAGATAGTAAGGTTTGCTTAATGTTCTGCAGGAGCCAGTCGTAGCTTTCTGAAGAAGAAGACACAAGAAGCTGATCAAAGTGCCAAGAAACAGGATGTCAAAGTAGCACCCAAACCAAAGGCAAGAAAAGATGTAAGTTATCATTTTAACTTAATTTTTTATTAATACTAAGGTAAGGAAATATCTTTTCCACCTGTTATAGATAAACTTAGGAACTCTGATACAGGTCATGTTGATAAAAACACACAAACAAAAACAACATTTATTTGAAGGGAAATTAATTATATTCACACCAGTTAAGATGCACGCATGCCCATACACAACAAACATGAACTGCTAACAGAAAAGTAAGTTTTATATACTTTTCTTATCAGTCAGAAACTAAATAATAAAAAACCTTATGGGTGATACAGTGTTTGGTCAGTATAGGCAGATTAGAAAAGATTTCAGTGTGTTTTACAGGTAAAAGTTCGAGGCAAAGCCGAGTCTTCTATCAGTAGGGACAGCCTGGATGACAGTAAGTGCTACAATTGGCTTTCTTTTGTTCAGAATATTAGGTAGAGGGATTTATCATTTTCAATCTTTAGCCATATGCATCTGTATGATCAAATTCACTCATATAGCAAAATGAATAGGAGAAAAAGATCAGTAAATGTAGTAATGAACTTCTTTATTTGTACAGTTTAGTTATTTTAAAGGTGTATATCAGTTATTGAAACATTTTTTTAGTTTAAATATTAGTTGATTATACTATTTCCCAGTCAGAATATCTGGCACAGATTTTTTGTGCCTTTTGCAAGTAATGTGAAATCGTTATCTCAGGAGTGCAAGTACTGACCTATTACTTGTTGTCTTAAAATGGATATTGAATTTGAATAAAATTGTAGATCAGAATTGTTTTAACTTCTCAAGTTGTTTCTAAACTTTATGCTATAGTAATTGCTGACTTTTGATTTCTACAGACAACTGTCATGAGAGAATCTTAACATGTGATCATTTTTTTATGGTACAGTTTTTGCATATGTATGTATTTTAAACTGTAACAGTTTCAGAGAAATCTGAAGAGGACCATGGATATGTACAAAGGTATGAAATGTTACTAGTACTTATCAGTGATAAATGGGATTTGCATTGGACATAGAAATGTCTTATGACATTAATAATGATAAGGGGTCAGATTTATTTGAAACCTTTTGCTTTGTAGATTCTCTCAAGAATTTATTATTCATATCTCAGCTGACCAGATATTAACATGACTGAAATACATTTAATGTTAATAGTAAAAAGATTTGCTTCCTTTACATTTTGCACTGAAAAAATCGGAAGCTTGATTTGATATTTGTGAAATAATCTTGTTAATTCTAACAGATATTTATTCCAAACTTTAAATTTTGCAGTAGGGTATATGGCATGTTGATTAAGAAACATATATTATACATAATTAGAGTAGGTAGGGAATGCTGTGTCTGACAATGCTTTCCTAGGATATGATATGCATAAAACAGTCATAAGGTATTGATGCAACTGACCATGTTAATTTGAATTATTTTCTTTCAGACCGAGGGTTCATGTTCCAGAGGAAAGTATGGATAGTATTAAAACAGGTAGTAATTTTAATTGGGCTAATCAACTTAACATGGTGATTGCAGAAACCAGTAGTCACCAGAGAAAAGGATTCATACACTAGCATATAGAAATTAAATCCAGATAATCGTTGTTGTTTGCCTTTTAAGAACAGTTCAAGAGGTTAAAGGTATGTAACTAGCTTACAGGTGTAGTAGTTCCACTTGCAAAGATGAAATGTATTGAAATAACAGAATTTACATATGCTGTATGTTACAACTATTTTTGTAACAATCATCTACATTTGTAAGAGATTTGGACACAACTTGACCTCTAATTTGTATGTAGTCAAGGTATCATTAAGACTGTGAAACCATTGGTATTTACCTGCAAAATCTGTAGATATGGGATTGTACTTAGCTG
The DNA here is from genome assembly GCA_012932295.1 of Cyclina sinensis. Taxonomy (NCBI): domain Eukaryota; kingdom Metazoa; phylum Mollusca; class Bivalvia; order Venerida; family Veneridae; genus Cyclina; species Cyclina sinensis. The sequence goes on along the minus strand of JAAONU010000015.1, from coordinate 40,226,260 downwards.
TTCAAATGGTGGCAATGCTTGTAAAAAGCATAGTTGGTACCCTGTTATATAAGTGTTTCATATCTTTGTATGTGAAAAAGGGCCTTTAACAGGCAAGTTCTAAAGACATGAGTTACTGAGCTACACGGTAGATAACTGTTTTATAAACTATTGAGGTTAAAAGATTTACAAATGTTTTTTCTAATAGGAGTTCACAAAATTAAACCTTATTCACAGCATTGACATTGAATTTCAGAAGATTTACTGGAGGAACATGGATCAGCACACAAGGTTGGCATGGATACCCTTGATGAAATGGCTGACAAAGAGAAGTTCTTCAGGGTGAGTTGTTCTTCCTAACTTTTGTCTGATTTTACAGTAAACTCTGTACGTAATTCTTCAGGCATAAGTGTTGAAGAGAAAACATTGCCCCAAATCACGTACTGTCTGAACAAAAAGATATGTAGAAATCTAAGAGTTTAAGCACTAGTCTATGCCTTGTAAAATGTGTAAACAAAGAGATGTCATCGGAAAAAATGTTTGGATGTTAGAAATCTTTATGCATTAAATAGTTATCATATTGATAATAGCTTCAAACCAAATATGTTTAAAAAACTAGGTCAAAATTTTAATAATTGAGATATTAAAATGTGTGTTTTTTTTTGTGTATTCAGGTAAGGTTATTTTCTTGTGGAGGGCTGAGTTTATGAATTTAACAAATGTGGGAGCCCACTAATATTATTCTACTTTATGCCTTTAAGAATCTCAGTTTCATCTGCTTGAGCCATCACTTAGTTGTTTATCTCTTATTTATCAGGATCTAGAGAAGAATGCAGATGGAACAATAGACTACAGAAGACTGAACCAAGATCTGAGTGCAACAGGTAATACCATGTCACCAGAGGGCGCTGCCAGAACTGCTGCCACACTCGCTGCTCTTCAGGATATGGAAGACGAAGAAGATGATTCTCCACCGAGACCGAGTACACGTGGTGACCAGATACAATCTGAAAGGGTATGTATATAACATGCAGGATTATTTTCACAACAACTTTATAGCATTTCGTAACAGAATTGCAGTCTCTGCAACCTTTGAAATAAAGTTTTAATTGAAGCTTTCAGACTTAATATGTCATTTTTTTAATGGATTTTTGGAAATTTACGAAGAATTATTATCTGGTTCGTTTTATCACTATTTTTTTTTATACTGTTACTATAGAAGAAAAAATTATTGAAACATTTAGGAGTATGATTTTTTCTGAGCCATTTAGTTCACTTAGATTTCTGAGACATTTTTGCACATGGCAGAATATAATTAAATAAGGTAATATAAATGTCATGACAACTTGTATATGTATACTGATTATTTTTACTTTAAGATTTTTAGAATGAAATGCCATCTGTTTCAGGAGCACTCTGAACAAAAACCAAGCATGTTGTCAAAAGGTAATACAACTTATTTACAGTACATGTATATATCTGTACTATAAATTGGCATAACAGTAGCTGTTAAATCTGACAAAGATTTATCATTTGTGAGGTCCTGTCAAACAAAGACTTGTTTCCACAGATTGAGGGATGAATGAGAAAAGGTTCTATACACTGTTGAATTAAGAAGTGGATAACGCTTTTACTGGTTGATACACAGCAGTAGATTATCATGCCTAATGGCTGACCTAGCAATATGCTTTAAAATATTGGAGAACAGAACAGTAGATATATTAGATAAATAGTTGGCTTATTCCTCTCCTAGTCATGACCAATTAATCTGCATTTTCCTATACAAGTATAACTCGCCTGAATTTAGTGTTTCTGTAAAATTTAACCTAAAAAGATGAAAGTATTTAGATAAAGACAATACAAGATAATGACAACAAACAGTTTTACATGTTATATTACTATAGTGTCTCTGATGGACTCGCTGGAATCTACTATGAATACTACAACGTCGCCACAGATAGGTAAGGGTACATTGAGAGAGGCACAGGACATGCTTGATGAAAAGGACGAGGATGACATGGAGCATCAGGGGACACAACTCAGGCCAAGTCACAGTGGCCCCGAAACTCTTAAAACTGCAACAGGTTGGTGAAGGAAAAAAAGACACAACTGAAGTCAAAAGATTTTTACAATTAATTTATGTGGATCCTTTCCAGTACCTTGTATTTTAAAAGCCTTTTCCTGTTATACACTTAGGTATGACTGTTTAATACATACTTTTTACATTAACAGATTTTGTTTTTTGCAATTTATTTATCAGTTTGACTTTTTTGAAGATCAGTTATCTTAATAGTTGTCATTATTTGATTGAGATAACTGTTTATTGCTTTTAATGGAATTCAGATGAACTTACATGAATACAACATTTTAAGCTAAATTTACTAATATTTGTCCCTTATCTCATATCTCAAATATATGACTGTTTTAGTCATTTAGTGACAAATTTATTGCAGGACTGATTGGTACCAATACCAGTCAGGAGATTGAGGCCCTGCACAATGCTCTAGAAAAGCTAGGACTGTCTGCCACTATAGGAAATGATAGTCAGCTGGAACTCTCCTCACAGGGAGATAAAGAAACAGAGGACCTGGTGAAGAAAATCCTCAACACTAGTGCAGGTTGTACATTCATTTTCTTGCTACATATTTAGCTTAAACATACAGTTTTTTAAAGTAAGACCAACCTGTTTAAGGAAAAATAGACCTTCAGTATAGCAATAATATCAAGTTACTGTCTAACCACCTCTACCCAGTCTGTCTTCTGTCCAAATGTCAGAATTTGATGAGCCGTATGAGGTTTTGAAACATGTAATGCTCTTAAAATTGATATACATATGTGCAGTATAATGGAAAATACTTTGTTTAAATGGTATAGTAGTATTCTTGGAACACAAATATAGAGTAATTTTTAACAAAGTCTTTTTAACAAAGTTTTCAATGTCACAAAGTATTATTCTGGTCCCTAGAGTAAAAAAAAATAAAACAGAGACAACTACCACAGTTATATTGCAGTTTTAAAGCCTGTAAAAATGGACTTGTGGTGTTCACACACCTACCCAAAAGAGGCTATGAGAGAGTAAGCAGTGAGAGAAAATTGTAAAATCATGTGACATGCTCAGAGTAAACATGATTTACAGTTTGTTTCAGTGTTCATTGAAGCCTGTAAAGGTGATTAACCAGTTTAGTCAGTGACTGTGTGAAACTCAATACCATATTTGTTTAGCTAAAATTCTCAAATCTACATGTACCACAAAAATATTAAAACAGTTTTGTAATGTTGATGAATATAATTACTTGTTACTTTTTGTCTGTATTTTATTTTCCTTTTTTACACAGTCAGTGAGCAAAATAAATAAGACAATGTTTGAAGTGCACTGGACAGAAATGTTTTGTACTTGTTGAATAGCCTTACAGACAAAATAAATAATGAAAATTTAAACTGACAAAGATGTCGATAAATTATTACATGAATACAAACTTTGATAGATATGCCCCTGTATCACACATCCAAATTTTCTGGTTAATCAAAGGGTATGATTTCTTGTGAGTCTCCATTTACATGTGATGCTATGTCTTGATGTGTGAAAGTTATTTTGATAGTCTCCTGAACTTTGATTCTTCAAGTAATACTGTAGTTACTTTTCACTAATAAGAATGCATGTAGCCACCTTATATGATACATTTATTTTTATTTCATTTTAAGCAATAATTGATCTTTTTTCTTCTTACAGATATTGAATATTGTCTTTGTTTTTAAAAAAAACCCTTACCTCATTGCAGGAAAACAAAGAAATGTAGCAGAAATAATGAAAGACCTGGAAGATTTACAAACAAAGGTTGGAAAGGAAGATTCATACTCTGGTCTACAAGAGGCCAGGAGAAGTCCTAAGAGCCCTAAAGGTCTGTTTACCTCTCTTGTCTTATAAATAATAACTGAAAGTTTTTTATAGATATAGAAGTAAAAAGTAAATAGTTACTCCTTACATTTATATTTCGGGCATTGAAACTTAGAAACAGACGTACCTCCATCCATCTGTATACAATTCATCTGAAACACTACCAATTTTTTAAATAAAATTTTGATATTTCTTACCACCTATATTCAGAACATTGAAATATTTTGGTACAAATAAGACCTGAGGTCACATAATCACTGTCCATATAATACTGGATAATGACAGAATACTGTCAACCTGAATGTTCATATCTGCTGTGTAACTCCTGGAGTCATCAAAGGAATTTGAAAAAACATAAGAATCAAAGTCTAAACTGAAAAACTTTTTATGCTCTTTAAGGCAGACTTAAATGGGGTTGTAGAATACTTACATTATGCAGTTATTCTGAATGCAGCCAGGTTTGGTTGTTCAGAATTGATTTAGTGCATTGTTTTGTTGTCATGCAAATCGCTCCATTACAGGAATTGAAAGACAGCTACGTGTGGAGGATGGACATGAAGAGCTTAGGGGTTTTGCTCTGTCCCCTGCTCAGCCCTTCCCTGTGGACCAAGATTACTCTCAGAAAGGGGATCACTCCCACAGAGGTGGGGACAGTTCACATAGGGGTGGGGACAGCTCTCACAGGGGTGGTTTTGATACATCTCACACTGAAGATACAGAGATGTACAGACCTGTTATTGAAGTGGTAGGTAATCCTTTGTAATAATTGTGATCAAACCGTATTAAATACACTATTTTGAAAACTAAAAGCATGTGTTATAACTCTTACATACAGTATATATTGGCATCCCTCTTGAAGAAGACAGGGTATTAGGAATGAAAAGGAAGTATACAGAGTTTAAAGACTTCCAATAACAGATCTTAACAGTTCTTTTGACAGAAACTCATACATTACGTGTATAGTATATTTTTTAAAGTCAGCCATGTTTTTAGATGAACAGTCTGTGTTATTTGTTTGTACATCTTGAATTAATATTTTGTAAAAAATAACTGAGTATGTAGATTTGTGAAGAGAGTATTTATGTTGGTGTTTTATAAAGTTTGTCATTTTTGAACTGTAGTCAGAGGAATCTTACATGGAGGCTAGGAAGGTATGTTTCCAAACACAGATCTAACCATGCAGTGTTTGCTAAAAAATTGGAATTAACATAATTAAACCTGTGATTATAACTTTTTTGCATATTAATTCTGTTGTTATTTTCTAAACTTGTTTCTAACTGATTGTTTTTTTATGTGATTTAAACATAAACACTACATAACATAATTTTAAGGTATTAAACAGAAATTAAACAAACCATACTTTTAATTTTTTTGCTCCCCTTTGAAGAGGTGGGGTAAATTGTTTAGCAGTGTCCGTTTGTTAGTCTGTAGATGACCACAACATTTTTTGTTAATAACTTGAAAACACATAGGCACAGAGACTTTATATTTTGTAGTTAAGTTGGGCATGATTAGTAGATGAACCCTATTGTTCTTGGGCCATCTGGGTCAAAATACATGCTCAAATGGGCCCACACTTTGAAAAATGTTTTTGATCGATAACTGAAGAGCAACTGCACCTAAGACCTTCAAATTTTACAGGATGATTGGGCGTGATGAGTAGACTTCTAATTTTTTTAAACCATAGGGTTAAAGTTAAACATACAGGGGTCATCACTTAGAAAACAGTTTCAAATCAGTACCTGAAAAGAACTGCAACCACAACCTTCAAACTTTGCCAGATGGTTAGACATGATTAGCAGATGAATTCTTAGGGGTTTTTAGGTCCAAGTGGTCAAAGGTCAAGGTCCCAGGGGCCCATGCTGCCTTGACCCTCAGGATCCCTTTACTGGATTGTTGGGGTTCTGTTTTTATAGTTTATCGATTTTTATGTTTTCTGTAGCAAATGTTAAGTTTTCAGGGATTTGTACTTTATAAGAAGAGTTAAATCATTTTAATAGAAATAAAAGAGAATCCAGGAAAGTTTTTTATGTAGTTCAACTGTGTGAATAGATTATTCTCTAGCCTGTTGTTCTAGGCTCCAAGTGCTGAGGTAACATTCTTAAGGCTAAGGGGTGCTTCAATGTCATTCTGACAGCTCTTGTAACAGTATGTTTTGTCAGTCTATTATGAATATAGGGAATTGATATGAAGTAGATACATTTTTGATGCACTGTGGTGATGGCCAGATAGGTTGATAGTTTGCAGTGTGCTTTGTGTTTACTTAAGATATATAAGCAAACTAAGTTACACATTTTGTCTTTGATAGACAGTAAAAATATATATAGTCGTATTGTATGCTAGGCCTTGCAAAAACATAGAAGTCTCATTTATTTCAGTGCTAAGATAACACACATCTAACAACAGAGCTGATAAATTGCACTGATATGGACCTTTCACACAATGCTTTGTCCCCATTACCTGTGAATAAACAAATAACTGTCAGTAAATGACAAAATCAGTTGGTATTTACAGTATGTCTTAGTTTTTGAAAGTCATCTCAGGAAATTTTGATTTCACCTCTGTGATTAATCACTTATGTTTTATGTAGCATCTGATCGCCTGAAATCACACACATTGGCAGCAAGCAGCTGCAAGACATGTTTTAATTGGTCTGACAGCTAGAACTGCAAGCAAGCATCATGCTGTCTTGCCCTTGATGTCGAAGAATCTCAACAAATGTGTAGATTTTGTTTTACAAACCTAATATATGTGTGTAATGAAAGTAGTAAGTATAGTAAGGTTGCTCTTAGGATGAAAAGGATTTTAGATTTTTTTTGTGAAATAAGAATCTCTCAAAATATGAAATCTTTTCAGGTTTTTTTTTTCTTGAGGGAAATAGATTGTTCTATGAGGTAGCTATAAGGATTTAAAATCTCTTCAGAGTTTGAATGTTATTTTAATATATTTGCATGTAACAGTCTGTGAGTGAGAGAGGAAGAGGGAAAAAGAAGGAAGCAAAGAAGAAGGCAGAAAAGAAGAAAGTAGAAAAGAGCAAAGCACAAAAGGACATGAAAACTACAGACTCTTCACTGAGGAGATCCAGATCTTCATCACCTATGAAAATTGGTGAGCCCTGTGCATTGCAATGCACACTGAAATTTTATGAAAATGCATATCATTGCTCTCCATACATCTAAAAAAGTTCAGAAACCCTTTGAGATTAAATGTTCACAGAGAAATTTAGTCTTATAAGGATTGTTCTTGGTTTAACTTCTGTAAAATACGAAGTTAAGTGAATGAGAAAAATTAGTAAGGATGTTGTTTTGTTGCTGTTTGTTTTTTTTTTTCAGCAAAAATGTATTCTATTTTTTTTTTTGCATTTTTTCATAGACTATTCAGAAACATTGAAGTGGAAACACAAGGCTATAAAAAGTTCAGGATATGGTCAGGTATACTCACCTCCAAAACCACCTAGAGACAAGAGTCGTGACAGGGAAAGAGAACTCTTGGGTTACTCTAGGACCAAACACATGCAGAGTGATTCCCCCTCTCGATCACCAGACAAATTTCAAGTAGCACAGCAGGCTAGCCCAAGGAAAAGAGAAGTAAAAAGTGCCAAAGCAGCAGTGTGGAGTCCAGCTGAAGTTAGTAAACAGAAAAGTAAAGGTGAGTTTAAAAGTTAATAGACAGTTCCTACAGCCAAATACAATATATTATAACCGAATTGTTTGTTTTAAAGTACACAGTCAAAAAATATATTGAGTATAAATAGTGCTTTGATGACTGTCTACTGATAAGTTAAAACTGTTCTTTACAGCAGTATTATTGTATTATGTTGTTTTAATCAACTTCCTCTTTTTCCTATCAGTGTATGGAAATGACTGTTGTAAAAATACTTGTTAATAAGATAATACAAGCATTTAATACATGTTCATACTAGAAATAATGCTTTGAAGTACAGTTTTATGCTTCCAGAGGGAGGGCATATTGTTTTTGGTCTGGCTGTTTGTTAGTCACAAAACTTTAACCTTTTTGAGGCCCCTATCTAACCTTTTTGAGGCTCCACCAGGGGGCATGACTTTCATTCAAACATAGTGCTTGTTGAAATTATTGATGAAGGACATTAGTCTCAAGGGAATGATCTGCAGTGATGTGTGCATTTCTCCTGTTTACTGTGCTTATGTTCTTGTTGCAGGGAGCCAGTCAGTAAAGCAAGCCAAGCTAGGAGCAGTTGCGTCTTCGCAATTGGATGCATCAGTAGAGTCATTCGCCAAATACATCAAGGAACATTTCATGCCAGAGGTATTGTTTCTTTTTGTCCAAAGACATTTTAATGCTTTTGTTATTTGCTAGCATAACTTCCATCATGCTTTGTAGCAAATAAAGATTGGGTAAGCTTACCATGTGAAAAGCTTGAGTGACCAAGATTCTAGACCTTCATTATGCTGGTGAATGTTGTGAATAGGTGAAGGTAAAGTGAATGTGTTTTTATTGTGATTTTGTCCAGATAAGTTCATATTTAAGTGTCAGGCCATTCCACTTTGTAAAAGGAATATGTCATGTTATGTTACAGGTAAAACCTTCTGTTGAAGAACCAGCAGTGTCTGCCAGCTTCAAGGAAAAAGCTGAAGACAATATCGATGATGAAAAAGATAAAACTATAGAGAAACTTAGGGGTAACTGTTCAGAATAGTTTTAAATAGTGTTTCGTTTCTTGTTAAAGGGGCTGTGCTCCAGATGACACAAAAAAGAAATTTTTCTTGTATTATAAATTTCTTGTGATATTTATGATTAATGCTTAAAAACTGACTAACTGACAAAAAATAAGTCAGGTAATCACATTATAAATTGATTTTTTTCCTTTCATAGTACTATACCGTAACGCGACGGTATAACTATATTGTATAAGATTTGAAGTAAACGATAGTTATTTCACAAGCGGCGATAGTGGTTACAGTTAAAGCGTTGTTAATATTTTGTTAACATGAGGGTCCAGAGTTCAAATCCGGCTGAAGCGAATATATTTTTTTTGTTCTATTTTGACTTTTATAATCAGTTTTGAAGTAAAATATCATGTTGTTATAATCTCACGGCATCTAGATATTTAATTTAAGTAAAAAAATTTTTTATATCAAATCTGGAGTTCAGCCTCTTTAAGAAGATTTTATCTTATCTTGATCAGATGAAGTGAATTTTTCTTAAAGTTTGACAACTGCAGTGTTTTCGACAATTGTCCTTAATAAGCGTTTAATAACTGTAAGGTTTTTTAAAATAATGAATTCAAATTAATGCTATTAATAACTTCTCTTCTGGTATGGTTGACTATAAAATATTATCTCAAGATATCACATTATTTTTTACTTGACATTGCATCACAGGTGAGTTAGAGGCAATGGAGAGAAGTTACCAGAGGCAACTGGAGACACAAAAACTGGAGTATGAACAGCAGATCTCTGAACTGAAACAAGAAAACTTTGTCCTTGCTGCCAAGGTTTGTGCTTTTTATCAGTTTTTAATGTTTATCTGTTCATTCTAAATGAGTGTTACCAAGTGTTTGGCTGTGTAAAAGTACTTTGTTTTGCTTGCACAACACAGTGTAAACTGGGGATAATATATGGCAAAAAGTTATACTTGTAGTTCCTTTATAGAAGAATTATACTTCCTTTGTGTAAATAAATTTGCATACAGCTCTATATTACACCATAGTTATAGCGGATAAGTATAATACTTTTGAAGTCAAGTGTTTCTATGTAACTAAATGGAAATTGGGGTGATAGGACAGTTAAAACATTCATTGTTGTAGAAGTCTGTTTTTTGTATATTGATTGCTTTTCTTTTCCTTATCCATAATGTTCTAGGTAAATGGAGATGAAGACAAGGAGATCAAGAAAAGGGTCCTGGCTGGGGACACCCTTGAAGGGGTTGGAAAACAGGAGCTAGAGTCCTTACAAAGGGAGCTTAGGGAACAGGAAACCTTGATTTCTGGTTACCAGCAGGTATTTATACAACATTGTTGACTGTGTGTGTACATGTTATATTGAGAACTGAAAGAAACACTTTCACTAGGATTTTAGGAGTCCCACTATGATAAACAGAGTTCTTGTTGGGATTTTTTTAACTTCATTATGCCTTTTGAAGTTTCTGATAAAGTGGCATTTCATTTGATATTGTTATTGCTTCCTGCTGCCAACTTTATTGTTTGCAACATGTGTTACAGCTAAATTGATATTTTTAGCTCACCTGAGCACTTTGTGCTCCTGGTGAGCTTTTAGGATCGCCCTGTGTCCGTCGTGCATCAGTGCGTCCTGCGTCGTCAACTTTTGCTTTAAACAACATCTCCTAAACCACTGGGCCAAAGTTGATGAAACTTGCCATGGATGTTCCTTGCATAAAGCTTTTCCAAAGTTGTTCAAAGAAATCAATTCCATGCAGAACTCTGGTTACCATACCAGCCTAAAGGAAAAACTTCAAAAATCTTCTTGTCTGAAACCACAAGGCCTAGAGCTTAGATATTTGGCATTTAGCACCCTCTAATGGAACTCTACAAAAATTGTTCAAATTGTTTCCCTGGCGTCAAAATTGGCCCTACCCCAGGGGTCACTTCATTTTACATAGACTTATATAGGAAATCTTTAAAAATCTTCTTCTCAGAAACCACAATGCCTACAGCTTAGATATTTGGTATGTAGCATTGTCTAGTGGATGTCTACCAAGTTTGTTCAAATTTTGTCCCCTGGGTCAAAATTGGCCACGCCCCAGGGTTCACTTGGTTTACATATAGTTATATAGGAAAAAATGAAAAATCATTTTTCTCCGAAACTAATAGGACTACACTTTAGATAATTGATGTGGAGTATTGTGTAGAGAACCTTTATTAGTATTGTTTATATGTTGGCCCAGGGGTCAAAATTGGCCCCGCCCTAGGGGTCCTTAATATGTAAAAAAGGCAATCTTTAAAAATCTTCTTACTGGAAACCTCAATGCCTACAGCTTAGATATTTGGTATTTAACATTGTCTAGTGGATGTCTATCATGTTTGTTCAAATTATGTTCCCTGGGTCAAAATTGGCCATGCCCCAGGGTTCTCTTGGTTAAAATAGATTTATATAGGAAAAAATAAGAGAAATATTTTTTCTCCAAAACAAATAGGTCTAGACCTTAGATACTTGGTGTTGAGTATTGTGTAAAGAACCTTTACCAATATTGTTTAAATGTTTGCCCTGGGGTCAAAATTTGCCCCGCCCTGGGGGCCCTTAATATGTAAAAAGGGCAGTCTTTAAAAATCTTCTTGTCTGAAACCACAGGGCCTAGAATTTTAAAATTTGGCATGAAGCAAGCTTTATCAACCTTTTTCAAATTATTAGATTAGGTTAAAGGTCACGGAGGCTAAAAATAGATTTATCTACTGTACCTCATAGAACCTTCATTTATAGACCAATATCTTTGATATTAAATATATAGGTTCCTTGTATGGACCTCTTCCCATGGGTAGGGTTTGAGGTCACTGGGTCAAGGTCAAGGTCACCAAAACTTATAATAGATATTTCGTCTTTCTGTCATAGAGCCTTTATTTATTGACTGATATTTTACATATTTGGTTTGTAGGCACTTATATATTTTCAATTAAAAAATGAAATACTGCTTAACAGCAAACCTACAGCCAAAGTAATCAGGTGAGCGATCCAGGGCCATTATGGCCCTCTTGTTTCTTGAGTGACAGCTATAGATATTATAAAAAAATTAAAAATCATTCATTGTATAATATCTTGCATATATTTCTAGTGTTAAATTGAAATCACTTCTGTTACATGTGCATGTGTTGAAGAGGAATTGTATATTTGTTTTCAGGAGAATAAGAGACTTTATGATGAGATGAAGAATTTGAAGAAACAGAACAAACAGGTGGAGGAAAGAATGTTTCAGGAGAATCAAAAACTGCTTGCTGAATGTGCTAATCTCAGGTATATATGTAAATATATATACATTGTATAGTCTGTGCCATACAGGTTTTAGCAGTTAGTAAGCATTTTAAAATATGCTTTTGATGGATTTATTCTTTGGTAATGTAAGTTTTGTGGAGGAGCAGTGCTCAAACAGTTGGACTAAATTAAAGTTTTAAATTGGATAGAAACATGTCCCCCCAGGTCTTTTACATAATCCCAATATCTGCTTTATAATGTTACCTATTCTCTTTATATCATTTTTGCTGGTTCAAAGAGAGTGCTTATATCAGATATACATTATACGTACAAAGTCTAGGAATATCTGTGCAATCTGGTGGTTATGGTATGCCATTCATTTCTTGATGTAAATGTCAGATTAGCTGATACGTTCCTTAACAGTTTGGTATAAAATATTTACAGCACTTTATATTGAATGCTACGGCCTTTTTCCCTCAAAGATACTCTAAAAAGCTGTGAATTGTAATAACTCGTACACATATACAACAGTTACTGAAGAAACAATTTTGTTTGTATTAATTGCTCTGTAGAAGTAAAATATTAATAGACATCTACATTAACAATTTTATACTGTTGTATAAAGAACTGAGTAAATTTTGTACTGTTACCAGTATGCATGAATTGCTTGGTAAGTTTACACGACATTATTCAGTTGTGATATTTGCCCCAACTTGATTAAATGTTTCAACAGTATAGTTAAGCAGGACCGACAGAATGTGTAAGTAATACTGTGCTGTGTTTAAATTATTTAACCTTTGCTTCACTAGTGTCTTAGCCAGCATTTTCCCCATTTTCTTCTGGTTATATCCCGTTTTGAAATCATTTTTTGAATAGCATGTTTTACATAAAATTCCAAAAGCTAACTGAAAAAAATAACTTTCTACATGTATTGAACAATATCTTAAAACAGGTTTTCCACCTTTGTGAAATAGTCTGTTTTCATTTGCTAGTGTGTGATTTTGTGCATTGCTTCTTTCTTTTCTTTTCTTTTTTTTGCTATTGACTGTCAGAGCTTTATACAACCTTTCCATGTCATTTCAGTATTTATAATGCTAGAGAGTGTGAACAGAAATTAACAGAAGTTGTTCCTTATACAAGTGTCAGGTGTTGAACTCCCAGACTAATCCTGATCAAGCATGAGTTTTGTACAATTATTTTGAAATAAACATGTGAGATAGAAATGGCTTGATTTCACCACAAATTCAGTTTTAAGAACTTTTTCCTTTATTATTTTTTAAAGCTGTGTTGCTTCCTCTTTGCTTACTGATTGATGGAAACCCAGCAGGGGATGAACCCGTCCCTTCCATATTATATGCAGCATTTTGTGCTGAAAAATTGCTCTCCGGATCAGATGATTATCCCTATTATTGGTTTATATGTGTTGTATAATCATTTCCACACTTGCTATTATTGGATTATATGTGTTGTATAATCATTTCCGCACTGGTACAGTTCTAGTTGACTGTATAACCATATCATTCTTAAGATAAGAAGTTTTTCTTTGTTTGTCCAGAACACAACTAGAACAGAAGGAGGTGCAGTATCAGAATAAAGGTCTGATAACAGGTCCTGAGGCACAGAAGAAATTAGCCACCGGTGATACACAGGCTGCCATAGATCACCTAGAGGCAGAACTTTCACAAGCAAAGGTAAATGATGTATGTCATGATGTTGTAGCTTGTTTAGCAGAATGTCAGAGTCCCAGTATAATGAAGTGGGTCTGGAGTTGAAATCGGCACTTCCCCACCCACGTTGGTCTTCAGTATTCATAACTGGAGGAAATTTACATTAAATGTATGAAGTGGTATGTTTTCTTCTAGATTCTTATTTGATGAACATTTTTAGGTTATTTAATGGTTGTTGCAAGTGTCTAAAAACAAGGTAAATGGATTTATTTAGATATGTGCTTAGTGAATACACAGGAGTTGTTTTTTCATGGTGAATGTATGAAAGTTTCACATATTGCCCAGTCAAGCTATTAAATGAATGACTAGACTTAGTAGGAAAATTTTAAGTCAGTTCAGAATGAATATTCCTGTAGTGTGTTGAAATTCAGAACGTTTCTGATTTACTACAGAGAACTTGTGATGCACTGAACCGCGAAATCTCGGTGCTGCAGCATTCAAGGGTGGAGCTGGAAAAACATGTGGAGAAGTTGGTATTGGAGAGAGAACAACTGAACAGAGAACTGGAGCAGTCAAAAACCATGAAATCTGAGGAAGCTAGGGTGAGTGGTTCTCTGTCATGTCAGGAAAAGAAACTAAACTTCCATTGTATGTAACAAAAAATGTTCATTGAAAAATTCTTACTAACTCTACATCATATGAATTCAAAGTTTCTAATGTAGCACTTAATTATGTTGTATAATGGTAGAATCATACATCCGGATATAAATAGACAGCATGCTCTTACAGGGTCTGTATTTTAAAAATAATTGTTGCTTAGTAACAACCATCTTTAGTGAATCCAGTATTCACAGTATTCATAAGCTATTAGATAAGTAGGAGGTTTGACTACTAGTACCATTCATTCTTCCAGGAAATTCCCTAATAGAATTGTTAAGATTGAAGGGGATGTCTTGGGTAAGAAGACTTCAGCATTTACAAAACTTGTAGGAGATTATTTAACTGATGTTTGCATATTCCAGGCCCTGGAACAAGAATACCAGAAAGATATAGAGAAGCTGAAGAGTAAACTGAAGTGGTATGCTGAGAACCAGGAACTGCTAGACAAGGGTACCAAGAAACTCAAAGTTAAAGATGATGAAATTCACAAACTGAAAATGAGAATAGAGGAACTGCAGACAGAGGTAAATAAAGGATAGTATATAGAGTTCATAAATCACTCAGAATAAAAGTTTCTGATACCCCTCTCTGATATTTTATTTGAGTTGTTTCTGATCCTTCACTTGTATGTCAGACTTCTAATTGATTGAAAGAATTAGCTTAAGCCCCACTCCTGACCACTTGTTAACAAAGAAACAGTTTCTTTATAATGACAGAGGTTGGTTTTCCTGGAATGATAGTTGAATTGCAGGTGGGTCTCACTGTGGAAGGTCATGTAAAAACAGAGAATAACCAGACAATTTGATGAGCTGAATGTTTTTACAGTTTGATCACTTTCTTTTTCAGTCTGGCAAGCGTGTTGAGGACAGTAAAGTGAGAGCAAAAGAACGTGCAGGGGACGCCAAGAAAATACAAGACCTACAGAGACAGGTATGTTATGTATTGTAGTCTGTGGTTTCTGTTTTATGTTTTTCACTCCCATACTTTTTACCCACTTGCTTTGTTTCTGCTACTCAGAAATTCTCAAAATGATAATGACTGTTCTTTTGAAAGATAAGGTCAATCTAGCAAAGCTATACATAAATTTATCCTTACATACAGGTCAAAGAAATGGAGGCTATTTTGAGACGAAGAAATCCTAACTCCTTGCCTAGTTTAATGATCGCTGCTGCAGCAGCCCCTGACAACACTGTCAACAACAACAGATCGGCATACACGGAGGTGCTGGAAAGTCGTGTGAAGAAACTTGAGAAAGAATTGGACGAGAAGGATGGAGAGACAGACAGGTTAATGCGTGGGGTTGAACAGAAATATCACTCTGTTAAGGTACAATATGTTCAAGGCTAACTTTTTAGCTCACCTGCGCCATAGGCTCATAGTGAGCTATTAGGATCGGTTAATGTCCGTCGTCTGTCATCCATCGGATGACCACACTTAGTTTGTTAACACTCTAGGGGTCACATTTTTGCCTCATGTGTCATGAAACTTAGTCAGGATGTTTGTCCTAGTAATTACTCGGACGAGTTCAAACATGGGTTATCTTGGATGAAAAACGAGGTCAAAAGGCCCAAAAATAGAAAACCTTGTTAACACTCTAGAGGCTACATTTTCAGACCAAGTATACTGGAAATTTGTCAGAAAGGTTGTTTCGTTGATTTCTAGCCCAAGTTCGAAAATGGGCCATCTGGGGTCAAAAACTAGGTCACAGAGCCCAAATATGGTAAAACCTTGTTACAATCTAGAGGTTACATTTTCCGTCCAAATAATATGGAAATTTGTCAGAAAGGTTGTTACGATGATTTCTAGCTCAAGGTTGAATATGGGTCATCTGGGATCAAAAACTAGGTCACAGAGCCCAAATATGGAAAAACCTTGTTTACCCTCTAGAGGCTATTTTTTCAGTCCAAACATCCTGGAAATTTGTAAGAAAGGGTGCTTTGATGATTTCTAGCTCAGGTTCGAATATGGGTCATCTGGGGTCAAAAACTAGGTCACAGAGCCCAAATGTGGAAAAACCTTGTAAACACTCCAGAGATTACATTTTCAGTCCAAATGACCTTGAAATTTATCAGAAAGGTTGTTTCGATGATTTCTAGCTCAGGTTTGAATATGGGTCATCTGGGGTCAAAAACTAGGTCACAGCGCTCAAATATGGAAAAACCTTTTTAACACTCTAGAGGTAACATTTTCAGTCCAAATAACCTGTTATTTGTCAGAAAGGTTGTTTCTATAATTTCTAGATCAAGTTTGAATTTGGGTCATCTGGGGTCAATTAACTTTGTTAAAAGCAGTCATACTCAGGTGAGCGATATAGGGCCATCATGGCCCTCTTGTTTAAAATGTTGTGGTTGAGCACTACTTCAGTAGCTCCAGTAATAAGACTAAATAAAAAGATTTACATCTGTTTAATTTTTGAGGCTTATTTCTAAACATGGGTTTATTTGAATGACAGAAAATTTTGCTGAGAAAAATTCTAACTCAGTTAAGAAAATTTTATTGTAGTTAGAGTTAGGAAAAGTTTTAATGACAGTGAAGTATGTATATAATTATATGAAAGAGTATGTGACCATTAAACTCAGTCCATATATTGAGCCCTGGTTCTGTTAATAAATAAGTCAGTAAATTTTTCTCACGTTCTTTGGCCTTACTTATACTTAATTTAACTGCAGTTGCTTTTTCAGCGTGTAAATCTGGTAAATCTGGTTCTAACATTTTAGTGACAATAAGGATAACATTTAAAGAGATATTTCAGTTTTCTTGTTTAGCTTTTTAAACATGTATATAAATATATGATTAGAAATAAAGATTTCTAACATGTTATATGGCCAGAATAAATAGTTGTAAGCTGATAAAACTGAGCTGCCTGCATACTAAACAGTCGCTTTCTTCAGTTTAAATAGATTTTTAGAAACCAGCCATTTAGTAAATGACAGAAATTTGTAGTGATGATATAAACTTAACAATTGTCCAGATAAAATAGATAATAAAAACATGCATTAATATAAAAAGCTGACTTATTTTAGTGATGTTTATATTTCAGTTACAATTTGAAGATAGAATTAAGGAGCTGGAACTTCAGTTATCCATTTACCAGGGCCAGACAGATCATGTTCATCCTCATACACATTCTGTGGCCCTGGAACGGGAATTAGAGAGTGTAAGAGAGAGGTATAAGCATCAGGTGAAGGAACTACAGGCAGAAATAGATAGGCTAACTGCAGAATTGGCAAAGTCTAAGAAATCAATGGAAGGTCAGTAAGTGTATCATCATGGCCTTTCTTTAGTAAGAAAATTGCTTCAAGGGAATTAAAATCAAAGTGATTTAATATACTAGTATTAAAATCTCATGTATACACATTTTGTGTTTTCATTCTGTTTGCATAGATGAGAAGTTGGAAATTTATGATGTTTTAAAGTTGTCAGAACTCTTACACAAAATTTCAAATTAATATATTATAAGGATAGAGGTCAGTGTTCAGCTTCTTTGTAAAACCTAACTTGCAGTTTATGTAAATAAAAATGTAACTATAAATGAAAAGTTACATTTTTATTTGCACAAAGTTGCAAAGTTAGGTAGTCCGTAACTACTGTTTTCAGTTTTGACATGATTTAATATTAATACTACACAGAATACACAATATTAATACATACACAGAATGTGATACACAGCTTTACTTACGTGTTATTCTGTCATTAATTTCAGCATCTGGAAAGGCAGAAATGGAGAGTGCTAAAGAAACTGAGACAGAGTTACGTTCCTTGGTGAGATCTTTACAGCAGGAGGTAGAAAACAAGAACCATGACCTACAGGTCATGCAGAAGTCATTGGAAAGGCTACGCAAAGAAAAACACTTGTCATATACATCAGATACAGGTATTCTCTTTATTTCCTTTCTTATAGTCTGCATGTTTTTATTCGGTATTCCTTGTTATTTTGAACTCAAATTTAAGAACCATACTGAAACGAAATCTATTTTTAAACTTTTTTTACTGTGTGATGTCTGTTAGTGACAGTTGTCATAGATTGAGACTAGAGGCTTTAACATAATATATATGTGTTTGTGTTCAGAATGTTCGAAATAAGATGATTTAGAACAGTTTCAATATTCACATTAAAAGAATTTTGTTCAGAGAGAAATAGTAACCTCAGTACAAAACTAGAAATCCATAAAAAGACATGCCATTTCTTTGGAGAAACACATACAACAAATAAAAGAAATTCCTTGAATCTAGTTTCATTTATTCAATATTGTACATGAAGGTAAAAAAGGCAAGATGAAGGCAAAGGGAAGTAAATCAGAGCTTAGTGAGACTGAGGAGTTGTCTTCCATGGCAGACAAAGAATATGAACCAAAGGCATTTGAAGATGCCCACATATCTGATGTACTCAAAGAAAATGAAGATCTCAAAATGAAGGTAAATGTTGAAATATTGTGCTCTAGTTGTTATGATCACAATTTTTAAAGAAAAATATTAGTGACTACAAAACCTTGTTGTAAACCGGAAATAAGCATTTTGCAGAATAGAATGGTGTTAACATGTCATTATAAGAACATTTTTTGTGGTTATAATTTCGACCTGTGTACAATTTGATCTGTAAAGTTTATGTTTAATACTATTAAATGTATTTTGATTCAGGTTGACAAGTTGCAGCTACAGTTAGATCAACACAGGGTAGATATACGTAAAGTTCTTGCCGAGAACGAGGGTATAATGCGGGAAACGCGGGAGAACTATGAGGAAAAGATTGAACAGATACGTAGATCACATCAACAGGAAGTGAAACGTTTGATGGCTCAGCAGGCACTAGAACATTCTACATCCCGTGTGGCAGAATTACAGAGTAAAGTAGACACCCAGGAGGTAAGTATGTTATGGTACTACTAGGTCTTTGTTTTCTGCAGAATTTCTGTATTGGTTTTGATAAAAAAATATGATAAAATTTGAAATCTAAATTTAAATGAGTATTGAGCTGAACACTTATGAAAACTTATAAGTAATTTTCCTTTGTTTTGTTTTAATTACTCTTTTCTTTTTAACTCAATATTTTCCTTTGATATAAGACCAAGCCTCTCTGTTTTACAAGGATCCAAAACATATAACCTTTCCTACAGATATTTTGTGACTAGGCTTTTCAAGAGCTATGGACAGGGAAAAGCTGAGAGACTTAGATTAAATGCTGTTATAATTTGTCCCAATATTCTGACATATTAAATGATTAATTATTCTTGTTATTCTGTCAGTGTTTTATGTTTATATTGCTCATTTTAAAGTCATGTCTTATAACATTTCTCTCTCAGGTAATGATCAAACATCTACGGGAGCAGCAGGCGCGGCTAGAGGTAGAGGCGGAGGCAGCGTCAGTACTACGTATCAAACAAACTCGTCTAGAGGAAACAATTAAATCATTACATAAAGATCTCAGAGAGGCCAAGAAATCTCATACACCGGTTGGTTTCCTGTCTTACCTCATTCTTCAATAACATTAGGTTTAAGTATAAGAAGTTAAGAAAATTCAATTGTCAGTCTATTAGTTTCTATGTTTGTCTGTTGTAACAATTGAAGCAGTATTTTTTCAAGTTTTATTGACAGTAGGTCATGATTGCTAAATTAATTTTCAGTATTATTCATAATTGCTGAAAATCATTTGGTTTAGATGGAGTTGAGATTTGTATATATATTTTTTTCCTCAGAATTTGAAAGTAAATGTGATAGAGTTGGAGTAAGTGAAAATATCTCCTGTAATGTAACTAAATAGCTAAATTGCATGTCTCATGCTAGGTTTGTACTTTTGCAAGAACATAGTTCTTTGGTTAACATCAAACAAAACTAGGGATAGCTGATAGCTTTTACATACTAGAGAATTGTCTCAAAATATAACACTTGTAAAACCTATTTTTTAAAATTTAATTTTAAATAAACAAGTTTATTTTCTCCATAATATATTTTAAACCATTTTTTCTAACTATTTTACATTATTCACTGTCTGCTTTTTTTCAGGAAATGCGACATTTTGAAGAGTTACACGAAAAGATAACACAAATTGAAGAAAAACATTCAAAGCGTGAACAAGAACTTCAAGAAATCATAAGAAACTCTAAACTGAATGCTTCCATAGAGGTAGAAAAAGAAGTTGACAAATGGAGGAAACTTGTTGACAGTAAAAATAATGAAATTCAAAGGTTCAGAATGGAACTGGACTCAATATTAGAAGTGCTACGGGTATTACAGAAACAAGGGGTGATCATTCCAGTGTCATCAACAGCAGTGTCCTAGCTAGAGTTACAGAACTTGTTTTCTTGACTGTGATAATATTTATTATAGAAGTAGTGAAATAATTACAAATTGATTTACAACATTGTTATTTAGGCCAAAGTGTATTGGGCCATACTATAAGATATTACTTGAAAAGTCTCCTTGCGTTACAGTTGTGTTATTCCAGTGCAAGATTTAAATGCTAAGATATGCTTGAAACATTTGTGTTAATTCACCAAACACAATGTCTTTAGTGCTGAGTGGTAAAGTTACTGACTTGTTATTTTCTCAGACTTTCAGGGTGATGATTTCCTGTGGAGACTATGTACATGTATGTATTGCTGGTTTGCCCTCAAATTGAACTTTTATATCTGCAAAATGGCTTATAAACTGGGAAAGGTCTCTAACTGAACAAGACAGTGTACTCCTAAGTTCATACTGAAACCGCTGCAATACATTCTTGCCAGTATATAAGTCTAGAAAATTGGTAATTATTAAAAAAACAATTTGCACTTACTTACTTTGCATAATGGAGGTGCAAATTCTCCTTACCTTACTCTGTCTGTCCATTTATTTCTTTTGTATTATTTTGTTTCATATATGTTTAAGTAAACCCATCTTTGTCAAGCACTAAAACAAAATGTTTTGAAGAAAATACTCGTGTATTTATTGTCAATATTAGAGTGGTAAAAGACGTTTTTATTGGTATACTGTTTAGTACATAGATCTAAATGTGTCAAATGATTGCCTTTGACCCTGTCTAAATGTTAGACACTGACGTTTTCAACTACTTTGAAATGGTATGGTAAAACCTACTATATACAGGATTGTCTAGCATAGTTCTTCGAGGGGTATGTTATATGTACAAGGGTTAAGTTGGAAACTATTGTAACTGCATATAATAAAGACAGTGATACAATAGTTGCACCGTAAACCCTTGATAAGTAAAGATATGTACATGTAGGATACTAGTATTATTTCTCAGACTTGTAGTCTTGTAGATTTCTGTTAAATATATAAATTATTATTGATAGAAAAAATATTATTTTTGAAATATTGACAGTGTCAGAAGATATATGTGTAATGTATATAACCATGAAACATAATTGTCATTCTGTTTTATGTTAACCAAAACATACAAAAGAAAATTCAGTGCTTAGGGTTCCGTTCATTGATGACAAGTCATTTAGTTCAGGCAATATTATGTGATAATAAAATCACTTAGCTTATGGGAAACATTTATTTGAAGCTAGGAAAGAAAATGTGAAAAAAAACAATACACATATTATGGACATAAATGAAGGCAAAGCAAATACATGTAGATTTAAACTTTACAACAGAAAAGCAAGCATGAATATCAAATAAGTAATGAATTCATTATTCAAGAAAAAACGTACAAGTATACATTACACTTCCTTGAAGCATAAAGCATAAACATATTGCTGTATTTGAACACCTTCATGTCGGCTCAAGTTGCTCTACATTGCTTTTCAGTAACCAAACTGCCTTCTTTAAGTTCAACAATGGAAAGCCATGATCGATGCATACATTTATGATTAAGTATTAGACATTTTTGATTGCAGTTACAGTTTTCATATATAATAGACAGTCATGGGAACTTCCGTCTGTTACAAAAAGATGTAATGCATCAGATATAGACGACCCTCTTGAGGGATTCCAACTCGTGCCCGCTGGGACATGAGTACTACACTCTTGACCACTGAGCCAAAGAATAGACACGCTGGGACATATGTCTGTCTAAATGATGCTGGGATAACAGCCAAACAAGGTGCGCAGCCAACCATAACACATTCTCTTTAGAAAGTCCACAGATATTAAGGGCTGGAATCCTGAATGAGTCCCCTTCCGACAAACTTGTTCGCAACAGAAAGATTCAATGCTTCGCAAAAATATCATCAAATGGGGCTGCTATGATAGAACCAATGCTCTAGGTAGAAAGAAAATCGATTCCAAAGCGTCTTTGTTAGAGGTTGAATTTATACAGATTGAAGCAGGTGTGCAGGTAACCATAGCAACTGATTTGCCTTAAAGATTAAACATTTTTGAAATTAGAATTGGTTCAGACAATGACTTGATATTTATTACAATTTTTGAACCAAAAATCTTTATTTTTTGCACGCCCCTCTAGTATGAAGAGTTAGATCCCCTTGTTTTGTACTATCTTTCAATACAGAACCTTATGTAAGGTTTTTTGTGTCAATATAGCAGCAGACAGAGCACTAACAGGTAATACTATATCGTTAACTTTATTGTCTGATCATTTATTCAGTTACCTGACACATATTGTGGGCAAGTTGGAAACATCCAACCACAAACAAAACCAGCAATTAAGTGACCAGTATCAATCTGCAAGCCAACGATTTTGATTGAGGTATATAGGCCTTAGCAAAAGACGGGATAACAACCTGTAAAAATAATTAAACCTATGCCTAAACATGGGTCGGTATGTTCAAGTTCTAATCTAACGAATTTGCAACTGTATTAGAATGTTCAACGTTACGATGTACGTAGGTATATTACTGTGACGCTATAGTCTATTAGATCACTAAAAATGATTACCTCGTTACAAGATCAGTTTCACAGCTAAGCAGACTTACCATAAAAAATGACAATGCACAGATATCCAGTAAGTTTCGATTTAAAAACATACTTTTCCATTTATGTCAATACAATTGTCCATGCTTGATTACCTGAAGTATACTATGTGTTGTAATTGTAGAATGCAGTTGTTGGTTTTGTTTCTGTTGTTGAATATTGGGCGTTCTGTTAAAGGTAAGTGTGCCTGTATGTGTATACATCTGAAAAAATAGTAATCGGTTGATACAGGGAGGTGTTTATTCAGTAAGGTAGATTTATATGAAATTACCATTCTTATGTTAAAAAGTCGGCTTATGAAGAGAGGTATTTGCCCTGAGAAGGTTGCAATTAAGATTGACTTCACTAAGCAGGCAAGCAGTTTTAGCTATATTTGTGTTTCACAACGATTCGTGTGTTCAGGTGCAGCCTTTTGCGGCAATTAAGTTCTATATTGGAAGAGAGTTATTTGCAAGGCGTATAACAAAATCATTGTCACATGTATCTTCATAAATGTGCTTATTATAAGATCTATAAATAAATGAAGTTTCATTGGTTTACAAGACCACCGCCGTTCCAAAATATATAGTTTATAAATATATAATTATAATATGTAATATAATATGTATTTTATTTACATTCAGGGACGGAGATTTGGAGCTGGAGTCATGAAAGCAGCGATAAGGACATAAACACTGTATTAAGGGATAGTTTTGACTACCGGGATCACAAGGGGCAGTTTGGTATAGGGGCTGATGACTCCCTGTCTATGGCCGAGGACCCACAGCATTCAGGACAATATGTGCTTAGGGTTTTCTATAAGAAAGTTAAGATGTATTTTGTTTTGTACTCTGTCATGTCTCTGATAACTAACATTTAACTAAAATAAGAAAATGGATGAAAATCAAGACCAAAGAAGGCAGAAACAAGAAAAACAGGCCTTGGTGACATACTTCTCGGCGAAATTGAACTCTTGACGGATGGCTATCTGAACGGAACTGACCTGTTAAGTGTTAACGGGCTGAGGTCGCCTGATAACAAAACTAGATATGCATGTATATGTTTATCTCTTTCTTTTGTTATAAAAGAGATCCACATTAATCAGGAAAAACATTTTTTTTAAGAAAGCCGATGATTTTTAACTTATTGACTATAACTGGATCACCTTTCACAATATTTGCAGGCACGTGGTCAGGGCATAACAGTGACGGTCATACCTGTCACTCGGGACAAAAATGTCACAGGGGCGCCCAATTCTATGCCACGCCCTCTGCTATGGCACATCACACATATACTACTCTAACTCTCGAATACGAGGTTCATTTATATATTATATAAGGTCTATCCTTTAGCATATTTCTGGTCATATGTATCATATATCTTGTACTGTTAGACGTATAAGGCCCTTCTGTGACCTAGATGGTACGGACAGATATCTTTCAAATGTATATATGAGCATATTTGACCTTATTTTATTTCATAATGTAAGACCAGATGTGTTTCGCTAAAAGTATAGTATCTACTGTCTAGACAAAGATTTTAACGTCCTCGAAGGGAGATATATTGTAACCGAACCGTCAGACCACGTCCGTTCTATATTTCGTGTCTGTTGCATATCTCTTGGACACCTTGAGGATGTTGAAATTATTTGAGAGAAATATTCGGTGAAGCCTTTTGATGAACAGTGTGCAGTGTTGTAGAAAATTGAAAAGTTACTATGGTGACTATGGTTGGGCCATCGGCACAGTTGTATCACTAAATGAATGTTAATGTAACATGTTATCCCATTCATTTTACCTGTCTATTTACTCGCAGCTCCATTTGTTGATATATATGTATAAAATATTTTTTTGTGACTATTCAAATAGACATTCAGGTACATCTATATGATATGGTTGCATCTGCTCAGGGCCTTAATTGAGAAGCCCCTGATCTGTAAAAGTTTTAAAAAAACTTATTACACATTGTACATATGATGTTTTTTTTATACTTTTGATTCATCTTTATTCTTTTTTATCTTTCATTATTTGTCTTACCTTAGGGTATCTTGTTTCTAGTTAATTTAATTAAGCAAGATTGGTATAATTTGCCCTTGTTTCTAGTGTTAAACGGCTTGAAACAGGTATGAGATTTTTAAGTTAGAAAATAAACCTGATGAAGTTAGAAATTTATATTTAAAATATCCTTTTTGAAGTTCACGTGAAATTTAGAAACTGATAATTAAAAACCATCTTTTTGTTATTCTCTCAGGTGTATTTTGACGACAGTTTCTCTTGGCATAGAGGAGGAAAGTTACCAGGCTTGTGGGGTGGAACACGTGACTGCTCTGGCGGAAGAATCAGCGACACGTGTTTCTCCACGCGGCTTATGTGGCGACCACTCGGTGACGGTGAAGTGTACACCTATGTTACGCACAACCAGAACCCGTCCTGGGACGATTGGTGTTCAAAATACGATAGTTCTAGCGTCGACAATTACCGTCGTATCCACTGCACGGACAGTACAGGGATCGAAATCGGTAGGGGAAGCTTCAGGTTCCACCATCATAAATGGCACAAAATACGTCAGGAGGTTCATCTAGGCCAAGCAGGACAGAAGGGTTACATTAAATTATGGGTGGACGACAATGCTGAAGTACACGTGACTGATATCATCATGCGGGATAACTCGCACTTTGACATAGATGGCATTTTCTTCTCTACGTTTTACGGAGGCGGGGACTCGAGTTGGGCGTGCCCACGAGATACGTACACCTTCTACAGGAACTTCCGGCTTTCAACAGATACAAAGACACCTTCGAGTAGTCAGCTTGTTGGTTGAATGTTATATTTTAAAAAGTAATATATACAGATATTGTAGTTGTTCTTTATTTACTTTCTGTTATTGTTTGATCTTGACCACCTGTGGAAGCAAGTATGCAGTTGTTTTTAAATATTCTTAAAGGAAGATAGTTAAGAAAACTGCTCGCCTTATAGGCCTAAGTCTTTTACTGTTAGAGGAAAAAGTTAAACACGTTTAAACCAAACAAGATAAATTATGTGTTCGGTTATATTAATCTGACTGAAGTTCACGATCTCCCTACGGCAAAGCGATGTTTAGGATATGATTTTAATTAGATTGGGTTATGAACCAAGGTTATGTCAAGCTACACAAGGGAAGTAACTCTGCGTGGAGTTTGTACGCACCAATTTTAAAGTTTTAAATTTAAAAAGACAATTGCAACGTCCCCAACAATTATGGTAGTGGTGAAGCCTGCAGGAATATTGACCGTGAAATTGGTTTCAGCTCCTGCAAATGGAGTTACAAAGTCCATTATGAAATATTGTAGTTAGATTGACATTTGTATGGGAATATGTGATACCTTTCAGATTAATCCAAGGCAGCTGGTTGACATTTAAATGTTAAAGTTTTAGGCAGAGAGAAGTTCCTTGTCTTCTTACGTAAAGGTCGAAAGTAATCATGATAATTGGTCAGTGTGTAATTGAGTGTGTTTGAAAGTCAAATTCACAGCCTTCTGAAAATAAGTTAATCCGTTAATCTTTCAAAACGAAACGTTGGCCCATATAATTTAATATTCTTAATGATGTAACAAGGTAGTCAGTTACGCAAAGTGTTCAACCAAACACCATCAACCCTTGTTGATACCGAAGTCAGTGCAGTTCGTCAGCCAAACAGTTATAAGTTCAAGCACTGTCAGTTACGAACGCTGACTTTTACATTCTCTATTTGGAATCTAACTGGTCCATTTAATATGTATAGATAGATGTTTTCGAGTCTATGAAATAATCAGAACAAATAGCAACAGTCTTTATCAAAATTTTGAACTATAGACAGTTTAGTAAGAAATTGAATTTTGCCATTCAAATATTTGCTCAGTTGCACATTCCCGGCCTTCTTCTCTCCAGTGAATTTGTTTAATCCATATAAATATTTCCTTTATCAAGTATAAGGTTCGTGTCTTTTGCTTATACTTTTTTTACAGAAAAAGTGGAACGTTGGCATGTTCAGAGTGAAAGTGTGCCTTTAAAAAATAAAATGGAATGTTAGTACGCTCAAAGTGAAAAAATTGCAGGTATCCGTATGAATAAACGCAAGTGAGATGAAGGGCAAATATCTACATGAATGGGGCAATTTTCAACACAAATAAAATTTAAACGTTAGGGGCTAAAGTCCAATAAATCTGTGAGTTACAAAAATAGCAAAAGTAATTAATTATTGAGGCTATCACTGCAACCATATAAACCAACAGCAAGTAGACGAGGCTTGACAATTTGATAAACCATCACCCTCACCTCCCGTTATTTGCATGTTTTAAATGCAGCTACAAGAATTTCAAATGCTTACTTTTCTTTGTTTTTCATTTCAGATTCTTCGCATTTGAAATTTTTCCTTTTTTTTCCTTTTCAAGTTCGATTGTTTCTCTTTCTGTTTAATTATTTGAATAGATTTTTACATATAATCTACTGTTCTTCGTTAAACATTACGTACATGTAACAAAACATAAATATGGGGTATTTTTTTACGGTTAATTACTGAACATTTAAAATCACTTAATCCCTTGTGATTAATTTGGGAATTTTTGGATTGACTTAAAATGAAATACATATCAAAGGATTAAATTCATGTAAGGGCTTCAAGTTTATAAGACTTAAACTAACTATCGCATTATCTACATAGCTCCTAGTTGTGTCCTATGCATATTTTTTTTCTTCAGGAATCGAGATAAGCGGTTACAAATTTATTTGCTAAACAATTTTATCTTGTGTATCGTTTTAAGCATTATGGGACAACATACAATATTAATGAAGGAATTCTGACTTCAAGTGAGTGATAACATTGTATTTTGGTAAAAAAGGCAATGGAATAACGATAATAGAAAAACTTTGAGCAAACACGCTGGATCATTTAATATGACATTGTTTAAGTATATATGCCTCTGTAAAGTTAAAGAAGCTTTAGTTTGTAGAACTGAAATACATTTAGTTGAATGAAACTGTTAAATCTTGACAAGAAAACATTTGTTTTGAGAATGTTAGAGTAAAGTGGAAATTAGATAAAAGAAGCAACTTTCGGGGATAAAGATACAAGGGGAAAGCTATAACTGAAAGATAAGCCAACAGATTTGGTGTAAAAGATACTTTTAATTTTGAAAATGTTGTTGGTGGAATACACGACATCATGTATCGCCGGGTACAGACCACCTTCTACAGCCGCTGGGAGAAACAAGAAGCCAAGAACAAAGTCAAGCTTAGCGAGGCAAAGGAGAGAGGTAACAATTTTATTGCTGTATTGTAATGATTTATACATATAATATTGAAATCATTTACTAGGTATTCAAAATTCCCTGAAAGTATTTTTATTTTTTTCTGTGGTTAGATGACGTGCAATGCAGTGTTCACCTACCTGCGCACACATACCAAACATTGCGTTGACGCAATGGGAGTGTATTGGAATCTTACGGAGAGCGCTCAAAACTCAACTTAAACTACTTTTGTCATAAAGTCAGGCTCAATCCATAGAAAATGTATTCACATTCGGGACAAGTGGATATGTTTGCAAATAAAAGTGCTTGACATAACTTCATGCTTTGAGTCATGTGAAAGAACTAAATAGTGATCTGTAATCATCTATATTGATTTATACTGGATATTGTAACGGTGTCTCCACACATGCGTAACCTGAGATTATTTTTGAATCTAACTAAATAAGTTCACAATCAATATGAATGCTATTTGCCTGGATTTTTGTATCACGCACATCCGGTTTGTACGTTCAGAGCGCAACGTTCTTTAGTGCGTCTTCAGTTCGGCTTGCAACATGGTTACAAAAGTATTTATTGTATCGTCTTGAGAAAACACTTTTTTTTTGACAGACGAAGTAGTATTTTCCAGACTTCCAATAATAATAATAATAATAATAATCATCATCATCATTATCATATCATCATCATCACATCATCATCATCATTATATCATCAAACATTTGGCTAAAAAATAATCTGTGGTCTTATTTAGTGGTTGTTTTAAAAGAAGTCTACAGATAAATGTTCACAGTGATGAGAAAGTTTTCTATATATTAAACGGTTAGCCTGATCAAACATTCCTTCAGTAATATTTGAATACGACGTTTTTTATACTGACCTCAATTTCATTTATTTGGGATCAAAGGAATATAATTAGAGGTAAACCCCCTTAAACCAAAGTAATGATGCAAAAAATTACGGTCTCTCAAGTGCCTTTAGGTTCTTTTATTTTTTAGATTTAATCAAACCATGATTATGAATAATTATACTGTACAGTCATACTACAACATGCATTCCACGTGCTAACAAGATTAGCTGATTTTCTGTTACTCAGCAAATCGTAATTGCATGCGGCTGTTGTCTTTATATAAGAGACAGGTCAACAGACAACTTGTCTGTTCCAGTTGGCAGCAAGACAACTTCGTTACTGAACAGATCTTTGTACTCATATAGGACAAATGTGGGACAACTAGAAAATGAAGATTGACAGAAGATAAGATAAAACTGTTCTTCTATCGTTTCATGTCCTATACGAATAAATTTGAACATAATTTTTATGCGTTTGTAAAGTTTGTTGTAAACTAAAGCCTCTTGTAATGCATTTTTCACTTAGACTTTGTGGTACAAATGTTCTGGTAGAAGAAACTCTAACTAAAAGACAACGTTTTTTTCCGTTATCAGTCTCGCATGTTGAATACTACACAATGAATTAAACTTTCGAAACGCCATTTATTACTAAAAGTGCCTACTGAGACAAATTTCATTTTCTGTGTATCTGTCAATTTTTAGCGATATTTTCAGTTTAGCTAAGGCATGGTATGAACTAGATACATGATAATTCAGGTGTGTGGCAGACACATTCCCATCCTGCGGGAACCCATTCTCCTCGTCTGCTAATACTGTCATTGTTTTGTTATCAATGTTAATTTTTTTCATCTAAGTTCTGAGTTCGAACCCTTAAAGTGACTTTACCTTTTATTTTAAAAGATTTGTTTATGTACGGAAGAATGTTGTCCTGTAATGATCAACAGTACATAAAGTGAATAGGAAATCTATTGAAAAGGGCGTTTAACTCCAACGGTTTACGGTATTTACTAAAATTGAGACGGAGCTATTCTCTTTCATAACACCTAATATATTTCATTGATCCATACTAAATAGTTGAAAGACATGCACACTTTAGCTATATCAAAGGATATGTATGACAATCGAACGTCGTTTTAACGCCAAGCTGGTTAATCAATGATTATATCGGGGGTATGGACAGGTTTTAAATAGGTAGAAAGATCTACATGTCCATACTAAGATATACTATCTGTACCGTATTGTTAACAATCAAAATAAATTACGAACCCTTTGTATAGGAACCAAAGACTTATTAATCCGTAGAAAAGAGCTCGAGTGTACTTACAATGATTTGCGAATTAAACATAGCTTTGTAAGTTTTTGCGATACAATAACCTGTAAAATTATCAAATATCGCCATAGATGTAAGCGGGATATCATTGAAATATAAAGGACGACGTAATTAATAAAAGTTATTGATTAGAAATACAACTCGTTTCTGTTTGAACTAGCCAGTTTGACATGATCTAAAATTGATAAAGTATTAAAGGTGGATTGATTAAAAATTGACCGAGGATTGATTTTGGATTTCTGTAGATTTAGCATCAAACTGTTGGACAGAAGTTATGATATTAATTACGGAAAGTTAATACCAAGGTTTTTCAATGTTGTATCCATGAAGTGAAATATATCTCTGTGGAGGAAAGTGTGGTAGGCCGGATTTCCTGGTGTGAGAATTACGGGATTTAGACAAAGACTTATCTATATTTAGCATTATTGACAAGGGGATGCCAGATAACATGAGGATACAGAATAAATCTGGATATCAGTATAGCTTGATGCGAAAGGTAAGTCACATGTTGGAAATCACACGGTTTTGTGAGTCACGGTTATTTTTCAAACAGTTAAAATCGATTATTGAAATAGGATATAGTTATACAAAATGTATAGACCAGATGGCCAGACCTTGGAAATATCATGGCGATGAATCGTCCGAACTCTTCAATCATTTGACTTTAATATTATAATGTAAGGACTGTGGGCTAAGATATCAAGAACACGGGTTCGAAGCCTAAGATTAGAACCTGGACCTCGACCTTTTGCTCAAATCATATCAGTCAAATGCTAAAAATGATTTCAGTCGAACAGTTAGTGAGATATGAGCTGTGAAATAGTAACGTAAAGCTGATTTTATATTATGAAAAAAAAATACGCACGCACGCACATAACAGTATTATACATGTTCATGGATGAATTTCATTGCCACTTTGTAATACAGTATTCAATATTTCTCTCACATGTCAAACCACCACACTATTATCGTTTCGGCGATATTTTATTGCCTTGAAAAGCACTTATGTGTCCCATATTTAGAAGTATATCTGACATTTTCCTCATGTCCCCTTACTCAAGGACCCTTGTAAAGACTCGTATATAATGTTATCTTGGGGTACAATGGAAGTGAACCGACGGTATTTGATAACCGTATATTATTAGCGCAATACCTTATACAAATATTTGGATTTCCTCGGATCTTGCCGGTAGCGTGCCATTCATCGATTTATTACTTAATTACAATAGTTAAAAAAATACTGTGTCTAAAAAAAACTGCAAAATGTGAGCCTAGGTCTGAGTTAAGTCCATAAAAAAAGGAAATAGAACAGAAACATATTTTCTTTTCTTTTCTATCCTTTGGACTCAAGAAAAATGATATAAACGGTAATCATTTTAAATGAGCAAGCGTTTTAAACTTTTAAATATCTAATAAACAAATTTTACTTGTCCAATTTCTATAAAATAGGTAAATAAATTTGAAATATTTGAAAGTCTATTATATAATATATCCCGTCGCAAAGAGATTGTAGATAATCAATTACATTATAGAATAGGCTAATAATTCTTACAATGAACCAGGTAATTTTGAAATAATTGTTTGAGGCCGGTTAATTTAACGTCTCTCTTAAACTACAAAATTAAATCAAAATGCTGATTTTTTAAAATGAATTTTGAATACACAAACCAAAATCTTTTGAAAAAAAAACCCACAACAAAACAACAGCAACAACAACAACAAAAAAAAACAACAACACAAAAACACACACAAAAAAAACACACACAAAAAAACAACAACAAAAACAAACAAACAACAACAACAACAACGACAAACAAACGGAACAACACAGTACTGAAACAACAACAAGACAAAAGTTGAACAACTGGAATCCTAAATACATGTAGATAAACACAGAGACGTATATATACGTCTCTGATAAAAACAATAAAGTAACGCGTGAAAATTTACGCGTTATGTTCGAAAACCAATTTGCATTCCTTTTGTTGAAATGATGGCCCAGATAATAAATAATGGAGAAAGTATAGCTGTCACACTATTCTTTACAAACCAATATTTCAATGTTAAATTTGTATAGGCGGGTAAAAAATCTCACATAAAAGTTCTCCTGTTCTTCAACTTACTTCTTTTAACTGTTGAAGATAATCTGAAACTCGGAGACGTGGATAACATTTATCTTTACACCATTAGCTGAAAAAGAAAATTTATTTCGATAAAAGTGATCACTAGCAAATATTGGAAGTGACATGAAAGCGAGTTCTTGTGGAAAAACCATTAACAGAGAACAGTTGTGAAAAGATAGACTAAATAAACTATTCCATTCTTTATTGTATATATGTAAAAAGAAACTATATTGACATAATGGATTTTGTACATACATTCACGTAGTCTAAATAAAACAAGTGTTAATTGGTTTTACGAAAAAAATATTTGAAACAAAACTTTAAAAAGATATTTGGATGTTTATGGTTTAAATGTATCGATATTTTGTATTTTTAAAGCGTCGATATAAAAGATAACTCATAGAAAGAGATATTTGTTAAAAGCAGTCAGATTTGTAGTGTTTTGTCGATAATTATCTGCATGTTGCTAGGGAGATAGAAGATAACTTTTGGTTCATTGTAACATGTGTGCAGTATTGTAAAATGGTGTTAAAGAAGGAAGTTCGATTTAAAGGTGAATTCGAGAAGAATGTTAAGAAAAATAGACAGAAAATGGAAAAGGATACGGAGGTACGAATTGATACATCTCTAGGAAGAAATTACACAGATTAAAATTACCTTGACTCGCTAATATTTAAGTACTGTTTGCTATATTGACAGAACTTTTGTTTTTCAGACTAAGTGTAGAAATCTGAGAGCGTTTTGAAACAGGTGATATTGACTCACATGTTGATATTGCACGGTTTTTGGTGACCGCACTGAACTTTTCGTGTGCTTGAAATATCTTATTGCCTTTGTTAAATATTTGCTGTTGTGTGTGAGTAGTTTTACACAGTGTGTCTGTCGGGTTTGTATTGTTTGCAGGAAGTTACAAAGCAATATGTTTGTACCTGCACATGGTTATGGGTTACGAAAGCTTAACATGCATTTTGTACTTCACTTTCAGATGACGAAATCTGCACCGCCTCAGCGCACACACGCTTCTACACGTCATAATCATGAGTCAGGGAGGCACACTTCCACTGCACGTGCACTTAAATCAAAGTCGTCTGCTGACATGTTTTCTATTAGTGTTGAAGATATTTACCAGTCAGCTGAAAGAGAACGCTTACACTATAGTTCAGAATGCAGACGACAAAATCTTGCACATGCGCAAAGCCAGACGCAGTTTTTCCGGCACGATCAGAGCAGCCCTATTTCCCGGCCAAACACGAGTGCCAGTCGGCATATTATCGCTCTCCGGCGGGAGTCAAACACGCCGATGAGCGCCTGGAGTGAACCAAACCCATCTCGTCCGAACTCTATCGTGCCCCATCCAGGTATACTTAAACACAACGCGCTATAATGCCTAACTATAAAATTTGTACATTATAAGAAAAAATGTCATTACTGTCACTTTCAAGAAAATTTTGACACTCTTTTTAGAACACACAATTACTTATTATTGAAGTTAGTTTGATGAATTCTTATGACCAGTCAAAACTTACACATTAAGACTGATATCTCGAGTACAATAATATCTTCACAAAGATAACCCTACACTTGTGATGGTAATTTTATCCATCATAGTAACTTCAGTTTTTTTCTCTAGAAATCGAATGATTACAAGGTATGTTTGGTGAACAAAAGAGGAATTTCATGTCATATGTATTCATTTTACCTTAGTTTGTTATAGAACTGTCATTTAGGCTTTACCACAACAGCTTTGAAGGATTACTTCAAATTGCACCATGTGTAAATATTGTAGCTAAACTGGAAAATTCGTTTTTTTAATTTATTATTAAAAGTCCACTTATTATCGAAGATACCTTGATTTGGATTACTAGTTTGTTTCATGCTGTCATATAATGCTTGAACAAACATACTCCATGCTAATCTACTCGATGAAAGCAGATATGGCAACAGCTAGATACTTGTGCTGTCGAATTGAAAGGAAACAATCACAAATATTGTCTCGAAGAAAAAGAAATACGAAATGAATAAAAAAGGAAGCAAACTATTACAAGTTGCATTGTCTTATTGAAAAGAAATTGCTACAGTTTATGGTTCAAATAGACGGACGTTATGTCTTGATGAAACAGGATGTTTTCAGGTTATATCTTATGGTAACAAATTGGCCACGAGCTGTTTCATTGAGCATACATTATATCTCATTGAAACGAAATGATAACGATTAAAAAATATGTAATGGAAAATAAAATGATAAAACTAGCTAATCACCTGGAAACAACATGACCACACATTATGTCTAAAAAATTCCCTGATGATTATGTCTTATGAAACTGAATCTACCATTTGTTTCACAGAAACCAGACCTAGAAGTTAGGTCGTTTAGAAACGAAATAATAATAACAATATTTGTCTTTATAAAACAAAATAATTCTTTTTAAGAGTCATAAAAGAAAATAGTTTGTGTTTCCATGTACATTTTTGTAGAACAATTACAATGTATATTTGACAGAAAAACAGAATGATTGTTTGTCATATCGAGGCTAAATATGATTACATTTTGTCTTATTTCGGCATAGAATTGTCGTGTAGGTCTGAATTGCTACAGACATTTTATTCTGGCGACATGGTAGGATAAGTTAGAATTACATTCACTGTACATATTATACAATATGCTGGCGAATCTTTTCCGAATCATCTTTTATAAAAGTTCGCTTTCCATTAAAAATATCTTAGTTTGGGTTACTTTATTGTTTCATAATGTAAATATAGTATATTGTAATTTTATATAATAATAACAAACAAACGGTCTGCATAGTTGTCAAATTGATGGAAAGCAAATATTGTAACAACTGTATTTTCGGTCACTGAAAATTGTAAAATATTTCTAAAATTAATGACAACAATATAAAAAAGTATATTGTAACTGTTTAATACGGCACTTAAACTGACCTGTCTCTGAGCTCTTTTTTATGGCCGAGACTTGGTCAGCTTTTAATTTCGCTACCTGATATCTTCAAGGTGCAAAGATTATTTTTAATTAAAATTAAAAAACTCATTAAGCTTCAATATGTAAGAGTTTTTTTTTCAAATATATTTGCCTTAATTTTATATTTTGAAAATTATTAAAAACATTTATTTAATGAAAGAAGTAATATCATGCTCTTTTTGTGTTTCCAGTATTCAAGGTATAATTCACACAGTTTATTATGTTTGTTCGTGTGTATGTCCTTATGATGGAATTTGACATCTCTACGCTTAAAAGTGAACAGATCTTTTGAACTTTTTGGCAAAATGTTTACAGGTGAAGTTATCTCAAAATACTGCAGGTTTGAATAAGGTATGGCAACATCTAACCTAAAGCACCACTGTTTTTGTATGTGATGGTGGTGGGTCTAGATATACCTAATATTAAACTGAATTGAAAACACGTAGTTTTTCTATGTTTATGCCTTTTATACTCAGAAAACAGCATGCAGAGCATAGCTGTATTCCATGCAGACAGAGATCTTACATACATTTATTTGTTGTTTATTTCAGAGTTACGACTCCTGACTGAAGATAACGAGGAGGAATCTGACGTTGACGACGACTACGACATGTCCCATCAGACACCACTGACCGTAACATTCTCTCCCGTGAACCGAGGTGACTGCTGTGAAATATTAGGCAAGTATATCTAATGACAATGCAGTTATCAAAACTAACAATCTCGTTGATTCAAATCACTTTAATCATGCAGCTCTTGACATGATTTGACCTACCTTAGTGAAAAAAGAGATTACAATTATTATATTTAATGTCAAATTAACTGAAAGTGTTAAAATCTTCTATGAGTTATGTAAATGCAAGTTATTCATATTGAAAACAATTTAGTTTCCTCTGTGTGTGACCAAAGGCCCAAAATAATTCTTTCATTTAAAATCTGCCGATGCTCTATGTATTTGATCACACAGTAAATTTTTTCTCGAAACAAATGACTGTCTGTTCTCCCTGTTGAAGGTGGTCAAGTATAAAGTTTCAACATCTAACTTAAATATACGCTTTTTGTTTCCAGGACCACAGCTGTGCTATGAATGTAGAAAGAACAGAATAAGACAAGTTAACAGAGAAAGATCGGAATTATTCTTTCCTACATTAGAACCTTCAGAAGAAAATCTCACCACAGCGGCAATTGTTCGCAAATATCTACCAGGTCTGTCAGAACAAGAGGTGGAGGACAAAATAGCTCGTGGAGAAATTGCAAGACCCTCATTCAGGAAGCATAACTCAGGAAAGCATCTGGAGTTCTCTGATGAAGAGGATGAAGTTAAACCAAAGTTAACAAATAAAAAAGTGACAATTGCAGACACTGAGAAACAAAAGAAAGCCAAAGCTTTAGTGCCAACAAAACCCAACGAACTATTTTTCACCAATATAAGAGATCTTAACAGTAAAATTATATCTGGAAATGTTGACAGGAATATAGGATTTGCAAACGTAGCGCGTAAAGTAATAAAAAAAGAGAAACCTCTGTCAGCTAAAAATTATTTCCCAACGTTTGTAAGTCCACGTAAAGTTGTACTGGTGCAAGAAACAAACTATAAGACCTATTTTGACCCTCCTCTTATTGAAAAAGCAAAACAAGACGTTGAACCAGCTTTTTTTGCCGGCTCGAGTGGTGAATATACTCTGCCTGAAAAACTGCCTGATGAACTAATCTTTGTTGATAAGGATGGCAATGAAGTTAAAGCAAGCAGCTCAGCAGGATTCACTTCCAAACTCTCAGCATCTTCAGAGAAAGGTAGTGCTTCTAGTAAACCTGTGACAAACAAAAGACCTCCAGAGAAAGATGCTGATTTAGAAGTACTGAAGGAAGACGAAGAGGAAGAAGAAGTTGGCGATGACGTTGATGATGACGTACACGAACTGTTAAGCACTGGGGAAAGTGAAATAACAGTCAAGACAGATGAAACAAGTGAAAACGCGGGTGATGCAATAAGTAATGTCACTGCTGATACACAAAAATCTATATTATCTGGTAAAAACTCACCAACTGCTGAGCAAAAGTCGCAGTGGCCGTAGATTCTTAATGATAACAAGTACAGAGTTTTAGTAGCATTGATATAACTGATTCATACTTCTTTGCAGAGACAAAATTTAAGCTAAATAAGTCTAACATGGTTTAACCTTTTGCAGATTTTGTTTAAGAAAAAGATTGCAGTTTCCATTTTTTACCGCAGGAAATATTCTTCAAGCCTTGATTTTATGTCTTTGTTTAATTTCTACGTAATGGAACTATGATACTCAGTTTCTGTATGAGCCGAGTAGTAACCCTGACTGAATTGTTCGAACACATGTTCTTTTTTTTAACAAATAGGTTAAGTATTTTTGGACTGAATAAGAAAGGTTTACTTACTATTTAATGTACATGCCGAATCTTATTTATTGAGTGCCTTCTAAAATAAATTTACCTTCTGTTACTAATCATTGCCTTATGATCCATATTTACCAAATACTTGGTGATAATGACTACTGTTAAATCTGTTGCTATCGAGTACTTTTTCTCAGTACTTTGTTACCACGTTGGGCGCCAAATGTAACAGGTGGTGAAAAATCGTGGCTCGACCGGGACTCGAACCCAGGGCCTTCCGCTTACAGGGCGGACATTCTACCAACAGAGCTACCAAGCCACACGGTTCTGCCTCATCGATTTATCACCTATAAATCTGTACCCGGCTACATGTATTAAAAAAGTACTTGTTGGTATGTTAGTACCGTGACAATGCTGTCTGTATGCTGCTTCACGGACTTTAAATATTTTCTGAAATAAAGTATCAAAGCTGAAAATCTTCATTATTTATCCCTTGTTTCTGAAAAAGTAATTTTACTCAGCGGAAATGGTATTTTCTCATTTTCCATTCCATATTGTCACACAATGCATGACTGCTTATCATGAAAACGTCAGATTGATACAGAAAACAACAGCAACAATATAAAACAACAACAGGGTAGCATCTAGGCATGCTACGATGATCTCAAATAAATTTCAAAATTTGGAAGAAACCAAAACGTGTTTGCACCTTTTTGGTAAAAAAATACATTGGAAATCATCGGATGAGATATGCATATTCTCTATGTGTTGCGAGGTTACAGGAAGTAAATAAGTTGAGTTTGTATCATGTACAAATATTTTTCACATCTTAGACGTCTGTTTTTTCCTGAAATGTCAACAACCTTGATTTTATTTGAAATTTTTTTTTCTTTAACCTCCCATGTAAGGAAGGTAAACACTTTATAGACAGCTTATATAGCCTTCTAGAGTTGCCTCCCTTCCTCGCAGAGAAACTCTAGTCACCGGTTACCTGCTCCCCGCCGTTTTAACTTATTTCCAAACACATCGAAATGATCCCCCGGAGACATTGTTATCTATTTTAAAATGTCGAAGAAGGGTAAGTATACCTTTCAAATAATTACTTTCAAAATATCTGAAGGTAGCCTTTGTTTCCCTTTGGTGAAACAGAGACAAAATATATCACAAAAGCTTACGTGGATTCTTGTTATAAAAAAAGAGAAACAATGTGAGAAAACGTCATGACAGGGAAGCTTGTCTCATTCATCTTAAATGAAGCAGACCTATTAAATGTCAAAACACTTTGACTTAATCAAAGGAAATAAGTAGAGAAATCGAAACATACATTAATAATTCCAGCTCATCTAAGGTTAATTGGTAATTAAATACTGTAATGGGCCAGATCTTGACTTTACATAGAAAGTCAGTGCACATTTACAAACATTTTCACTGAAAGACGAACAATGATGCTTGGCGAACATCTGATAAAAAGGAATTATCGTTAGGCTAGATATAAGAACACAACGAGGTATTTAAAATTTCAAATAAATTTTAAGCCAATCAAGTAATCTTAAAAGTTTCTTTAGAATAGAAACAGCAGAAAATGCGAATGTAAGTTTCTTAGAATTTTTTTTTTGATATTTTTACAGGAAAAAAATCTATTTTTTAAGTGTTACAAACATCGGCGGCACCAGACACAAGAAACGCTTTTTTGTTTGTTTCAGAAATATTTATGGACTTGAGTTAAAATGCTGTTTTACATTATTTTATTATTACACATGACTGCAAATTAATCTTTTTTTCTGAGACAATTCTTCAAAGTTGTAGACGCATTGCCTTTTATTAGGAGATAAAATGAATTCTAAGCAACGGAACACAGCCATTGACTTTGATTAACTGAATTAAAACGTGCTTTTTTAAAGACATTTTTCCTAAAATCCACTTGTTTTATGTTCGCAATAAATATAGCAGACAACTTTAGATCATATACTGTGGTACTGAGACAACGGACATTAATTAGAATTCGCCTGATATGTCAGAAATAAGAGATTGGGATTAAATTCATTTAAATATGAAATGTTTTCTCAGATGAAATTTCAGACAAAGAAAAATAAGCTTTCATTTTTATTCGATAAATCTAATCAGATAAAAATCAAAGAACCAAAGAAATAATATACTGATAATAAGATAGAGGAAGACTGGATGCTTGAATGAATTCAGTCCACCAGCTTGAGTACTGGATGCTTGAATTCAGTCCACCAGGTTGAGTACTGGATGCTTGAATGAATTCAGTCCACCAGCTTGAGTACTTGATGCTTGAATGAATTCAGTCCACTAGCTTGAGTATTAAAGCTTAGGTTTCGTCATCCCTTGAGATATTGTCATTGATTTCTTTTCGTTAAAATATCACGTATTAATAATTACTAATAATTCTATAGAATGTATATATGCATAATTCAGTAGTCTTTGAGCAATGTGACGATGCGTAACTGTAGAATCCTTTGTACATAACAACGGTAAATAATTTATCTCGAACTTTCGTATGAACCAAAATGATAAATTTTACCGTAGCATCTGCTTTGTATGACAATAGAAAATGTAGGCATGCCACATTTTTTATGCTTTGTTATGGAAGTTGTCTCTGCCACCGGAAGTAGAATAAAGATCGTTCATTTACGAATATGATTTATTTCAAAATATTTCGTTTAAGTCATTTGAATACTAGTAATGGAATTAAGTGGCTGCAGAAACGAAACGGATACGAAACATTAGATAGGAACACACAGTAAGGAAACATGCCGGGTTCAACAGAAGTACACGGAAACAGATGTGCTTCACTGAAAACCAAACCCGACATAAACCCGACAATCCTTTACAGAACATTCAAATGTAAAGTAAAACAAAACTCGGATATCAATGAAAATATCTTAGATACAGTTAACACGAATCTTTTGACATGGGAAAGCGATCATTCGCGAGGAGAAAATTCTAACAACAGTCAGGAAAATGTGAAAGTTTCAGATTCAGCGGCCAGATGTAATTACAAGTTCAAGCCAATGTCAGGAGACGCTCGCGTGATCAGAGGTATTCTAAAGAACGTTAATAACAATGGAATGAACCGTCCGACAACTGTTGGATCTAGCAGAGATATAAAGAAAGTTTTGGTGCCCAGATGGAAGTCTATAGAAAACCATAAATATGATCTAAAGATAAAAGACTTTGTTCGTTCAGCAGAATATGAAGCGGCGAGAAGGAGTAGAGAAGTATGTCTACCGGAAGTCAGTATCAATCGCAATATAGAAAATGCTCGACACCAGACGAGATTTTATAAGGCTGAAAGAAAAGAACATGACGGAACTATGAACACCCCTAGTGATTTAAGTCCAGCGAATATGCGTGAGGGAAGTGAAACAAAGTCATCTTTGTCGACTGAGTTTGGCCATTTTGATACGTCCGCACCAAGCGGAATATTTTCTTCGGAGGAGAGTGTTAACAAAGACCCACGGAAAGACACGCCCGAACCCAAACATGTCTGTATCTCAGACAGCGAGGAATGGGACACAGATCTAGAAATTGACAAAGACTTTGGTAAAGGTAGGATTGTTTTAGAAGAGATGAGATTCTTTCTTTCGGGTTTTTATAATTTAAATGTAACCTTGAAATCGTACTAAAGCAAACAGAGCATTTAGTTAATTAAAAGCACTGAATGTTATGGAGACAATTTCAAAATTTATGTCTACAATAGAATCGATGCCTAAACAAAACTGCAGATCATTATTTTTTTCCGACGGTATGAAATTTTCAGCTCCTGTCATTTCGGCACTACTTCTGATTAATGATTCAATCTGTGGAGACATTCAGGCACTAATTTGAACAAACCTTACTGATGCCAGAACTCTCTGAGTAACTCAGTTATTTAGAAGAATTCCTTCTAAACTCATTTTGTTGATAAATCTAATGGTGTCGCATTTTTATGTGTCTCATTTCATTTCTTAACAAACAATTACAACATCACACATATTTTACGTTAAATTAACTGTAGAAACGCAAAACAAAACTATGCATAGATATACTGCGTATAAAATACCCTTCCTTACAGATATCATGCCATCGTCAGACGTAAATATCGGCGAAAGTGTGTATAGAAAAGAATGTCAGAAACAGCAGATAACCCCACAAAAGCACGTGCTTCGTAGTTTACACGAGCGCTCAATGTCCTTGAAGAACCGATCACTGGGACCCAAAGCTCTGGCACCGATATGTGCAGCTCTAAGGGTAACGTCTTACTTTATTCAATATTGTTTCACAAACAGAGCTCGGAACCATTTTATGTTTGACATTAAAGGTCGAGTGGTAAAAAGATTTACGTTTATCCCGGCTTTTCTCGAAGTCACTCGAAGGTTATTAGTTGCAGTCACATATTCAACCAAATTCTTATTTGAATAATGGGCAACTTTTATACGCAGAACAAAGTACAGTCCATGTAATATGTTAAATTATGCATGTGATGTAAACCGTTTCATTGAATAATTATTGAAAATTTGTATATAAATATTCGAATTAAATAGAATAAACACACTACAAAACAAACCGTATTTTTTGAGTGATGTTTTTGACTACAGTCGTATGTTATTTTCTCAAAACATTTTTCTTACAGGATAATTTACGGGTTGAGAGATTGAACCTTGACGGAGTGGATATAACAGACGGAGGGATACAGTACCTTGCCGAGATGTTGATAGACAATATATCAATAACACGACTTGTAAGTTTTAATATTCATTAAAATAAATAAATGCATATATGTTGGCATCGACATTTAAAACCGAACTTAAAAAGCACTTTAAACGATACAAGTAACATAGATCTAGTCTTCTCTGTTCTTTGTTATCAGGATTGATACAGACCTCTTCATCGGATAAGTGCTCTAACCAAAAAGGAAAAGTGTAAACTTAGATAGCGAGCAATAATAATAATAATAATAATAATAATAATAACAACAACAAAGTGCTTTTCGAGTCGTGGGGTCTTACGACATAAGTACCTTTCGCAGAAGCGAACACTCCCTACCTGATTTTTGAATGGGGGAAGGGGGCGACCATTTCAATGTTATGCAGGGAATTATATAATCAGTGTGCGTTGACAGAAATAATATAGATACTGGACAGTTATACTTTAAGACCTTCCAACATAGCAGTACAGTGTGGGTATTTCTTATGGTATTAAAGGATGTTTAATCGAAAATCAGATCTAATGGTATAAATACACCATCATCTTAATTCTGTCATTTTCAGTAAAACTAATGTTAGTGGCTGTTTCATGTGTTTTTTCTTCAGAATATAGCAAACAACAGTTTAGGATTGCGGGGTGCCCAAGTCCTCGGTCACGTTCTGGTTGTTACAGAAAATATAACCCATCTAAATCTTTCCGGTAACCATTTATTGTTTCTATTTCAAAGTCTTGAAATATTTGCTTTTATTTCGAAGTACTCTTTTTGGAATTCAGCAGAATGTTAAACACATCAGTAAAATGACGTAAGTACT
This sequence comes from Cyclina sinensis, assembly GCA_012932295.1. Taxonomy (NCBI): domain Eukaryota; kingdom Metazoa; phylum Mollusca; class Bivalvia; order Venerida; family Veneridae; genus Cyclina; species Cyclina sinensis. Next base: position 40,182,883 of record JAAONU010000015.1, on the reverse strand, counting down.
TGTAATGGTAAGCCGTCAATAGTCATTATTGTCAATAGTCAGTCGACAAGACTTTTAGATTCTGACCTACTACAAATGTATTCAGTTTTATAAGCTATCAGCCTTCAAGATAGATAGGATTTTTATCGTATGACCGACTTCTTATTTACTACATTAATTTTTCATTTCTGTAAGTTATCGACCTACAAGAGAGACGAGGGATTCATTTATGTTTATGTACTATTGTTGAATTGAAGCAAGAAATATCTTTTAAAATGATATACGGCTTTGGCCAGCTAATACTCAATAGTTAAGTCACACGTTTAATTCATTAATTACAATATACTTCACAAAAAGTTTTTTGTTTATTTTTTTGTATTTTTTAATGAACGTGTTCTTTTATTTTGTTCAAATATTTTCTTATTCTTCAGGCAACAAAATCGATGATAATTCCGCTTGGTATATCACTTCAGGATTGAGTGTAAGTGTTGACATAGACAGCCTTCATTTACATATTCAGTATGTGTGTGTGTGTTAAATATGTAACAAAAGCTTTGCATTAATTACGGGATTAACTTGTCTGCGTTAAAAAGATACTTATCTATGTAATTTTTTTATGTTACTACGAATTCGTTTCCTCTTCTACGATACACACCTAACACTTAAGAATATTTCATTTGATTTTTTCAATGTATTACAGAGCAACTCTTGTATAACACATTTGGATCTAAGTTACAACGAATTAGGGGAACAAGCCGGAGTTCTTATGGGAGCTGCCCTAGGTAACGTACAGATCTTTTTGCCTGCTACTTTCATTGTTAATCCTGTTATTTTGAGCACAGCCTATAATCTATTTTTAGTTAAAACTTGCATGCATTTCTAAATATTGACAAATTTCCTAGAGAAGGCACTATGTTGACATAGATAATTAGCTATTTACCAGAAATGTGTATCGTTTCTTGGAAACAAGTACGTTTGATATGCATTTATATCAATATAATTTTCGAACAGGATATCAAAGATAATTAACACTGTCTGTGCACAAAATATTTGGAGCTCTTTATTCTTAAAACAAGCAATACAATACACTCAGACGGGTATATAACAACTTCCCTACCAAATATTTTAATGCCACAATAGAGTTTTTTTGGAAGAAAACAATTAAATTAATGGTATTTAAAATGATTTCTTCTTCAGCTCAGAACAACAAACTATGTAATTTAAACCTTGGTTGGAACAAAGTCTGTGGTAAAGGTGCAGTCGCTCTATTTAGAGGTCTAATGGTAAGTTATCAGAACTTTATAGTGACCAAAACATGACTTAATACCTTTCTCATGGAAAAGTCTGCCAATACGAAAATGTAAAATATTACATAAAACGAAAACCTTTGGTCTCAGTTAAGTAAAAGATAAAGAAAGATGCGTAGCATGTAACTTTAGAAATAATACAGATGACAAAAGAAATATCACGTCTTAATATTTTTAAGAGGGAAACAACCTGCCAGCAAGGAATTTCCTTCTTACTATGACAAAACATCAGCTGATACCTTGAACTAATAGAAAGCTGTATTTATAGAAAATCTATAATTTTGTCGTTAGTTATAAGTTTTCAAATTTATTTCATACAAACCCATTTAATACTTTTAAGGTAAATTCTACTCTCGAGGTGTTGAATATATCCTGGAATGGTCTTGGTTACGAAGGCACAGTGGCTTTATGTAAATGTTTAAAGCGAAACGAAGGACTACAGGACCTTGATGTGTCTAACAATCGTCTTAACTGGAAGTGTGCTCTTCTCATTGCCGAGGGTCTCAGGGCGAACACTACACTAGCAAAACTTAAAGTAACACGTTTATAATAAAGATTTACAATAACTACAGTCAACATCAATAATATTAATCTTTAACACATACAACATTTTTTACCTTAAAGATACTAAATGAGATCTTAATCTTTAGTCTACTGGGTTACGTTAGTAGTATGAGCATCAAACCTTGTAGACCACTGAGCCAGAGGATCGATTCCCAGTGCATTTGTCAGAGGTATAACTTATATGAACTGAAATAAGTGTGCATTCAACAGCTACAGGTTCATTTTAGTCTGCGGGTTCAAGTTGGTCTACTTTGTTGGCTATTTGAGCATTTTCAGTACTATCTTTTCGAAGACTCGGTGTGGCAATGAAAGAAACACTACCTCCCCGATGCAAATTTGATGTTGATCCTTATTATTTGTAAAACAGATCGGATTTAACCCTCTGACAACAACTGGTGTAATGGATATACTAGAAGCTGTTGCTATTGACGAGAGTGTTGTTACGTTACTGGACTGTACTGTAAGTACGAATATCGCTTTTAGTGTTTTTTACGACAGTACATGCATGTTGTGGAAAAAATGTAGTAGACTATTAACCCGAAGATCTGAAGTTCAAATGCCATCACTGATGTCCAGAGTCTTTTCTCCTGAGGCGAGAATAACTGTATTTTTTCACAATGATTAGTCGCAATTGTTATGTTTGACTTTAGTGTATGCTTAACAAAGACCTTTTAATATTTATATTCCTTGACAAAGTTGCAATTTAGTTTCGCATTACAAAGTTTCGTAAAAAAGCGATAATTTATTTATTAACAAAGAAAAATCACCACAATGCATTTTGCTCCAAAAACACAAATAGCTATCACTTTATGACTTAACTTATTGTAGGAGATACCCGTGCTTGGAGCGGCTGACCTTTTGTCTGCTACAATAAACCGGAGAAGAGGATTTACATTCTTACACGGTGGAATCGTGCCGACACATGACAAACTTGGCCAACGTCTTGGTATAATCATTTACCAATTTTCAGCAAAATAAGAATGGCAGACATGTACTGTACATGTGCCATGTCTGAGTCAACTTTGTTTTTTGTAATCGTTTCTTTTTTGGTTAAAATCAAACGCTTTTTATATAAGTGTCTAGGATAATTATTTGGTATGTTTAAGTTAACCACAACTTTGATGTTTGTAAAAAACAACCAACTGGTTCATTCTGAAACAGACAATTGATTGTCGTATCAAATATAAATATTCATTGCTATTTCAAATTTGTTTCGGTATTTATTAGGGTTTATCTGTAGCAGTACTTAGTGTGAATTCTTTGAGTTTTTAGATTCATTAGTCTCGTTACACTGGGAGTGGCAGTTAATGGAAGCATTAATGCGTAATGGTTATTTACCACCAAGGAAAAGGAAAGTATTTACTTGAAGTTCTGTCAGCAGAACGGAAAGAAATGTTATTATGGCAAACCAAATTGTGTACAGCCAGGGGACATACAGAGGACGTAGGAAATTGAGTCATGAGCAAACAAAAATTTATCCAGTCATCACAAAAAGTACTAATTCCCAAGTGAACTGCTAATGATCTTCTTTTATTTCTTATGTAGGCAGAGAAATAAACCCAATGCTTCGTGTGATTGAGTACCTTCGTTTGCTGGGGCTGCGTCCATTAGAACTAATGAAGTCTTTTGACAAAACATCTTCATTCGAGTTACCAAGGCAGGAATTCGTCGACCGAATCAAGGCAAGTAGAGAAAGCGAAATGGCCGAATTATCAGTACATTCGCATTTACTTCTTATTTGGTTGGCTTCCTGATCCAATTTTGTCCAACAGTCTCCCACTTTTTAAGTGAAGTACATTATTGTATTGCGAAATCGAAGCTTTGAGAAGAAAAGAAACTTGCACATATAAAAAGACATTGATTTGTATTAATATAGTATGGTTGATTACTATTTCCAGAAAATTGGAGTGAAACTACACGGATATGAGATCGACGCTTTAGCGAATTCTGTTTCAGGCAAAGGATACAATAAAAACGTCATTAACTACAGGTAATTACAATCCCCTTATAGAAGGTTCTAACTCTAAAATGTAATTTGCTACTTTGAAAACATTTCTGTTACGTGCCAACACATTGTTGTAGAAAAAATGCTTTGAAAAAACTCACAGGACCAGATGCACCAAGTCCTTAGAGGTTTTGATAAGAGTGTAAAGAAACTTTTAGTATCTTCATATTAAGGAAGAGTCGGTGCTCGGTTCCACTAAAATTGTTTATTACTGACAAAAATTTGAATTAACTGTAATTAAGGGAGAAAGTAACAGATCTCATACTTCTGCCTAGACTAATTATGGTTTTACAGCACACTTAATCCTACTTCTGTCAAGTAACTTGCACCCTATACTTTCTGCGCCACTTCGAAAAAATACGTAGACATTTCAAAATCACCCTTAAGTTATGATAGGGGTTTTGCATATTTGTCTGCGCCATAAAAGTGAAACATTGACATGTTAAAGTCGTCGAAATGTTATTACAAAGGTTTTGCAAGCTAAGTATACTTTTTAGTATATTTCGGAGATTACCTAAAATCTTCAAAGCAAAAATTGATGTGTTTAACTTATGCGTCATTATTTAATAGTCCTACCAACAATAAAAACGGTAAATATTTCTTAACTACAATCATGAAAAAACTGCACTTCATTTGACATTAGTGGTTACGTTTTAAAGACAGGCACTAATCGCCCTAAATTCAGTGTTTGCAAATATGGATTAAATTTTGTATTCGACACAACAATAGAAATTATTAAAGGTGCATCAAAGGTGAACCAGATGATCGTAAAAAGTAATATACACTTTTTATACATCAATGGATCCAGAGCATAACATTTGGTGAAAATGTTACTGTATTTCTATGTTAATGTATGCAAATATGCGAATTCAGACATCCACTAAATAAGATAATGTTGATAATGACAGGAAACTTTCAATGGCGGTTCGAGAAGTTGTTGAAGCAGAACGTGAACGTAAGATAAAAGAACGTAAAGAATGGCTCAAGATAAAATCTTACCATGAGAGTATACTTAAGAAAGGAACACTGGAAGAGTACCTCAGTCAACCCGGAACCACGAGAGGTGAAATTGTTAACCTTGAAAATTTTGTAACGAACATCATAAATTGAACTGTAGTTGTATAGTTTTCATCAGGAAAAATTTGATATCTTTTTAATAACACTATTGTCTAGTTTTTCGACATTTAATAATTTCATATTTCAGCTCCCATGAGTTTGACCTGGTTATACATGTATTAATTTGTATTAGACAAAACTATCTTCGGTGGAAGGTTTAGAATGTTATATAAGAAGTTTTGATTTAACTATTTCTGACTTTATATGATCTTTGGGATATTCTGTTTTGTTTTCTATTCACTTAAGATAAAAGTCATTTTGACTAAAAAATATTTTGCTGCTTCTTATGTTTTCATTACGAGTAACTGCATTTTACATTTGAAAATTACTGGCGATTTTATTTTCAAGACCCAGTGGAATCGCTGAAGGTGAAAAGTTTCCAGACAATTGGAAGGAGTGAAACTTCCAGAAACAGCATCATCATAAAGCATGGAAAAGTGAATTCAATTATATCTGATCTGCCTTTAGATTCACCACTCGCTAGATCGAAATCCCGTTTTAGACCTGTAGCCAAGAAAGCAAAGAAACCCCAAGGAAAACAAATATTTTAACGAACAAAGAGCCAGGAAAGGCAATCAACCAGAAAACTGCGAGACGTCCCATACAAAATATAGTGTAGAGTCTGTGATATAGAGACAATAGCAAAACAAAACAATAGCGTGTCAATGGCTTTTCAATATGTTTTAAGTCTGGATATCTAATGATTATAAACATGCCTCTTTGTAGTGTCTCTCTTCTGTCTATACAGTTTTAAACCGCTGAAATTCTGTTCGTTTTACCCTGACATTAGCAGATTTCATTGCCACACTCGTTTCATTTGCTTGTGTGTCTGATTAATAAAGAAAGCAGAATGTCAAAATATTTAATCAAGATTTATTTGAACCACAGGGAACTTTAATGACTGGTTAAAATCTGGGGCAGTTGAGAGTCATATCATCTCAGAATAAATGTTGTGACATGCGGTTTGGCATTTAGAGTGATATAAAAATGGCATAAACATTTCTTATTTTATTATATTTAAAGAAGACCTTCAATATCATTGTAACTATGTCGCAAATATTATGTAACTAACACGAAATTGATTGAGAACCTTAACTGATTATCTTACGGTGGAATTGTACCATCATAGGTTTTGCCTTTAAAAGCGTATGGATAATAAATTCCAAACGAATGTAGTATTGGTTACAGCACATATGTTGGTGATCACAAACAATTACATTACAAGAAGTTTTTATGACCTTTTCAAATTCTCCTTGGCATTTTAGATATATGACAGTATAAAAAGAATTTTTAACAATATTTTCGACACTTTTTGTCTCGAATGGTGTGATTGGTTTTTGTTGTCTGAAACATGATGAACACCTTTTTTCAGAATTGAACATTATTTTAAATAATCCCTTTTCCAATCCCTTTAGGTAGTATGGTGTAATAGTCTTTTTCAATCCTCAATTCAGTGATCTGTTTCAAGACACAATACTCTAATGATAAAATGAAGAAAATCAAAAACAATATTACTTATAGATTAAAAAAAGACAACTATTAACCACAAATATCGCTTAGCAAACCAAACAGAGAAGCAAACATTTTAAAATCACTGTTTCTCTAAGTCTGGCCATAAAGGTTATAGTGATATCTTGAATCTTGAAAATTCATCACACCCATTTCATGAGAAGGAAAACACAATGTAATTTAAAGAATATCTCACACGAATTTTGCGTCAAATTATCTAGAAATGTTTTATTTCTATATTGTTCTGAAAATTTAAGCAAAATGTAATGTAAAAGAGATTTTGTCATGCAGTTTTGTAAAAGTTATTTACTAAAATATAAGATTATCAATTTTCATGTAAATGCAATATTTAAAGGTGGTATTATATTCGAAATAAGTTAAAAAACGAAAGAAATTCTCTTTTATTCCAGTTTAAGTCAGAAAGCCGAAGTTAAAAAAGCAAAAGTTAAAGATAGAAATTAGCTCGAGTGGGGAATTCAGTAAAACGGTCTCTAATCAGGTTAATGGAATTTAGTACATTAACAGACAGAATGTGCTGTTTGTACTTCCAGAAGATATATTGGAAACAAATTCAGAATATAGACACATATAGGGGATTTAAATGTTCAGACTTATATTTTGTTATACATAGTACTCCATGCTATGTTAGCTAATGTTCATTTACAGACCGTTAAAATTTGTTATTCCTGTTAACAGTTGAGAGAATTAGAACAAAATTTCTGAAAAAGTGACATTTTTATTTCTTTTTTATGTTAATGAGTTTTTTATGTAGACAATAGTTTCTAGACGCATTCGTCAATTTAACTGTATAAGTTTCATTGTAATGGTTTCCGAAATGTAACAAATATTTCTTGCTGACACTGTTTTAAATAACAGATTATAAACGACTCGCAGATTTAGCCTTGGTTATCACATCATTGACGATTACTTATGAATTTACATGGTTTGAATTTTATTTCTGCTCCACACGAATTCCTGCCTCATTTTGATGGTAGTTGAATTTTCCACACGAATTGTGTGTAGTCGAAGAATCGTTTAAAGACCTGATAAATTTTTGCAACACTTATTTTCAGTTGATTTAAACTCTTCATGAGTCGAAATAACTTTGTAAGGGAAGTAGCGGCTTTTAATATCACGGCAGCTGGATAATATATTTGAACGAAAATAAATATCCAGTATCTTGTGTTATTAAGAAAGTGTTATAGAATCCAGACAGGCAGTGCATATTTTTTTCCTGAAAATAAAAACGATACATGAAAGCCAAGATGGGGGCTGTAAACTTAGAAAATGTTCAGAAATCAAGTCAATTCGAAGGTATATTTTATTTAAACTATAGCTCCCAGTGTAGTTGATTTTTGACTGAGTCAGTCATAATAGTTGAATCTTAAAGGCAAATATTTAAGTAAAATGATTGTAAATGCTTCCCTAAGGATTCATATCAGTACAAATTGAATTTCTTGAAATAGTAAGAGGCACCTGATATAACTTTAAAGTGAAATGAGAATTGTATCTATATACAGCAGGTTTCAGTATTGTTAATGTCAAGAAAAATCTGCGTTTAATCCTCACCAATCCTAGATATAAGACCATTTGTGTTTCCAGACCTGTATCACATACATTGCTTAAACGTATACTGATCTTTTAAGATAACTTGATCGTAAATTACAGACACATCTACTAAGATTGTTTCTGAGAGAAAATTTAGCGCATCATAAAATATTCCAATCCCAAACACAATTGTAAAGTCCGATGCATGACGTCTGATTCAAATGATTATTATTTTTAGTTTGAAAGAGCGAAACAAGGAACTTACGAGAACTTTATTATTAGACCAGCGCGTTTACAAAAGACGAAGGAACCGTTTCAATACTAAGACATTTTGAAGAATTTACTTGGTTTCACGAATGTGATTACATATAACTGTTTGGTATAATTCAGCTGCATAACTAGGTTCCCGCAATACATCTACAAATCTGGAGAGTAAATAAAACTTACAAAGTTCATGCATTTGCTTCACTTGGGGCAATAATTTTTTCACAAACCAGTCGGCTTTTACGAATATTGATGCAGTTCGTAAGAACGTCCGATAGGGTCATGTAATCAGTTTGGATAACCTTTGTTTTATTATTTAAAAAATCATTCCGTGATGACGCAGAAAAAGTCTTTTACGACATTTCGTGGAAACTATTAAACTATTCTGGTGATATTACAATACGCAAATTTGCAAATGAAACAAATAAAGCAAATAAAATGTTCCAAGAGCAATTAAAGTTTATTACTTATACTAGAATAGAACGAAATCAAATTCATAATCTTTGTTTCCTTGAGAGGATTCAGTTAAAAGTAAAATACAGTGTTCTATAAATGAGAATAAATTCATTGGCGAAAGACGAACGAACAACCTTTCAAAAACTAAAGCGACCCGAGTTTACAGTTATAAAGACAATGTGCTTTGCCTAATGGTAGTCTTACTTCGCACAACAATGCAGCAACTTGAATGCAACCTCTTAAGTTGTCTAAGGTATTACATTTCGAGTACAGAGATCTGAAAAACATTTCCAGATTAATTAGTCGCCGTTCTAATAGGAAATAAAAGCTAATATTATCGTCTGCTAACCTATTTTCACTCATGCACAGACGGAGAATAAATCAAATTAAGAAAAGCGTACTTTGCTACAAGTCAGACTAATTACGGTTTAATAGCACCATTCAGTTAGTTTAGTTCTCTGAAGGAATAACTGGAAGTGATGTACACTTCGACAATTAGCCATAACTATAGAACGTAGATGGTTGTGAGAAAACCTAAATGTGTTGAATAAATTGACTTGATGGTATCAAAAGTGCCTCACCTTGTAAGTTAACAGAGTGTATCTTACAATATTTTCGTAAAACAAAGCTCTTTTGAAGAAAAGCGCACAAATTCTACCTCACTTTACCGTTTGAAGACTTGAAAGAACCTAAAAGTAAAGCATCTAACTCGTAATTTATTTGGTGACGTTCAAGACACCATAGTTAAAAATCGAACTTATAAAAAGATGTATTTATAGAAATTCGATAATCTTGTCATAATTTATAAGTTATCAAATTTATTTAATACAAACACATTTAATATATTAAAGGTAAATTCTTCTCTCGAGGTGTTGAATATGTCCTGGAATGGTCTTGGTTACGAAGGCACAGTGGCTCTATGTAAATATATTTAAAGCGAAACGAAAGACTACAGGACCTTGATGTGTCAAACAATCGTTTTAACTGGAAGTGTGCTCTTCTCATTGCCGAGGGTCCTAGGGCGCAGACTACACTAGCAAAACTTAAAGTAACTTACGTTTATAATGAGAATTATAATAGCTACAGTCAACATCAATAATACTAATATCTAACATACACAAATACTTTTACCTTAAAGATATTAAAGTGAGATCTTAATTTTTGATCTACTGGGTTCCGTGAGTAGTATGAACAACAAACGCTGTGGACAACTGAGCCAGAGGATCGATTCCCTGTACATTTGTCAGTTTTTGGAATTACATGAACTGAAATAGGTACGCATTCAACGGTTACAGGTTTATTTTGGTCTGCGGGTTCAGGTTGGTCTACTTAGTTGACTATTTGAGCATGTTCAGTACTATATTTTTAAAGACTCCGTGTGGCAATGAAAGAAACACTACCTACTCGATGTAAATTTGATGTTGATCCTTATTATTTTTAAAACAGATCGGATTTAACCCTCTGACAACAACTGGTGTAATGGATATACTAGAAGCTGTTGCTATTGACGAGAGTGTTGTTACGTTATTAGACTGTACTGTAAGTACGAATATCGCTTATAGTGTTTTTTACGACAGTACATGCATGTTATGAAAAAAGCAACAGTAACCCGGAGATCTGAAGTTCAAATCCCATCACTGATTTCCAGAATCTTTTCTCCTGAGGCGCGAATTACTGTATTTTTGTCACAATAATTTGTCGCAATTGTTTCCGATCCGAAAACACAAATAGCTATCACTTTTGATTTAATATATTGTAGGAGATACCCGTGCTTGAAGCGGCTGATCTTTTGTCTGCTACAATAAACAGGAGAAGAGGATTTACATTCTTACACAATAGAATCGTCCCGACCCGTGACAAACTTGGCCAACGTCTTGGTATAATCATTTACTAATTATCGGCAGACATGTAATGTACATGAACGATTCACCAATATGTTTGACTGAGTCAGTTTTGTATTTTGTAATCGTTTTATTGGTAAAATCGAACGTTTTTTACGTAAGTGTTTAGGATAATAATTCGGTATGCTTTAGTGAATCACTTATTTGATGTTTGTAAAAACCAACCAACTTATTTATTCTGAAACAAACAATTGACTGTCGTATCATATATAAATATTCATTGCCGTTTCAAATTTGTTTCGGTATTTATTAGAGTTTATCTTTAGCAGTTCTTAGTGTAAATTCTTTGGGTTTTTAGGATCATTAGTCTCGTTACACTGGGAGTGGCAGTTAATGAAAGCATTAATGCGTAATGGTTATTTACCACCATGGAAAAGGAAAGAATTTCCTTGAGGTTCTGTAAGAAGAACAAGAAAGAAATGTACTTATGGCAAACCAAATTGTGTACAGCCAAGGGACACACAGAGGACGAAGGAAATTGAGTCATGAGCTAACAAAATTTAGCCAGTCATCACAAAAGGTACTAATTCCCAAGTGAACTGTTAATAATCTACTGTTTATTTTTTTCGTAGGCAGAGAAATAAACCCAATGCTTCGTGTGATTGGGTACCTTCGTTTACTGGGGCTGCGTCCATGAGAACTAATGAAGTCTTTTGACAAAACATCTTCTTTCGAGTTACCAAGGAAAGAATTCATCGACCGAATCAAGGCAAGTAGAGAAAGCGAAATGGCCGAATTACCAGTACATTCGCATTTACTTCTTATTTTGTTGGCTTCCTGATTCAATTTGGTCCAACACTCTCCCTCTTTTTAGGTGAAGTACATAATTTTATTGCGAAGTCACAGCTTTGAGAAGAAAAGAAAATTGCACATATAAAATGACATTGATTTGAATAAATATAGTATGGTTGATTTCTATTTCTACTAATTACTAAGTAATTCCAAGCCCCTTACAGAAGGTTCTAACTCTAAAATGTAATTTGCTACTTTGAAAACATTTCTGCTAAGTGAAAACGCATTGTTGTAGAACAACTGCTTTGAAAAAACTCACAGGACCAGATGCACCAAGTCCTTAGAGGTTTTGATAAGAGTGTTAAGAAACCTTTAGTATCTTCATATTAAGGAAGAGGTGGTTCGCGGTTCACTAGAACTGTTTACTGCAGACAAAAATTTGAATTAACCGTAATTAAGAGAGAAAGTAATTGATCTCTTGCTTCTGCCTAGACTAATTATGGTTTTACAGCACACTTATTCCTACTTCTGTTAAGTGACTTGCATCCTATACTGTCTGCGCCATTTCGAAAGAATACGTAGACTTAAGTTATGATAGGGGTTTTGCATATTTGTCTGCGCCATAACAGTGAAACACTGACATTTTAAAGTCGCCGAAATATTATTACAAAGGTTTTGCAAGCAAATACTTTTATACATTTTTTTATATTTCGAAGATTACCCAAAATCATCAAAGCAAAGACTGATGTGTTGTTAACCTGTGCGTCATTATTTAATAGTACTACCAACAATAAAAACTGTAAATATTTCTTAACTACAGTAATGAAAAAACTGCACTTCATTTGACATTTGTGGTCACGTTTTAAAGACAGGCACTGCATTCGCCCTAAATTCAGTGTTTGCAAATATGGCTTAAATTTTGTATTTGACATAACAATAGCAATTATTGAATGCACCAAAGATAAACCAGATGGTCGTGAAAAGTAAAACACATTTTTATACATCAGTGGATCAAGGGCATAAGATTTGGTAAAATGTTACTGTATTTTTTGTTATTTTATGCAAATATGGGAAGTCAGACTCCATTAGATAAGATAATGTTGATAATGATAGGAAACTTTCAATGGCGGTTAGAGAAGTTGTTGAAGCAGTGCGTAAACGTTAGATAAAAGAACATCAAGAATGGCTCAAGATAAAATCTTACCATGAGAGTATACTTAAGAAAGGAACACTGGAAGAGTACCTCAGTCAACCCGGAACCGCTAGAGGTGAAATTGTTAACCTTGTAAATTTTGTAATGAACATCATAGATTGAACTGTAATTTTATAGTTTTCATTAGGAACAATTTGAGCTCTTTTAAAATAACACAATTGTCTATTTTTCGACATGTAATAATTTCATATTTTCCCTCTCATAAGTTTGACATGGTAATACATGTATTAATTTGTATTAGACAAAACTATCTTCGATGGAAAGTTTAGAATGTTAGATAAGATGTTTATTCAAGTTTTGAAGTAACTATTTCTGACTTAATATGGTCGTTTGAATATTTTGTTTTGTTTTCTATTCAGTTAAAATAAAAGTCATTTTGACTCTGAAATATTTTGCTGCTTCTTATGTTTTCCTTACGAGTAATTGCATTTTACATTTGAAAATTACTAGCGATTTTATTTTCAATTGAAAGACCCAGTGGAATCGCTGAAGGTGAAAAGTTTCCAGACGTTTGGAAGGAGTGATATTTCCAGAAACAGCATTATCACAAACATGGAAAAGTGAATTCAAGTATATCTGATCTGCCTTTAGATTCACCACTCACTAGGTCGAAATCCCGTTTCAGACCTGTAACAAAGAAAGCAAAGAAACCCCAAAGAAAACAAATATTTTAACGAACAAAGATCCATGGAAGGCAACCTACCAGAAAATGGCGAGAAGTTCCATACCAAATATTAGTTATTTTATGACTTATATAGTTTAAAGGCTGTGATATAGAGACATTAATACATTATCGTACATAATGTTGAGAAAACAATAGATTGTGAATGGCTTTTCAATTTGTTTAAAGTCTGGATAGCCTAATGATTATAAACATGCCTCTTTGTGTTGTCTCTCTTTCTGTCTACACTAATAAATCGCTGAAATTCTGTGCGTTTTGTGTATATCCTGCGACCTTGACATAAGCAGATTACATTGTCACACTCGATACATTTGCTTGTGTGTCAGATTAATAAAGAAAACAGAATGTTTAAATATTAAATCATGATTTATTTGAATCAAAGGAAAATTTAATGACAATGGTTAGAAACTGGAGCAGTATATATTCTATCATGTCAGAATAAATATTGTAACATGCGGTTTGGCATTTAGGGTGATTTAAAAATGGCATGAACATTTCTTGTTTTATTATATTTAAAGAAAACCTTAAATATAATTGTAACTATTTAATGGTCGCGAATATTATGAAACTAACACGGAGTTTTTTGAGAACCTTAACTGATTATCTTACGGCGAAAATATGCCAGGATAGGTTTTGCTTTTAAAAGCGTATGGATAATAAATTCCAAACGAATGTAGTATTGGTTACATATTTTGGTGATCACAAACAATAAAATTACAGGAGTTTTTATGACCTTTTCAAATTCATATTAGATATATGACAGTATGAAAAGTATTTTTGTAACAATATTTTAGACACTTGGTGTCTCATAGTGAAAGGTTTTTGTTGTCTGAAACATGGTGAACACAGAATTGAACATTATTTCAAACAATCCCTTTTCCAGTGCCTTTAGGTAGTAGGATGTAAAAGTCTTTTTCAATCCTCGGTTGCGTAATCTGTTTAAAGATACAAACAATCTAATGAAAAAATAAAGATAATTAAAAAAGACTATAATTACTAGATTTAAAAATATGAGCACTATTAACCTCAAATGTCGCTAAGCAAACCAAGCAGAAAAGCAAACATATTAAAATCATTGTTTCTCTGAGCATGGCCATAAAAACTGTACTTATAAAGCCTATAATTATTCACAAATATTAAAATCTAATGACTCTTGAGAATAAAACATAAAATGTACACCAAACAGAGACAATTACTAGATTACAAACATGGTACCAATTCATCACACCAATTTCACGATGAGGAAAATGATTCAAAGAACATCTCAAATACACGAATTTGGCGTCAAATTAGCTTAATTTTTTTATTTCTATACTGTTCTAAATATTTAAACAAAATGTTAAAGAGATTTTGTCATGAGTTTTGTAAAAATTATTTACTTAAATCTTCTATTAACAATTTTCATGTAAATACAATGTTAAAAGGCGGTATTATATTCGAAATAAGTTAAAAAACCCGAAATGAATTCTCTTTTATTCCAGTATGAGTCAGAAAGTCGAAGCTAGAAAAAAAGCAAAAGCTCAAGAAAGACATAAGCTCGAGTGGGGCATTCAGTGGAACGGTCTGTTATCAGGTTAATGCTCGAGTGGAGCATTCAGTGAAACGGTCTGTTATCAGGTTAATGGAATTATTTATTTTTATTTCCAGAAAATATATTGGAAACAAATTCAGAATATTGACACATATAGGGATTAAAATGCTCAGACTGATATTTTTTGATACATAATATTCTATACTTTGTTAGCTAATGTTCATTTACAGACCGTTAAAAATGGTTATTCCTGTTAACAGTTGAGAGAATTAATACAAAGTTTCTGAAAAAGGGACACTTTTATCTCTTTCTTATGTGAATGTTTTTTTATGTAGACAATAGTCTCTAGACGCATTAGTAAATATTACTGTAATATTTTCATTGAAATGGTTTTCGAAATGTAACAAATATTTCTTGCTGATTATGTTTTAAGAAATTATATACGACTCGCAGATTTAGTCTTGCTTTCCAGATCATTGACGACAACTAATGAATTTACATAGTTTGAATTTTTTTCTGCTTCAGACGAATTCCTGCCTCATTTTGATAGTAGATGATTTTTCCACACGAGTTGTGTGTAGTCGAAGAATTGTTTAAAGACCTGATAAATTTTTGCAACACTTATTTTTAGTTGAGTTAAACTCTTCATGGGTGGAAATACCTTTTTAAGAGAAGTAGCGGAATTAAAATTACGAAAATAAATATCCAGTATCTTGTGTTATTACGAAAATGTTATGGAATCGAAAGGCAGTTCATAATTTTTTCCGAAAATGAAAAAAGATACATGACAGCCAAGATGAGAGCTGTAAACAAAGAGAATGTTCAGAAATTCATTTCAATTCGAAGGTATATTTTTTTAAACTATAGCTCCCAGTGCAGTTGAGTTTTGACTGGGTCAGTCATAATGGCTTAAACTTAAAGACAAATATTTAAGTAAAATGACTGTAAATGTTTCTCTCAGGATTCATATCAGTGCAAATTGAATTTCTTGAACTGTACTTATATACAGGAGGTTTCACGACGTTTCATTCAAATGATTATTATTTTTATTTCGGAAGACCGAAATATGGAACTTGCGAGAACTTCATTATTAGACCAGCGCGTTGACAAAAGACGAAGGAATGTTTGAAAACCAAGACATTTTGAAGAATTTACCTGGTTTCTCAAATTTGATTACACATAACTGTTTAGTAAAATTCAACTGCATTAATAACTTGGTTCCCGCATTACATCTACAAATCTGGAGAGTAAATAAAACGTACAAATTTCATTGATTTGCCTCACTTGACGCTATCGTTCTTTTTTTTAATAAATCTGCTTTTGCGAAGATTGGTGTATTTCGTAAGCACGTCTGATAGAGCCGTGCAATTAGTTTGGATAACCTTTGCTTTTATTTATAAAAAACATCATTCCGGAATGACGCAGAAAAAGACATTTCATGGAAAGTATTAAACCATTTCGGTGATATTACAATACGCAAAAATGCAAATAAAATGATCCAAGTGCAATTAAAGTTTATCACTTATCTCGAATAGAACGAAATCAAATTCATAAATAATCTTTGTTTCCTTGAGATGATTCAGTTAAGAGTAAAATACAGTGTTCTATAAATGAGAATGAAAATTTTAAAAACTAATGCTGTCCGTGTTAACTGTTTTAAAGACAAAGCCGAGACGTCGCACAACAATGCATCAACTTGGTTGAACCACTTAAGACGTTTTAAATATAACTTTTCGAGTACAGAGATGTGAAAAACGTTTCCAGATTAATTAGTCGCCGTTCTAATAGGAAATGAAAGCTAATATTATCGTCTGCTAACCTATTTTCACTCCAGCACAGACAGAGAATAAATCTAATTTGCTACAAGTCAGACTAATTACGGTTTAATAGCACCATTCAGTTAGTTTAGTTCTCTGAAGGAATAACTGGAAGTGATGTACACTTCGACAATTAGCCATAACTATACAATGTAGAGAGCTGTGAGAAAACCTAAATGTGTTGAATAAATTGACTTGATGGTATCAAAAGTGTCTCACCATCTTGTAAGTTAACAGAGTGTATCTTTTTTTCGTATAACAAAGCTCTTTTGAAGAAAAGCGCACAACTTCTAAAGTAGGGAAAGGTACATATGGTTTTGAGTTTGAACTATGACTTTGTAATGGTCTATGATAAAGAAACTCTTTCAAGAGATTGGGGATCTACATTTATTTATTTATCACATGTTTTTTTTTTAATTCTATGCAAGCTGAATGGTTTGTACATACATCACATTATTACTTTAACATGACTGGACATATTTTCGTCCTTGATAGAGGTATTTGTCAAAATAAGATTAAAGTTGTTCTTAAATGTAAAAAAAATCTTTAAGTTTGATCATTGAAGATATTACCTGCTGTATGTTTTGTCTCTGGTATCATTAGAGAGCTGAATTATATAGTTTTGTCTGTCTCCTGTACGCAGCGTCTTGGGTATTTGCAATAATTCTAAAATAGTTACAAAGTAAGATTGTTATCGAAAAAGTCAGAAACAATATTCTCTTTACTCCAACATTGATTAAATTTGTCTTTCCTATTCCTTTTACATTCTGTTTAATATATGTATCTGTTATCAAAATGAATATAGCGGTGTTGCGGAAATCAGCAAAAATCTTTTTTAAACAGCAATGACTGAATGCTGTAAATTTATATGTATGTAATTTCTACTTCAAATATACTGTCAAATTATTATTAAGATAGTGAAATTAACCCTATGCAGAGTAAACGTTACTTCATGCTCATTTTAACTATCATGTTGAGTATTAGTTAAATACAAATATTCCATATCGACACAGTCTGTAGTTTGTACCATACTGTTAGCACAATTTCTAGTTTGCACTAAAGCTTTTTAATTTTGTAGAATTGTTGTGTATAAGAACTTTAAAAAGATGTGTAATGCAAAGATTTCAGACAGAAAATATTTTTGAAAGAATTACAAACTTAAGCATGAATGTTAATTTAAGTGATACCTAAAAACTAATGAAGCTCAAAGGCATATGGAGTATGTAGAGAGGAAAAGGCAAAATGATTTAGGGGACATATTTGTTTATGAAAGAGTTCTACAGTTTAACGAGCAATCTATAAGACCTTCGTACTTGTTGTTTTTACGATACTAGATGGAAAAGTCATGTTAGATTGATATAAAACTTCCCTGTTTTAAAGGTTTATTACTTCAATGTAGTTTTCTTAATTTATGTTCGTGTCCCCACTTGGTGATTACCTGAGATAGCACTTTTACTGCATGGTGGCAAATATAATATTGGTGTTATGTATATTTTTGTAACAAGCCTGAACTTGTTTTAAAATATACTACATACACCTTTAGGCATGACTGTCATTGTGGCATATAATTCAAAGTTTTTATTTGTGAATTCTATCAAGCTATTCGCCACTATAGTAATCTTATGATAAACATGTCTCTATTTAAAGGAACCTTAGCCTTAGGTCTATAAATAAATGCACATAACACGTCATGCCTAAAGACAGGTCAATATTTGTGTATTTTTAAACAAGTGATGGAATAATTTGCACATATCTGCAGATCTATTACATTTGCTACAAACCAGGTATTTACCCCAGTCAAACCAAAATAATCAAGTAATAAATATGGTTTGTAATACAGTCGCCTGTTCTGCTTACTCTCCTACTAATAAAATTCTATCATGACGATTTAATATGAAATAATAAAGCACGGGCCAGTCAAAATTAATTAATATTTTATCAATACGTTGTACTTACTGAAACATTATTCTTTTTGTCTCCATTCTATTAAAATCGCTACACGGATCTCTTTTTCTTAATCGAAAATTCGAGTTTTTTTGTGGTATGTCTGTGTATTATGCTTTTAAAATTAAAGATTCAAAACATGTTAAAGTAATGACACATTTGATGGCAATGTTGTAGTTTAACTTGACCTTTACGTTTATAAAAGTGTTCCTTCATACATGTGTTAAGGTTCAAATTATTGAAATAATGTCATTATTAATTAATTAATTATTAATTGACCCTCTCTATATGTGGTATTAGTAATTACATGTATATTTGATACAAAATTGGGTAACTTCGATACTATGTTATTTACATATTACATAACTTTTACATCTATAATACAACCATTCAATTGTTTTAAAACACTGTTCGTGAAATTCATGAAATTGTGTGTCAACATGGACTTATAAGCCTAACTGATTCCTTCTTTTTTCTGTAACTTTTATGAAGTCAAGGCGCTGAACTTCATACAGCTTTAATCTATTTGAAGGCAATTATATTTTTCCGACCATTAGCAGATGTATAATATGAGGCAGATGCCGCTTAATTGACTCTTGCCGCGTAGTCTGTTGTTGCGATTCAGTAAGTCCAGAAGATTCGTTATATCATAGTATGTCTGTTGTTGCGATTCAGTAAGTTCAGAAGATTCGTTATATCATAGTATGTCTGTTGTTGCGATTCAGTAAGTCCAGAAGATTCGTTATATCATAGTATGTCTGTTGTTGAGATTCAGTAAGTCCAGAAGATTCGTTATATCATAATATGATATCACATGGTGCCAGCTATTTCTTTTTTACCATAAGATACCAGGAACAGATTGACGGAACAAAGTTGTAAACTGTTCTTGTATATCACTACAGTTTATTCTTTCCTAGAGCACAAAGAAAATACTTATTATGTTTGGGAAGTGGAACTTATCAATCAATAATTAACCTCCCCATACTTATGTTCAACATAAACATACTGCATCGGTGAAAGACTAATATATATATTTGTAATGGCACTTACAAAAATCTCATAGAATGGCTTATCTACAGAATCATACCATGTCTTCTTCATTTGAATAGTTGATTTATGAAAATATGTTCTGTTACGATAAGCCGTTAGGTTATCTATGGAAAGAAACACCGCATTTACAATATAAACTTCAAAACGGAAGAGCTCGTACTTCAAAACTGAAAGATTGTTGCCTTATTTCGTTGTTATAACAGAAACTTCGAAGAATAATATTAATAAAAAAGCATCATGGCATTAAACAAGATGAATTAGTGTTACTTTCATTTTCTTTCGACCTTTACTTTTATTTTTTTTCCGGAGGACTGCTACGTATAACATTGACAACTATTTATGTCTTATTGTGTACGAATTTATGGCTTTAATTTTTGCTTATATTACATGTCAGGTTCCTATGGCAACAAGTTAATTATTGCCTGTATGTAAAGTCCTTATTTTCATCCTGATTTTTTTTCGGATAAGATATCTGTATTATTATTGTATATTCTGCATCGTTAATGTCGTGAATAATGACCACCAATCCGACAGAATTCCAACATATCTTTCAGGCGTATAGTTACAAAAGAATTTGTCATTGTACTTTTGACGCACATCTATTAGGATTGCCTTAGATAGATATATATGTCAATTAGAATCCGATCTAAGAGATAAATTACATCATAAATAACACCGATTCAGATACTATTCTGAGAAAGAGCCTAATAAACTGTTTAATATTTTACCGTCTGTTAAATTTCCTTTACAGAAAACAAATTTAAACTTAGTTCATCTGTATGTTATTTCCATGTAAAAGTATAATGTAGCGTGTTTGAAACATACATACATAACAAAATCGTTGAATCCCCCCGCTTTGTTAACTGTATGAGCTATGGGATTTTTTTTTATTTAAAGCGATTACAAATGTAGGTATCACCTTTAGGGTATGAAATAACGCACCCTGAACATCAGATTCAGCTAAATATAAGATTCAGATAAATTTGATAAGTTATTATCTTCCTTAAGATTTGGTGATCTTCCCAAATGCTTTCAAGAAAAGAAACGAATATACAAAAGGTTTCTGTATTGCTTTCCAAAGTTTTAGGTTCAAATAGATTTAAGCTAACGAATACTTCATTACTTCACACGTACGAATTATCAAAGAATTGTCAATATATAGCAGAAACTGTGACACAGACATGTTTTCTTGAATATTGGATCATTTTGTGTATCATAATTAATTTTTTTCTAATCATAAAACATTTTGATTTAAAAAAAAACAAAAAACATTCATAATAGAACATGTACATTTATTGTAATTAGCAGTCAGAAAGGAAAACATCGCAAATTTATTTTTTCATTTTTATTTTCTTTGTAATTGTAAAACGTATTTAATTTACAGTTACTTACCCATCAAAGAGAATATATGTTTCCCAAATTTGTTGTATTCAACTGAATTCGGTGGATCTTATAAACTGTGTCAGTGCTATAAGTACAAAATACTTTCTTTATTCCGCCAAACAAGATTGTTACAATAGACTTTAAATCGCGAACATACTGCCTTCTATCATAAATGCGAATGTTAATCAAATGAAAAGAAAGATGACGCTATCAATGTACAAATTGTCTTCATTTTAACATTTTCCACGGCAGATATGGTATTATTAGACTAGTCTATTCATTTCCTCATGGACTGCCTTAATATGTGGATATACTTTATAAGACATTAGAATCAAACTGAGGATGTCTTTATATTGTTATAATTGCTTTTGATACGGCCATAAAATGGCATGGTTGGCTAAGTACAAAGGTGAATCGCTTGCATACAGAGGGTACTAAAATCACGAACAGTTTTTCTTCTTGTTTTTATTACGTGTGTATTATATACTTTACGTCAATCATTTTATGGTAGAGAATTAAGCATTCAGCTTTGCTTTTTTTGCAAATAATTTTTATATTCTGAACAAATGAATCCTATGTCAAATTTTTGTATACGAGGTAATAAGCTTGTTTCACTTTTTCCGCTAGATCTTCATTCACCTAACCTTCAACTGGATTATCATCATACCAGGGCAACGCTTAAAGCAGTTTACATGAATTGTTGTGTATCGAAAAAAAAACTGCATTTTTACAACGAAACCTCTCCTGAAATACATTATGTAAGATAGTTTGTTAAAATGGCTTTAGTTCTGATTAAAAATATATAGATACAATAATTTTATGAAATTATAGCTGAAGTGAGTGTCCAAACACATAAAAAACTTTGTACAGTTATTGCATTTTCGGTCTGTGCGTAAAGTAGTATTTCATTTTATTCACTGACAAACCAATGAAATCTAAGACAAATACTTGTTCATGTTTACGGAAGTATCTACGCAAATGGTAAGCAATAACATCTGTCTTTTGTTTTTAAGTTAAAATTTGCAATTTTGTTTATTAGCGTACACTTTTGTTTAATTCGTTTTTCAAATGACACCTGTTTATGCAAAGTTTTAACGTCTCAATAGTATATTTTAGTGCTAGACATTCTAAAATGTGTTGAATGATACATGTTACATTCATTAAAAAAAATCAAGAGACTTGATATGTTAACAAGCATTGCATTTTATCATCCATGCAAGAAAACATCAATAAAAGATCAAAATGATTAATCGTCATTCGCTTTATTGCATATTCAGAGAACAATTTTCCAGAACAAGAGATTTTTTTGCCCAATTTATTACTGTTGAACTACATGAGAAGATGTAATCGTAAGACGGCTAACTGTGGAACTGTGCATTAAATATCTGTAGGAGTCACTTGCTCGGGTCAGGAAGAGGTATACTTTATTAAGATTGTCAGACGCACTCTCTAAGACTCGGATGTAATCTTTGTCAAGCGGGGACTTTGTTACCTAAATTCTGTCGCAAAAGTAACATAACAAATTGGAAAAAAAATGATACAAGATCAGGAAACCTTTTGATATGAAATAATAAAGTGGTAAAGTTATTTGTATAATAAAATCTAATGCACGTCTGTTGTCTTTGATCTAAAAAGCAGGTTTACAAAAGATTCCATGAGAGCTACTACCTGCTAGCTGGGTGTTAATCCCGTGACAGAAATCACTAACCTACATTGTATGAATTAGTTGCCAACTTGACATCTGGCTACATATTTGTAATATGATTTATCTGTTATTGTTATAATTATAAATGGCCTGGTTTAATAAAGCCCCTTAAAACAGAATTCTATTGGCAAATATTAATTATATGAACTTGATAGTCTCTCGCTAAGTCTGTGAAAGGTACTTGCAATTTTACAACCGAGAGAAATGATTAGTTTTTAAAGAACATTGTTACAGAGTCACAATGGTATGCACAATCGCATTTCTTGGTTGAATTTTATTCACATTTATCAAGTTTATGACATAAAGATTAATTCAGAAATTGTGAATCTATTCTTAAATTTTTTGACAAGCATAAAATATCTCAAAAGATTTAATAATTCATCTCACATTCTGTAACTGATGAATTTCAAAGAATATTCATTTTAAGGAGAATGTTTTCAAATCGAATGCTTGCATATGTTCAACTTCGCTTTAATCATACGAAATCAGGATTTTGTTCAGTATTTATTCACTGTAAGCGCGTTGTTATATCAAAGACAATACTAAAGACAATTGATCGTGACAGGATCAGAGAAAAAGTGTTAGCAACACTTACGTGAACCATCTTCCCTTGACAGAAAAACTACATTATCAAAAATGTGCATAATGTTTGGTTTCAGTGATTGTTGAAACTGATACTAGGTAACAGTGTAATGGTAAAGTCACGAAGAGAAAGTGACGGTAAAAAAGCGAAGGGAAAAGGAAAGTGAAGTTTGAAAATATTTTTATATTTTGCAAGATTTCACATTTTTCTTTTTACTATTTCTACTTTCTTCTTTTCTTTTTAACATGGATTTGGTATATGTTCTGGACACAAACCACCCACTTCACACAAATTATCTAAGAGTTCAAAAACATTTGTAAAACTTTATGCTGAGTTGTTGTAACGTTATAAAATAAATACACTACTTCTTCACATAGGCTCTTAGAAATGCTTTAACTGATTTAATGAATCATTTTATTTAACGGTATTACGTTTTTTTTATTAGAACACTGTAAAGAAAGTCATTACTCCTTGTTCGATTGGAGTTTTTAAGCGGGATTCAGTACTTATTGTCCAGCTATGTTTGCCAAGATTCTGATGTACAGCTTTTGATTAATGGTATATCCTTTCTGGATGAAAAAAAGATACTTTGTGATTATTGTGTAACTTTACTGAATCTGTTGCTCATCAAAAGAATGGCTGACATCTAATTCTATGTTATCTGTTAGATTAAGTAGGTCCAGGAGATTTTTTATATTTTAGTACATGATGTATATAACCCAAAGCTACCAGTAACAAATTGACGGAAAATAGTGGTCGAAAAGTCTAGAACAAAATTTATTGTATGCCATTACGACTGTTTCCTTCCAAGTATATTTTGAAATAAATTAGTTTGCTTGATCTCGCATTTTGATAGACATATACGTAATTTGAATATGTTCTGGAGCGTCGGAGGAAGATTGATATGAACTTTCTCTTTCGAAACTTTAACTTAGTACGACTATGCTATATACAGAATGATATTTTTTCAGTGCAGTGACGAATGAAAAACGGAATAGGAAAAAATGTAAATGAAATAAGCTTAATAAGTGTTAATCATGTAATTGATTTGTTATAACCTTTCAACATAATATTTAAGTTTTTGTTCCGGGACTGCTTTTTATAAACATAAAAACTTTTATGTCTTACCATGTACGAGTTCATGGGCATTGATTTGTTTCATACAACTTTACAGGCATGTATAGAAACAAGAAGAAAAATATTAAGATATTTGAAGTATTTTCGTATACTTATGTATTTTTCTTATTGTTATTATCACGATCAGCTTGCGATTAATGACCATCAATCCTGTACGATTCCAACCAGTGCATACAGGTTTTTCAAACATAAAGATAAAGCCACCGTAACTTCCACACACGTCTATTAGGATCGCCTGAGATAGATACATAGGTCAATTAGAATCCAATCTAAGAGATTAAGTGCATCATAAAATACACCCAGTCAAGATTCTGTACTACTGATAGAATCATTTTTTCCCAAACAGGGCCATTCAGATCTATGAAATACCTAACTTGCTTACTGTAGTTGACTTGTGTTGCCCACATAATTAAGTGTTCAAGGAACTGTCACTTTAGGATTTTGGGATAGAGATGCATGAAGAAATGGCCAAAGCTGATAATGTCATATATTTTGCCACCTTTTGAATTTCATTTTCATTTTTTAACTAAGTTTATCCACATGTTATAACCGATGGTTGATTCTCCTAAATATGATATAACATGCTTGAAATTTACAAGTGTTCATGTATTTCATTGAAGACCGGGCTATAAATCTGGGAACTTTAACTGTAAACATGACAAAGATTGGGTTATCAATATAAGGACAGATTTTTAATGATATAACAAAATTGTTGATACTTTATCTGAACAAAGTTGTATTCAGATTGTTCATTTATAAAGCTTACTTCTGAAGTGACTGTAGATATGTCTCTTGATATGGTATCTTCAAATTATCAGTTTTAATTAGGGTTAGAAAACCGGTGATTTTCGGGAAAGTTTCGCTTACGGAGAATCACCGTAAGTTAGTTAAGTTACATTCAACCACTCGATCAAGGACGCACATATAACAGCTGAAAGCCGAACACTGTAAATTACAATTTTGCAGAATATTTGTATTTCATTCACCAAGAACTTCAACAATATTTCGGCTATCTGTAGGACACATAATACGCTCATTATCAAACATGTTTTGCAGAACTGATTGAGTTTTAAATGGTTGAATCTCTAAGTACACGAATATGTATATTCCATATCCGGGAGCATTTGTAAGACTTAGAAGACAGTGTACAAAAATAGTCTGTTAAAGAGAACAAAAATAAAAATGCGTGTAATTTAAATAAAAACATTTAATTTTACTGTAACGCAAAACATTTATGCAAAAATTACAACAGCAGGGAGATGAAAGACACATTTTATAGCTTGCTAGTAAGAAACTCATGTAACAAAAAGGCACTTTGGACAACCAGCACATAACTATATTCTTCATATATACTAACGCGGAAAAGAAAGTGTGTACTTCTTTTATTATGCTTAACTTTGTTGTTACAAAGTTTTGAACTACGGATTTATCATCGAGGGTGAAGAAAATAACCTTTGACACACTGCACTCGTTTACCTAATATTTAAGCGCATAGATGGCCTTTCAAATTGACCAAAGGCTATTATGCAACTTTTCGCTCGTGCTCCCCGTGCAAGGCGTGTACAAGTACAGCTTGCCTCTGACCAATATCTTTACATGTAATGGAATAATAAATCACAGTTCACTTTTGAATTTCACTCGTAAACGAAGTGCAACAGGTTTAAGAAAGTGCACTCAGGCACTCGCGGCCGGCGTCAGCGTTGCTGACGTCGCTTAGCAATCTGCCATAGAAATACTATGATAAAGCAGAGACGACGTTACCATTAGAATGACAGCGTAAGAAATTGTCCACGATCAGGTAGTCCGAAGGTGATAACGGCACGTCAGGATAGACATCAAACGTTGACGCACTTACGTCATCAGTTCAAAACCGCTAAAGAACTGCGCGAGAGATTGGGGTATCTAGGGATACGGTTCTAAACCGAATGCGGGCCAATGCAAACCCTTTAAGGGCTATGAGGCCTCATGCAGGCCAGATCTTTAAACAGACATCGTGTTCTCAGACCGGTCTGGGCACGCCGTCATCTCCTTTGAAACCGTGACATGTGGTGTGAGGTGCTCTTTGGTTGTGAGTCGCGATTTAGTCTTAGCACTGCTGACGGAAGAGTTCTGGTGTTTAGACGTAGAAGTGAATGTTCTGCTATTCATGATAATTTGAATTCCCATGGTTATGGTGACCCAATTTTACGCTCAGTTGTTGTTTCTTTCCTACAACAGAACCCTGATTCTTTAATGCATGATAACGCAATGCCTTGCTATACTTACCAGGAATTATCTCGCTAGACATAATCTTAGTCTTACCTTGGCCAGCTTGCTCTCCGGACATGAATCCTATTGAACATTTATGGGATTTGCTTGGTCGGAGAGCAAAGAAAACCCCATGTTATCAACAACATCTATGACTTGTCTGCATCCTTAGTTCATGAATGGAACTCCATTCCCGCCGACGTCATAAGACGTAAAGTCAGGTCTATGCGGTCTAGAATACTTGCGTTGATCCGTGGACGAGGAGTCCGCAACAGATACTGATTGTCACGTAACTTGACAGATATCCGAAGGCAAAAAAATAAGAGTTAGAACAGTTAAAAACATTACAAATCTGCAACTTTTACTTCTCATCCCTACATTCTCTCACGTAAAACAATGCTCTGATTAAATATCAAATTTCAATTAAAAGTGAAACATCCTGTAGCTATTTGCACATTTTGATACCAAAATTGCCAACATTTGCTTTTATTAGCAAAACAATTCCCCTCAAACCAAGCGCACACTTTCTCTTTTGTGTAAGTGTATTAAACAATGTTTTACATCACTACATTTCTTGTTCTTTTGTTTTAGGGGAAACATCTGACTCAACCTTCTACCTTTTCAGACTCAATCTAAATGACTTATGTTTCTTGTTCGCAGACCTGGCTTGCATCCATTCATGTTTTCCTGTCCGTCGATGTCACTTGTTTTTTGTCAATCTAATGAGGCTGTACAAATTTGACGTCTGTTTGTCTGTCATCATAGCCCATTTCGTCTTTGACCTTTTAAACTGATTGTGAGTGACGTCAGTCTGAAATCGCCAACTCTGACACTTGCACTGCGAATACTTTGAACTGTCCGTTAACTAAGTCAAGTTAACTTATTTGGAAAAGGAATCGGACTTTCAATCCACAGTCTGTTTCAACACATGGTTCATGGAATCGCAGTTGTTGTTGGTCTAATGTCTCATAATTTTGTCGTGGATCAATGACCTTGTCTTTCAAAACTGAAACCAGTCGTCTCTAAAAGTAGGTCAGAAATTTTGAATATAACTCGTACAGTTCTGTTTTGATGTCATTAAGCTTTTAGTGACAGCCAATCATGTTAGGGCTAATGTAGATGGTAGCTTTGTCTTTGCATCCATTCTTTCGCTGAATATCAGTTTAGTATGTGTTGTTAAGGGACGATTATTCTTTGCAATGAAGAAAACTGTTCTTAGTGGGGCTGAAACACCGTATTTTGATCATGCGTGTACCAAGCGCTGGTTTGCTGAAATAAGCATAGCTTCCAGTTAGCTCCGCCGGTTGATCATAGAAAAACTATTGGACAAACATTTGGTAACTTCACTGATTATCGATAGATATGAAGCGTGGCGTACAACTGAAAATTTCCACAGGTCAAAGTTGACACAGATGATTGCGATGCGGATCAATTGAGTATATCTAGAAATATTCATTCGTCGAAACCTCGGGTCAAATGAAAACCCATTTAATGCTATCACCAGCGTCTATTTGTCCGTCATATTCGGAGATCTTGTTGAGAATGTTTATTTTCTGCGTCTTTGATACGGAATCATCCGTCAGTAAATGCCGAGAAATGTCTTCTAAATGTCGCGTACAGAGATTTTGTGTTGCCTCTGGAAAGACAGACATGCTTGCTTTTTTGACACCTCAAGCATTAAACATTTTTAAGAGAGGGCGGCTCGTTCAATTTTAGTTTCAAAAAAAAGGCTGAAGTTTCAAACTCACTGTTATCATGTATGAAAACAGGCCACTGAAAAACTGGATTATGGAGTGTCTTAACATTATATACTGCCAGTTTCTTTTAGCAAGTAACAACGACATGCATTTTACACAGCATAGAAGTTTTGTTCACACTTATATTTTACAGTATTTCCAGTGCAGCATAGGTTTCTTCAGTCCGTTAATTGCTCTTCAATAAAACATATTAGGGCAGGCGGCTTTCCACTAGTCTTATAACTGACCTGACCAAGAGATGGTTGTCCGTCACTAGGTTATTTAAATGTTTTACTTGTTAAGCAAAGTTGTCCGTAATGTCTTGTTTTTATGCCATTCTCAGTACTGTTTGTTATTTTAATTGAAATTTGTTTTTGGGAAGGCTGTTCAAGAAACTCTTAGAAGAAGATCCATATGATGCATCCCAGACGCCACAGTCGTTGGGAATATTGTTGCTTTTGTCAGTTTTGTGCAATTCGACATTGTATTATTCAAAATGTAGTAATCATTTTCTTTCAGAACGGACGGAATGGAGTATCTGCCTGAAACATCATTAGTAGCATCAGTGCTAACAAATCCGGAAGGTAAATCACCTGTGGTTGCATCAGACCCTGACCCATGACTGGCTGACTTGCACTCGCCTACGGTAGACTCGGATATTTGAATAAACTTATGACTTAATGGACTCTGGCACAGTAGACTAGTACTTGAGCTCAGAATTGGCACAAACACTCCCGGATTCACGAATATTACGTACAGACTCAGATATTACGCAACTCTCATAAAAGTCACTACTGTCACATTTGCGACTCTCAAGAACTATAAGGTCTCAACTGGAAAATGTTGGATCAACAATAACATTCTTATTCACCAATGGCACGAAGTGATTTGCTCAAAAGTCCATCGCCACATGGTGATTACATAATGGTTACTGGAGGTGTGTAATCTGTTTTAACGTTTCCACCACATACCTCGCAAGTAAATGACAAGAGCAACAAAACATTTATTGTCTCTTCTATTCATGTTGGAATGAAAATATGAGGTATTTTCAATAGAAACACATGCAAGTATGAGACTATGTATAAGATCATTTTTCCTAAAATAATTTTTTTTTGTACGAAAATAATAAAATTGTAAATGATGTATAGATGCATAAACGAGACATACAAATAATAGGCTTGATGTATGCACAGACAATAATATATTTCTCTCTGTAGATATATCCTTCAAACACTGATATCTATGTTCTGACATTTGCAATCATATATTTCACAAAATAGCATAAGCTATTAAATTCAACATTGTGTTAGTGCATGTTAGACTATCAAATGTATCTATTTGGTCGACAGTAATAAAAATGCTTTCAACACTGTTAAATTTAGCACCTTCAAATTAGTACTGAAATTTGTCAAGCTAATTCTGACAGGTTCAACAAAATCTTTTATTAACTGGTGTCCTTGCCCAATTAACAGTTGATATTAAAAGGTTTATAGTTCTAAATTTATTCAGACTGTACCAAACGGGAATCTTATTTTTGAAAGATATGGTTTAATATAAAACGAGTTATATAGACTCGGTTTAACTGACTATTATTTGAAGTTTTAATTACGGAATACCAGTCTTTCAAATCTCTTAATTTTTGTTTAACTGCTAAAGTCAACCATTTTACACTTGGAAAAATGTTACCAGTCCAACATTTATTAAACCACATAAAAATGGTTTGTACTGCACAAAACCAAGAAAGGTTTGTTTTAGAGGTACAATCTATTATGTAAGGGCTTTTTTATAAATTAAATATGATAATTTCTTGGATGTATGTATAGCTTCAGTTGATAACAATATAGACCAAAATGAGATAATTCTTTATTCGATGTCAAGTGATAAAGGCATGAATCCAGTTTTGCCATATATAAATTAATTAGGAATTGATCTTTTCAATTTTGAAATATATTTAGAATAAAACAGTTTGATTCATTCTAATACATCATGTTTGCAAAATCAAATCCCAAGATTTCTGCTCCATAAAGTAAAAATGGCTTAATTGATTT
The DNA here is from genome assembly GCA_012932295.1 of Cyclina sinensis. Lineage (NCBI taxonomy): Eukaryota > Metazoa > Mollusca > Bivalvia > Venerida > Veneridae > Cyclina > Cyclina sinensis. The sequence continues at coordinate 40,152,426 of JAAONU010000015.1, read as the reverse complement.
ATTGAATAAGCCAATTTGTAACTTAAATGGAAGGTAAAGTCGGTTTGCATTCTTCTTCGTTGGCTTGCTCTTCTTAATATTTCTTACAATTTAAAAAAAGCTCCTTCTGTTAAAGAATACGCCATGATATTTATTTTTTTAACTACCTGTATAGGTTCATTACTGAAGGTAAATTGTACAAACGTTGTCTTCCCTTGAAAGTCGGGTTTTCGTTTCAGCTATAACGATGGTGTCATCTGCGTAAAGCAAAAACGATCTATTAAGAAAGTTCTTATGTATTATGCTTATTGATGATATCGTTATATTCTGTATATAATTGCTACGAAAAATGTCATTAAGATCGGTCAACAATAGTGAAAACAGTAAAGGAGATAAATTTTCTCCTTTTCTAACACCAATATTAGATAAAAGACAGTTTGAGAAGTTTGAGTGACCAAGGAAGTTCATTTTTCAGCTGAGGTGGAGCATAAGACCTGATTGGGATACCCAAAGCGGCACTGAAGGTATATAGATGTGCAATTTCGGAAAACAACGCTTTCTTCATTGGCATTGCGTCTCATCAAGTTTGTCTTGACTGCTTGTGACTATGCGAATGTCATTTATGAAATCTTTATCTTTTTTCCAGGGTTGTTACTGCTCTGATTTAGAATTAATTCAAGTGCAGTGATCAGTCTGAGTACTAGATGTGTTCTTCAAAGCCGCTGATTCTCAATGACACGGCTCTGTATAAGCAATTTCCATCGCCTTTTGTGTTGCGCGGCGAGTACTCATTATCAATGACGGTTCAAAACATAGCAGTGGTACGTTGAAAAACATCGTCATCTTCTATATCAGCATGAAAGATCGTGTCTTTCACTGTAAACTAAAACTATGTAGGTTGACACGTTTTTTCCCCCTCTGATCTTGTTTGGTTCCGCAGCGAAGTTTTGCGACCAGTCAAGCCTTTAAAAACATTTTCAGGAAGGTCTCAGATTTTGGATAGACAGAAAATATCTGCGTTTTTCCTCTTGTGAATTTCTTTTAAAGGGCATATCCTTACGTCAACAGTAATCATTGTATATCTTTAAAAAATTGGCTTCTCTATGAAATATAATCTAATGGAAAATACAAATCAACATTGATTTCACTCGCTTGTTATCAAATTCTTTGAAACGAAACTGCCGAAATGTTTTTCTTCGTTTACTTTTCCTCCGAAAATTTTCACTGGTTTTCAAAATATCAAAATGGTGCTTTTATTTCACACTAGTATGAACTAGAAATTGTTTTTCGACAACAATCTTCCACGAGCTCCTCCTGAAGTGCATAAAGCAAGACTGGTAATCATGCAGTATCATTTATCTTTTTTAATCATTGATGTTCTGAAGAAATAGAAGAAAACTAAATTAGCAATTGTGGTTATGGAAAAGAAAAAATTTTACAACACGGTACAAAAGTTGATTTTCACTTCCTGCATGTCAATTCTAAGCAATTCGCCAAATGTTTATATCAGTTTTAAAACACACTCGTGACCTTTATGAATACGATTATGTATCTTTCCGTACATGAAAATTAGTAAGTCTGCTTCTCTCTGACAAACAGCTGGAATTGAAGATAATAAAGTTCTCTATATGGTAACATGTTTTGCATTTTAGTATTCACGCAAGAGAAAAATGTCACTGCAAAGCCAAAATAACATTACATAACTTGTTATATCTTTATATAATGTTTTCCAAGAACAGCTTTTATTAACGAAATATTTTTGTGCCTGATTTATTACTTTTGAACTTCATTATTAGTAGTCGTCGTTACATTGCTAAATACGGAACTATTTGTTGATTATCTGGAAGAATCCTTGTTTTTGTGAAATTGAGAAGCATCTCTTATTTTATGATTGTCAGACACACGTCAGACGTAGATTTTTAAAACTTTAACACATAGACAGCATAACAATTTGAAACAACATTTTACACGTTCCAAAAACAGTTGGTCGTCTGTTTATGTATCTTTGTAATAATGCGTTGTAAAATTGTTGTTAAATTCTGTTTGATAATGCTGATAGGTCGTCTTTGAACCTAAAAATATTTTGGCCACTTTAAAATGTTTCCTTTTTAGGCCTCCAAGTAGCAAAAATAAACTTTAAGTTTTTGTTATATGTTATGACCTTGACCTATATCATATACTTTGTAGAAATATTTTCATTTCCTAAGTATTTCTTAACGTTACAAACTTCCCTCATTTAGACTTTGTTTAAGATCTGTAGTCGTCTGTGATCAATGACATTGTTTTAAAATCACAAACTCTTCTGCAAGTTACCAAACAAATGAACTAGACAGTTTATAAGCACTGGATTCTGACCTTGTCTGCTAAAGTTTGATAAATGGGTAAATCGTTTGATAGAAATCACAATGACATGCAAAACTATATTCCTGGGTTGTATTTTGATCACATTTATCAAGAATGAGAAATGAAGATTAATTGTTGAAATCGTTTCACTATTTTTGACTCTTTAAGATTAAAATCACCACGGGGTTTGATAACTAATTTCACTTTCTTTAAGAAAAGAATTTCCAAAGATATTTATTTTAATTATAGATGAATGTTTAAAATGCAATTGATGCATCAGTTAACTGTTTTATTTAATCTTGCAAAATCAAGAACTTCCTAATTCTACACCAAAAACGAGATTGCACTTTCATTATTTGAAGTATTTATTATCACCAGACATTGCTTGCACAGATTAAATTCAAATCCATATAACTTTAAGAAAATATATCAAATCATAATTTTATAAGCGTTCTAGTATGCTTCAGTTTATCCATCACCTTAACTCAAAAATAAAACATATATAAAGGAAGTTTCCAACAACTTAGTATGTAGCTCCTCTAAGACTTGATGAACTAAATAATTTTCATTACGATAAATACAATACTGTTTGCATATTTGCAGATCTCCACAAATTCTCAGAATGGTAATGAAAACTTGCAGTTAATCGTCTGTTCATTTAAACTTGCAGAACACACATATTCTTAAGCACATTGTGTTGAAATGGTACTTATATTTTTGAAGGTGTGGCTATGAAGGCGAATATTAGTCTATAATGTCATGCAATGGATGTTAGATTGCAACTTTGAGTGCAACTTTGTTCAAGAACATATACATTAAATATTTGCAATACTTTGCTTTGTTCTAATGTCTGTCAGGTCATAACAAAGATAATCAGAAAAGTATATTAAAGTTTCTTAGATCAGAGACTTCGTATTAAAAAACGATTGTCAGCGTATTAGATTTTTGTTTGTTTTATTTTTTTAATTTTAAAAAACATTACACGTATCTATATACTCTGCCATGTGGAAAAAAATAAAAAGGTAAAGTCTCGTGGCAAAAGACGGAAGTGCCAGGGTTCAAACATTTGATAACATATAATATAACTCAAATGTTAAGGTGATTAGGTTTGTGCATCACATGTACGGCTATGAAAATGATTTTTTCAAAATATCGAAGCTTCGAGTCTGTAACTTTACCTTAAGTGAGCTAAGATTTCTAAGATAAATACACTTTTTTCGAAAATGATTGTTTTGCAAGCATATCCGGAAGAGCCTTGACTGAATGTACGACGAAGCATGTGAGATTTTCCATGTGAACTGGATGTTTATAGCTATCATACAGGAAGATAATTTAAAAGGAAACTCTTGAAATCATCTGTATTAACTTGATATATCTTTGCCTTACAAATAGCATTCGTTTACCTACTACATACTCTCCTGCGCATCAGTCGAATGTTTCACTTTCTTACCTCTGCTAAAATTCAATTTTCTGAACGATATTTTTTTATTTTTAGAAAAGGGGAAATCCACAGTTACTTTTCGGCCAATCAGGGACTAGCCTACACCGAATCGTATATGCATGTTTGCATGGTACTTTTGTATTCTCGTATTTCACTTTTCAAAGTGTTTTTCAAATATGTATACGTAATTAAACCAGTAAAAATATCAAACAGGTTAATATCACGATGGTATGGTTGTTTTTAGACGTTTAATTGCTGAGATGGTAACGTAAATGTGTAGTTGAAATGTGTTTACAAAATTGTCAGAAAACACCTGTCTATTTATATTTTTTGCAATCACATGATCGTTTAAACCAATGAAAACATAAAAATGGTTTCAAGATTTTTGGTTGTCGCGGGGATATTGGTGCACTTTCATCGGTTGTTTAAAAGTTCATTGTAAAGGTCAATGTCATAAATCTACTCTTATTAAAGCAGCGGTGTGAAGTAACAGTAGTATATTCATTTAGCTGCTGAGGGAGCGTACCTACTACACCCCGTACACTCGTAAACAGTTTTCCATTTACACCTCGTACAGGACCGTACTAGACACTGTACACAAGGCACGACCGTTTTTCGCAAATTTTGTAAAAATAGCTCGAGTTTGTGAATGGCCGCTCTAATACAAGTGGAGGAAAGTCTATATTTTATAATTCAAGATTGATTTTGATACATTAAATGCGTTTAATTACGCAAAAAATACAAAACTTGCAGAAAAAAGCAAATACTGCTCTAAAACCAGACATATTTAGTTTCACAATATTTTTGTTTGTTTGGAGAAATCGATTAAGTTATGATGAAGAAATAAGTTGAAACATTACCTGGGGTGAACTTGACGTTGGCGATTGTACTTTCGTTTTCGGGGTATGATAGGCTATTTTCGGTGAACGTTGTACAAAAGTGGTTTTAGGCGTTTATACTTTGTACGTATGCATTAGAGTATATATCAGTCCGAATAATGTCTGAAAAGTAATAACAAAGCACCGAATGTCATACCAAATTAACCTATACATCTATGGTCGGATATGAGAACCAAAAGAAGTAAGAATTTTATTAATGCTTTTATTCTGTACAGTTGCCTGCTAAATGTCGTAAAAATGATTTTTTCAAGGACCTTCCTTCTCTTTTAAATGGTTTCTCATACTGATTAGAATAAAACAAAAATCCACATCAAGGAGGAAAACTTTGAATAACATTTTGTGGCAAAACTTTTTGTAATTTTCAACTAAATTTTTATTGCAAAATTTATGTTTTTAAATACTGATTCAGCAACCTTTGTATTTACCTTCCTACTGACTGGAAAATTTCGCCTCACGGATTTTTTCAATTATTGCAATTCCGTTTTAAGCAGTGTGCTGATTTTGTAACATAGTTTACTATTTTGAAATATATCTACCCACAGACTTTTGTATAAAGGTTTTTGCATTGTTTTCGTGGGTTGTTTCTGATTATGAATTATTAATGTGTGGTCCTCTCTGTTGAACGAATGATATTTAAAACAAATAATAGTAGTTTTCCACGGGAATATCAAGAAAAACATTTTCGATATATTACCAAAATATCTATTTCTCTTCTTTTTGAATTGGTAATGTTGTTAGTTCTAATATCCTTTTCTTTAATTGATTTCCAAATAATGAATGTTTTAAACAAAAGTTTCCCTAGCATGTAAGTTTTACAATTTGTCGAATGATACACTTCTTTATAGAAAACCTCAACAAAGGACTCGATATGTTAACATGATTTGCATTTTATTATCCACGCGAGAAGGAATTCATTGAAAGCTAAGGATGATTATCATTTGTTATATGGTATTCAGTGAACGTTTTTTTCTATTGCAAGAGAGTTTATGCCTGGTTTATTACTGTTGAACTTCATGTGTAGTGGTAGTCGCCAGACTGCTAAATGAGGAACTATTTGTTATATATCTGAAGTTTCAGACTTGAGTCAAGAAGAGCAATCATGTATTATTCATTTGCCAGGCAAATTTTGTTTTTATGGAAGATGTAATTTTCATCAAGTGAGTTTTTTTATGGAATTATCATCACAAAAGAACTTAACAACCGAAACAATTTTATTTATTCTAGTAAATGCATTGTTATCTACCTTTTATTGTTATAACTATGAGTGGTTATATTGTCGGTGGAGTCTTTCTAACGAAGAATAGTCGGTCGTCGTTGAACCTGAATAGTGTTTAATGCAATAAATCTAAGACTCCATATAACACCAAGGCAATGCTCCACTTTATCTGTGTATGATGACTTTGACTGCAATCACTTAAATTATATATTGTAAAAATTTGTTCTTGTTACATTTTCTAAAAATTACAATTATACACTCAACAAAATAAATTAAGGGTCAAGACTTAGGTTCATAGATTCTTTAAGTGCAAAAATGTTCATGTAAAAGTTAAATTGTGTTTTTTTTTTGCTTTAGACACACCAGTACTTGTGTATAATTATATCTGTTTATCTACCTGTAATTGCTCAATTATTCCGTGCAGGTCCGTGCAAAAACACCCACTCCTCAACATCAAGTGAAAATCAAATGTGTATCAAATGATGGACGTCGGCGAAATGAGCGCTTCAGCAAGTGTTGCATATCCGAACATGACAAGTTTGGTTGTTGGTTATTGTTTGGGCGGACATTTCTTACGAAGGGCGTACAGACCTTCACGTGTTTTGTAACGGCACACTTGCTGCTAGACGTTATATTGACGAGATTCTCCGACCTCATGTCCGATTCGCACGTCATTCTATATGCTGAAGCAATTGACCAGGAATTCGTGTTAATTGACGACAATGCTACAGCTCACCGTGCGAGAATCGTCGATCAGTACCTTGCCGACCAAGGTGTTGAACGTATGGAACAGCCAGCTAGGTCTCCAGACATGAACCCAAAAGAACATGCCTGGGACATGCTGCAGCGCCGTGTTTCCGCACGACAACGTCAGCCGTCAACCAGAAATGAGCTGGCTGCTGCCCTTACTGAGGAATGGGGTCTCATTTCACAACAGGACATCAAAAAGCTTCCCGACCAGTGTCAAATGATAAAAGGAACCATTTGATCTTACTTTAAAAGCATATAGTTTTGTTTCGTTTAATCACATCTATTTTGTTTGTGACGTTTAATTATTTTAGATATTTTTATTTCTTTTTAAGTGATAAGCCAAATTAATCTGATAATTTATCTCAATTCAAGTAGCACCATGTTTTAGAGCCAGTTTCAACCAAACTCCGCAAATCGTCACGAACGTCGAAGCAAAACTTGTTTATTGTGAAAACTGCACTTCCTTCCATCTAAGTACTTTCCAGGAATCACAATTATCTGATGCTTTTTGCTGTGGAATGACTGATGACATAGTCTTTCTAGTGATTAAGTAAACAATTTTGCTTCTTGTAACAAAAACGTTAAAATGATTAGTTTGATATTGCTTTTGATCCCTAATTGAAACTACTTTGCAAACATTAAACCTTTTTTTTTCTATTACTTACCAGAGATAAGATATTATGATGCACTTTATTCCCTACTGAAATATTGTAAGATTATGCTGTAAAATAGATTAATTCTTCCGCCGTAAGATATTTATATCTTATTAAATCCTATAAATCTTTCTTAGAGTTCTTCCTTCGTTTGACGTGACGAAGATCAATATATTTGAGATTTTATGATTGTCACGGAATCTAGGATCAGCAGATTTTCTAAATTAATCCTCATATCCAAACTATGATAAATGTGGTAACGGATACAAATCACATAAATAAAATTTAAGGATAGAATTGCATCCTCTTAGAGGGTTTTGTAAATGGATATTGAAATACCCCTTTAATCATTTATTGGTGCATTCTTGATGGAAGAAAATAAGTTGCAAGTCCCTTAATAGTGGACAGCCTTTTCTCTGCTGATGTTATCTTGAATGTATCAAAATAGCGGTATTAAAATCTTGACGGAACCGAAATAGATTATGATAAAGCATAATAACATTTAAATTTTTCAGTGTAAATTATCGGCTGTTTGATCATGATAATTTTTCGTGTGCTTTTTGGAGTTCATACGGTAAATTGAACCACGGAAGTGAATACATTGTCAAGATCAGATTCCTTTGTCAGAGGTCGAATCAACTGCATGTCTTCATTGGTCTTCTGTTCTGCTCACTTACCTTGTCTGGAATTTTCTGTCATTTAATATTTATTTATTATTTGGTTGACTGAATGGCTATAAAAATACTAAAGCCCGAAGAAGACCAAACAAACTGAGTGTGAGAATAATTTGCAAATACCAATTTTAAATGTTCAAACGCGACCAAAATAGGACAAAGCTGTGCTACATTTGCATTTGCTCGTATATAAGTTGTATCATATAAATATGTCTGATAAAGCATTTCTTCTCCTTTCAGAAGTCACTGGTTCTCTCAGTTCAGGTGATGATGATAATAATAATAATAAAAATAATAGTAATAATATAAAAATATCTATACATAGTTTTTCTTCATCATTTATTATATTTACTATTCAATAATTTATTTCCTTTGGTCAAAAAAGTACAAAGTAGTAAAATACGAACCCGAACCTTTTTCACTTTATAACTCGATATCTCAAAAAGGATTGCCCTTCCATAATGTAAGTAAAATAGATTAACCATTTTTCACAATTTCATTCTTTCAAATTTTATTATTTTTCTCTTTAGCTTGGCATTTTTGCTCTAAGACAAACTCTACAAAAATTGAAAAATTCCATGAGAGAGCACTTAGATTTGTTTTTGAAGATTATTTAATTTCATATGGGCCGGCCTGGCTAGCTAGATAGGTAGAGCATCGGATCGTCAATTTTGACGATTCCGATCCAATCCCCGTCAGGGCCGGCAAAGTTTGTTCGTGATAATTGGTCTCAGACAATATGTCAATAGGTCATTTGCTCCTCACCTCTGAAGCAAGTCACTTCCAAGAAATTAGTTAGTAAACTGGTTGGAAACCAAGGAACACTGGTTAGGTGGACTGACGGCAGGGATATGACCTTAGGTGTTAAAACTGGCGTTAAACCCCAATAAAAAAAAGTAAGTTCATATGAAATACTTCTCGAAAAAGCTAAGATACCATCTTTATACATTGGAAGAAGAGAAACTTTTAAACTTTTAAATGAAATAGCTCCTCCTGAAGAAAAAATACCAAGTATAACTTTATATACTCTTATATATTACAGGTACCTAGTGTCAACACCACTCTATACAGTAAGAGGATATAAATGGATTTAAAGTACTGGTAATTATTTTGTCATAAAAAAAACATTGCAATTAAATGTAAAAGGAACAGTAAAATGGAAAAATAAACTTTTCATTATAGAAATTTGAGAGTTCAAAGCAACAGACCGTGCTATGTTTATTTAACTGACAAGTTAACAATAGTGAAGATAAGATAGTTTTACATAAAACTTATGGACAGGTGTATACAGGTGTATACAGGTGAAAGAAAAACAGACTAGAAACAGTATACTGCACAGAAAAAATTACAGTATCTAAAATATAATGCCAACTAAGAATAAAAAGAGAAAAAACAGACATAATAGTAACTCTAGTTCAAGCGAATTAGATAGTAGTATGGAAATAGAAGTAAAACAAAAGAACAAAAAAAGGAAAAACAGAAGAAAGTTTACAAACAATTGCTGAAATGAGTGAAAAGACCCAAGACAAAGACAGTTCACTAGATATAAAGAAAGAGTTGCAAGCGATAAATAAGAAATTATCCAATGTAATAACAAAAGGAGATAATACATTGAAAGACCTGATAGTTGAAACTATCAATAAACTAAAAGAAAGTCTTTTAGAGTCAGTAATAAAGAGAATTGAAATTCTAGAAAGTTCGCTTCATGATAGTGAAATGGAGAAAGAAAAACTGCAAAAGAAAGTAGAAGCATTGAATAATGCAATGCAATCAGAGGAAAATCAAGAACTTCGTGAAACAGTTATGTTACAGAATGAAAAATTGAACACACTGGAACAATACAGTCGTAGAAACAATGTTATTATTAGTGGTATTCCAGAAGAAATAAAAATATCTGCGAACGAAGTGGATAATCAAGAAAACCAATCTGAAGGATGTACAAAATTGGCAAACGAAAACAATAACCAGGAGAAGGAATCTGAAGAGGCAAAAACATCCATAAAAACAAAGCGATTTAGTGATGTTTTAAAAAATACAAAACCAAGTGTTAAAATGCCAGATAATAACGCATCAAATGAAATAAAAGAAACAGCGTTTGAGATGCCAGAAGGAACAACAAAACTTTTGATAAAGAAACTCAAAGAAAAAATCCCAAGCTTAACAATCAGTTATAATGATATAGATATTGCCCACAGACTTGGTAAAAAAGAAGATGGAAAAGCAAGGCCTATCATTGTAAAGTTTGTGTCGAGGATGAAACGCAATGAACTTTTAAGTAAACGAAAAGCACTATTTGGGTCAAGTATTTACATAAATGAAGATTTAACAAAATTAAATCGTCATGTTCTAGGAGTGATTAAAAAACAGCTTCAACAAGGAGAGAAAATTTGGGCACGTGATGGACAACTCTTTGTAAAAAATAAATCAGATTTTGTTCGCAAAGTACCTTACAGTGAATTTAGAGTTTGGATGGGAAACGATTGGTCGTATGTTGTTAAAAAATTTGCTTAAACACTAAAGCGCAGCGCTTTAATTTCTGAACAGTATACATCAATTTATTGTCATGGTACACTGCTTTTTAAATATACATGATCAATTGTCAAATGTGTTATTGGATTACAGCAATCCAGAATGCTAGTATCAACATAAATTGTGTGATAAACAAATATCAATCATATTTATACTGACCATATATTTGTGTAAAGATACCAAAATGTGAAAAAAAAAGTTAGATATTTTTTGTTTTATCCTATGTCTTGGAAATAATTATAAATGGCTGAGATAAGAGCATAAAAATTAAAAGTTCAGTAACTGATATGTAAAAAATGTATCTTTTTCTAAATGGCAGATCAGTTAAATGAAAAATTGATACTACATATAATAATACACAAAGATCTTTTCCTATTATTCTTTTACAAACATTTATTGTTAAATCCATAGCATGGCGAAAGTATATGGAGAATGGTCTCCAACTTAAGAGTTGACTGTTTTATTTTTTTTTCTTGGAAAAAAAAAGACATGGATTTCTGTGTAAGGATACCGGAATGTGCAAAACAAATTAGAATTTTTCTATCTTATGTATTGGAATTTGATTATCAATGGCTTAAATAAGAGCATAAAAAAATAATTTTAAGTTCAGTAACTGATATTTATTTTTTTTTCTAAATGGCATATCAGTTAAAAAAAATGTTACTACATATATTTTGTTGTAATAATACACAAAGATTTTTTCCCTATTATTCTTTTACAACATTTATTATTAATTTCATAGCATGGCGAAAGTACATGGAGTATATTCTTCATCTTAAGAGTTGACTGATTATTGTTTTTTTTTGTTTTGTTTTTTGAGAAAAAAAAACATGCATTTTAAGAAAACAGTTCTAACTGGTTTAGTTGCTAATTAAAAGATATATTTTTTTTTCTCTGTCAAAAATCAATTGTTTTCAAAATTGAAATACAAAGGTTTATCTATCGAATGGTGAATGTATGTATTTAGTATGTACTTATAAATGGAATATTGATGTAGAATATTGCGTATTAGTGTATGTATTTAGTACGTACCTTAGGGACTATCATATTATAAAAGATGAGGTAGTCAGTTAAGTGAACTGGATATTTTTGTGTTTTTTTTTAATATAGATGAATCTAGTGAAAAAATTTTCTCTCTTTTTTTTGTGTTTTTTTTTTTTTTGAAGTTTTCCTTCATGATGCTGTTCTTTATTTTCTTTTTCAAAAAAGATAATTAATTGAAATGGATATAAGTCCGGTATTCAATCAAGTTAACTGAATATTTTTGCTATGTTTTCCTTTTTTAAATATTAAAAAATCTTGTAATAAAAAATGTAAATTTTTCTTTTATGATATCTTAAAACAGTATGCCTCTCTGTTGCTGTTCTTTGTTTTTTCTTTTTAAAAACATTTTAAAAAATGAATCAATTGAAATGGATTAATTTCTAGGTATTTTTTTATGTAAGTAAATTCACATATTTAAAAACTGACTTGTGAAGTTAATATTACAATGAAAAATAATGAAATGTCTAAAATAATTATGTATTAAATACTGAACTCTCAAAAACAATTAGATATGCCTTTATTTCAGGGCTTGATACATGTTTTTAAAACATATTGTTTGTCAGATAGTTGTAAAGAAAATACTTATTTCATCAATGTTAAATGGAAACTTCCATAGCATCTTTAAATGTAAGAGGTTTAGGTAATCAACAGAAACGATTGCAAGTCTTTGAATGGTTAAGACAAACAAATAAATCAATTTTTATGTTACAAGAAACACATTCTACTATGAAAACATTTAAAACATGGAAAAATGATTGGCAAGGTGAATACTTTTTTAGTGGAATAAATTCTAACAAAGAAGGGGTAGCCATTTTAATTCATCCGAATAAAAACATTAAGATTATTAATAAGACAGAATTGCTAACAGGTCGAATTATAACAGCGGATATCAACATAGACGAAAATATAATAACATTAATTAATATTTATGGACCCAATAATGATGATATAAACTTTTTTAATATTCTAGAAACATATATTCAAAACAATAATAATAAATCTTTTATAATCGGGGGAGATTTTAACACAATACTAGACTTAAGACTGGACAAATTAAATAGCAATAGAGACACCCATAAAAAATGCAGAAATAAAATACAAGAAATAATAAATACTTGTGATTTAATTGATATATGGCGAATAAAAAACCCGGAAAAACAAAAATATACTTGGCATTCTAATACAAAACCGCATGTTCATTGCAGATTAGATTATTTTTTAATTTCAGACAACTTGCAAAATAAAGTTAAATCATGTAATATAAAAACTGGTTATAAAACAGATCATTCATTTATAGATATAACCATCGATAACATACGAATTGAAAAAGGTCCCGGTTTATTTAAAATGAATAACACAATTATACTAGAAAAAGAGTACCAAGATACTATAAAAGCAGCTATTAAAGAAATTGCGGAAAATAATCAAAATTGTAATCCAAACGTATTATGGGAGATAATAAAAGGTACAATACGAAATGAAACAATAAAATATTCTGCATATATGAATAAACAACGAAAAAAAGAAGAATATGAATTACAGCATGATATAAAATTATTAGAGCATCAACTGAATAATCAGATAACAAACACAGATAACATTACTATGCAACTGACTGAAAAAAAAAACAAAAATTGGAAAAAATTAATGATCGTAAAATAAATGGACATATATTAAGAGCAAGAGCAATTCACGTGGAATACAACGAAAAAAACACAAAATACTTTGCAGATTTAGAAAGGAAAAAGGCAGAAAAGAAATGTATAACTAAATTAAGGGTTAATAATGAAATAATTGATGGAAAAGAAAATATTCAAAAAGCACAAGTAGTTTTTTTTCAAAAACTTTATGAAGAGAACAACAGTAGTTATGATCAAGAATTTTGTGATAAACTTTTCTCTCAAGAAATTAATAAATTAAGTGAAGTAGAAAAACAAAGCTGTGAGGGGTTGTTAACACAATATGAATGTGAGTGCGCTTTAAAAGATATGGAGAATAATAAGAGTCCAGGATCGGATGGATTGAGTGTTGAATTCTACAAGATTTTTTGGAAATCTATAAAAACTTTCTATTTAGATTCAATAAATTACTCATATCAAACTGGACATCTCACTACTTTACAAAAGCAGGGCATTATATCCCTAATTCCAAAACCTAATAAAGACCTTTTGCATTTATCTAACTGGAGACCCATAAGTTTATTAAATGTAGATTACAAAATTGCAACAAAAGCTATATCAAACAGAATAAAACGTGTTTTACCAACTATCATAAGCTTTGAACAAACTGGTTTCATGAAAAATAGATATATAGGAGAAAATGTACGGACCATATTTGATATAATAGAATATTTAAATAAAAATAACAAACCAGGACTCCTATTCTTTGCAGATTTTGAAAAGGCATTTGATAGTTTAAAACATGATTATATTACACAATGCTTAAAAAGATTTAATTTTGGTAAGGATTTAATTAACTGGACAAAAGTTTTTTATAACGACATATCAAGCATGGTCTTAAATAACGGGCATCTTTCAAAGTCTTTTGCAATAAAAAAAGGAGTCAGACAAGGCTGTCCTTTATCATCTTCCTTATTTATAATGTGCCTTGAACTGCTATCAAATTATATTAAAAACAATAAAAACATAATTGGAATTACCGTAAATGGAACAGAAATAAAACAGACCTTTTTGCAGATGATGCAACGTTTATCAACAACGGAAGTCAAATCTCTTTTGAAACGCTTATTGAGACATTAACCAAATTTAGTAAAGTTTCAGGCCTAAACCTCAATACATCAAAATCAAAAGTTTTAAGGGTGGGATCTTTAAATAAAACAAATATAGTATTCTGCAAAACCAGGAACTTCATTTGGACTTCTTCACATGCAAATACTCTAGGAATGACCTTTTACAATGACTCGAAATTAAATCTTGAAAAGAATTTAGAACCAAAAATAAAAGAATTTCAAGAATGCTTAAAACAGTGGCAACATAGGAAACTTACATTAATGGGAAAAATTACAGTGATCAAAACTTTTGCTATTCCTAAATTAATTTATCCTTTCTCTGTCTTAAAAAATCCAACACAAAAAGACATAGATATAATTACAAAAGACATGTTTAAATTCATATGGGAAGGTAAACCAGAAAAAATTAAAAGAGTTCAACTGTATCAGAACCATATGAATGGTGGATTAAAACTTACTAACATAGAAATGATGTTAAATGCTATTAAGTCTGGCTGGGTAAAAAGATATATTGATGAAAAGAACAATGGAAAATGGAAAATATTCTTTCAAGACATCTTTAAAAATTTTGGAGATTCTCTTTTATTTGAAAGTAATCTCAATCAAAAAGATATAGAAAAAATTGCAAAGAAAGGAACTTTTATACATGATGTGATGAAATCTTGGTTTTTAGTAAGCAATAAATTTACAGGTGAAATTGATAAAGTTGGAAAACAAATAATCTGGAATAATTCAGATATAAAAATACAAAATACAACAGTATTTTATAAAACTTGGTTTCAAAAAGGAATAAAATATATTGAACATCTATTCGATTATCGAACAAAAAGATTCTACAACTTTAATCAATTTAGATATCTTTATAACATTCAGCAAACAGACTTTCTTAAATATCACAGTCTTATTAAAAAGCATACCACCTCAATATAAACAAAAGCTTATGCAGGAAGAAATAAATACAATGGGTAAAAGCACACTTTTAAACAAAATTAACACATTAAAGAAGATAACAAAATATATATACAATATTCAGATGGAAAATTATGAAAATAAAAAATTAAAAGAGAAATGGGTAAATAGCATAGATATAAATGAAAATGATTTAAAGTGGAAAGACATGTTTTCAAATATTTACACATCTACTATTGATACCAGCTTACGTAATTTTCAATATAAATTCTTAATGCGCTTAATACCAACAAATAAATATTTATACAAATGTAAATTGTCCTCTTCAAATATATGTGACTTTTGCAGTAGTTATATAGAAACAATAGAACATTTATTCTGGGAATGTTCTGCTACACAAGAGTTATGGAGTAATTTGAGTAGATATTTGAAATCAAAATCATTTAACATTAATATTAGTAAACAAGATGCTTTATTTGGTAATGGTCAACAAGATAAATCATTAAACTTCATTTTCATTTTAATGAAATTCTTTATAGTTAAAATGAAATAAAGACATGAAATTCCTACTTTTAAAATATTCATCAACTACCTCAAACTAAAAATAGAAACAGAAAAAGAAATAGCTTTATCAAAAGATAAACTTGAAACCCACCTACAGAAATGGAGTAAATTTATCATTTAAGAAATTAAAAAAAAAAAGAAAAAGAAATGACATCTGACAAATGATTGTTTTTTTGTTTTTTTTTTGGAATTTAACATTTACATATACTTATTTTTTTAAATCAAGGACACTAGATATTATTATTTATTTATATATGTGAAAGGAGATGAAAGAAAATGTTCACATTGTATGCAAAAATAGTGTGTAAATATATGTCTATGTATGCATGCATGTGTGTGTGTGCGTGTGTGTGTGTGCGTGTGTGTGCATGTGCGAGTGTGCATAAATTGTGTGTATAGAGTGTATATATATGTCAGAGTGATGTCGGATATTATACATGCAATCAATGTGTAAAATGATTGTGAAAATAAAAAAGAAAAAAAAAGAGGTCATGTACATGCGCGGCACCAGTCCTATGGAACTCTCTGCTAGAACATCTTAGGAACGTTACAGATTATTATCATTTTAAAAATCAATTTTTTACTGGGATGGGGATACTTGTAAAATACTCAGCCTGTCGTTTTAATACAGAAATATCTGACCTTAGTTAGCCATTGTTCTTTTTTTTGTGTATGCTTTACCCTATAACTTACCTACAGTAAACTGCCGTCTGTACATGTACATGTCATTCTGTGTTTAGTTGTGTTGGTTTGATGCTTTCTTTGATTTATTCTCAACGTGAAAATGTTTTAAATCTGTCTGCTTATTATGTATTGTGCTGTATGGATAAGTCTGAGTTTTATACGTATTTTGCTTGTAATTTAGCTCGAACTTGTTAAGTCTTTTAATTTGCCATGTTTTATGATTAGGTTTAACCTGTAGTTGTGATTTTAGAATATTTCTGTGCATGATACTCCACGCCTTATATCCTTCTGTATGCTGTTTCACATTGTATGCCTTTCTTAGTATCTTAAACTTATAATATGCTTATACATGCGTTCTTTCTACGGCTGTTTTACAATATATTTTAAGGTCGGTTCAAAAGCCCATACAGGGCTTATGTTAATTGTAATTTGCGTTGCCAGCTGAAAATAAAAATTATCATATCTTATCTTATCCGTATAAGAAAGTAATAATAATTGTCGAAACGCTAGAACATTTACTTATGTGAGCTTGTAAGAGATAAGGAAATTGTTATTACAAAACAAATAAGTTCGTGTTTTATAAAGAAATCTGTGCTAAATTAGATACAAAGCAAAATTAATATGTAAAACATTTACCTCAGTGAAAAAATAAATATAAGAAAGTGCTCCCTGTATTCTCCTTTCAAAATTACTCATCAAAATTTGCCCAAGTTTTACGACAGTGGTAACAAAGTGCAAGCAAAGTACGAGGGGTGATTCAAAAGTTCGCGGAATTGCTTTATTACTAGAACGGAAAAGACAATACAAACACAAAAATTACATCACTCGATACGTTTACTCAATACTAAAGCAGAGCCGTAATCTCATTGAAATACATTTACTAATAAATCGTTTGTACATATTTGAATTGTATACATGACCGGCACTTGACGCACGCCATCACGACGTCGACGTCACTAACGGTCAAATTCTAGCGTACGATTCACCTTCTCGACGTAATCGCCGCCCGTCGCTACACACTTCCTATGCCTTTGTACCCATTGCATAAATGTTACCTTAAACCAATCCTGACTGAATGAAGAGATTACTTCACGAGCCTTATTGCGTAGCTCTAATGTTGTTTCAAATCTCTGGCCTCTGAGTTCCCTCTTCATATCTGGAAACAGACGAAAGTCCATCGGTGCTAGATCCGGGCTGTACGGCGGATGTGGTAAGAGACTGAAACCAAGCAGTGAAATCTCTAACTCTGTACTCTGTGCCCGATGTGCTGGAGCGTTGTCATGATGGAGTATAACATCATCCAGTACCAACAGGGGGCGCTTGCGGCGCAGAGCCTGTATCAGATCGCGTCTAAGCACCTGAAGTCAAACAAACAAACGGGAAAACATGAAATAATTTAAGTTTAAGAAAGTAAAAAGCGGCACATTTTAAATAATATTTTTATATATTTTGTTATTTGAAACAATACATACTGTAAAATATTAGTTTGTTATAAAAATAATATATAAGTGTTGATCGTTTGTATGACTAAAATGCGGCATACCTTTGAATAATAGTCGGCATTTACGGTACATCCGTCGCGCACCTTGTGTTGAAGCAAAAGCCCTTGTCTATCCATGAAGAAGATGAACATTTCCTTTTTGCAGCTGCGTGTTGTCCTGGCCTTTTTTGGTGGAGGTGTGTCTGGTGACTTCCAGACGGACGACTGCTGTTTCGACTCTGGATCATAATGGTATAACCATGTTTCGTCTGTCGTGATGATTTTGTCCAAAAACTCGTCACCCTGTGCGTCGTACAGATCCAGAAATTGCTGAGAACATTCTAACCTCCGCTGCTTGTTTTCATCAGTCAGAAGTCTGGGCACCCAACGCGCAGATACTTTGGACATATTTAGCTCTTCTGTAAGAATTCGTTGCACAGTAGAATACGATAGGGAGAGTTCCTCTGCAATACCCCTAACCGTTAAGCGCCGGTCGTTGTCCAAAAGCTCTCTCACTAACGTTGCGTTGCTCGTCGTCATAGCGGATGCTGGTCTACCTGCTCTATCGTCATCAAGTACCGATTTTCTGCCGTTCCGAAATCGCTCATGCCATTTGTAGACAAACGATTTACCACAAGGTTGTAATGTATGCGAGTTTTTAATTTGATTCAACGTCTCAACTGGTGTAAGTTTGAGTCCAACACAAAATTTCACAACTGCGCGTAGCTCCAATTCACTTGTTGACGTCGCGGAAGAAGTTGAAGACATGGCGACAACTCGCTGCTGTGGAGTAACGGTTCAACGTAATGTAATCAAAATTATAGGAAATGACGTCAACACGTCATTCTAACGTCAGTTACGTTCGCGCCAAAATTGAGCAACATTTGAAAACATACTATCGTCTGAAGTGAATTAGTAAAACGAAATATTTTGGCCTGCTTCAAGTCACCTAACCGTGGTTGCTATGGAGACCATTTATATTCTTCCGGTTACACATATTCCATAAACTAAACGAAAATGTTAGTTAAAATACGTTGAATTATATTTATGCGAAATTTAATGTGATTCGGTGAAAAAATAAATGATTTAGAGATAAATTCCGCGAACTTTTGAATCACCCCTCGTAATTTACTAAACTTACTTAGAATATCATAGAATGGATGTCACTCCTTAAAAGAATCTGAACAATTCTCTATTGGATTTAAAGGGGTCTATAAAAAGCCGAAAGTATTCAGACTGCTAATGTTTGCGTGCATTCCAGTAAAGCATCGGCTGTTTTATATCAGTGATTAGTTTAACTGAAAACAGTAAAATAACAGCTTTTTGTAGTTTTGAGTAAGAACTTAAATACAGAAAACTAAAACAATGACATTCAAAACAATTTTTCCATTTTTTTTTTCAAAACAGTTCTTCCTATTTCTCAGACGCTTTACATGATGTTTCGACGTTTTCTATTTTTTATACGATCTAGTAGAAAACGTAGATCTCCAACCTCATTGTATTTAAGTAGTGCTTAATATCAAATTTTCCTCTTTGATAGTTTAAGTGTAAAGGCGAATAGCAGCTGGTGTTGCCCAGCAATGAATTTCTAGATCATGCTGTGAATAATTTGTTTTAAGGCGTGCTCTTTCAAGAAGATTTACGATATTTCTGACGTAGAATTAATTGTTACGTTAATGTCTAAAAACTGCGTATTTGTTAATAAATTACAACGTGGAGATCAAGCAACGATCAAGACACTATTGTTCAGCCGTATAGTGCTAGTCTATATTGATGGTTTTAGGCCTTTGCAAGACTTTAGAGATATAGAATATTCTAATAAATTTAAAATGTGGGTAGCGTAAAACAGAGTTAAATGCATTGTCTTAAAACGAAAGAACATTGAACAGTTATCGTTTGGACTAGACAGTTACAGAATTTAATCGCTTTTGCAGGAGAAGCAAGGCGTCATTTAACAACAAAGATAAAATGACACCTTTTCCATGTTTTTATACATATGCTTAAAGGTCATTCTTTTTAATTAAATGAATAAAATGCAGTCTTTCTACATTATTGATTTAATGTGAATAGTGTTAATTATATTACTGGTAATGAATAAATTCAAAAGATGCCGACATCATTCAAAAAAAGCTTTTTTTTCATACAGCACTTACTTTTATAATTTTCAGTTATATTCAAAACGAATTATCTCTGTTTTCCTTTGTCTGAAGAAAATATGAAATTATTGACTAGTAAGTGTTTTGGCATCAAGGAAACAAGTACACTTACGTCTTATACTTTGCGTCTAACAATATTGGATTCATTGCAAAACATTAAAAAAGACGGGATTCATAAAAAACCGAACTAATCAAATCAGACTATTTAAACAAATATGTAGGACTTAAAAAGATATACTTTAAAAAGATACATTTTCTGAAATTATTTCACCTGCTGTTTGCCACCAAAACAAATTGATTATATTTTGAAATTTAAAACGAAGCCTCAATGACTAATTCAGTTGGTGCTGAGAGAAGAAAAATTAAATTCTTCTATTTGTATTCAATAATCTGTTACTACGTTTTTATAGCAGAGAAATGTTGATCGTAAAACATTCATGATTTGCCTTTGAGATTTCTATGTCCGTTATGTATTTTCAAATCATTAAACAGGTTAGATTAAAATTCTTCGAAGAGAGGAAATCACCAAGGCGTATTTATCTTTAATTCTTTTTGCTGTGGATAACAATTTAAGACACCAAAAACTTCAAAGCAAAGTGGAAAGGATATGGTATTCCAAACAAACTGCATTTTGTATGATTGATGTTTGGTTCAGAGAAAAAGTGATACTGACTCACTTGCTTTTATTTACTCAACATTAAATACGAAAACATAATTCCGATTTTATGTTAAAAAATGGCTAGTTATCTATCTCCGTTTAAGGTACTTTCGCAACAGCGTATCAGTCTTATTATAAGCTGAGTACAAAAAATAGTTTTATTCATCATTTTCTCTACAGAGTACAGTTTAAGCAAATTCGAACTTTGATTTTACAATTTGATATTTTCCTTCATTAGACAAAGTCAGCCGTCATAGGTAATCAATATGATTATTTTCAGGTTATTTGATTTTATTTTAAACAATGAATATATCAATTGCTTATTATGACGCGAATGGGCACATTGAATCCTAATAATTTCCAAAAACATTTTCAGCCAAATACAATAATTAAACAAATGAGGACACAGACAACTTAAAAGTATAGTCATACCTGGAGGAAGAATAATGTTTGATGTGTTTAAAGAACCATTTCTTAGTATTATTCCTAGTGCATTATATCAACACAAAGTCGTGTAGTAAATACTGAAGGATGTATAAGCCATTGTCATAATACAATTACCTTTTAAAAGTTATATGCAATTAAATCTGATTTGTATTCTCTTTCAGAAATTTTCTATTAAGTAATTGCTGGATGTCAAGGTTTACATCACAAATCAACATTAAACAACATTTATTTCACCAGGATAATTAAACTAAGTGAATATAGCAATCATAAGGTAATAATTCTGACTTGTCGTCTACATTTCTACATGTCATTAGTTTTATTAACAGTGTACTGTCATATTTGATAACGAATGGTAGAGAAGAATATCAGGTCATGTATGATCTCAATTTGGCTGAAGTTTACCATCTCCCTACGATTAGATCTGAAGACGACCCATTTATTTCTACCTTCTCGATAACATGGGATTTCCACTATTGTTATTTATACCCCAGCCAATGACACTACACACGGCGTTTTCAAACAGCATGTAAACTTTTGTTTTTATTATCGGAGACAGAAAATGCTAGATATTTGGAAAGATTAATTTTCCGCACATACATAACTCTTATTTTTTTGGAAATGTTTGACAAATGAATTAAATTCTGAGTTCAGTGACAGTTTATATATGGCAGATAATCCGACATGTAAGGATGTTTGGGATCCCAGTTATATAAATAGATTTTCACAAGTTGAACGTAGGCTATCTTAGCTTCCATAAGGATTGAAGAGTTGCTCTGACTGGCTGATGGAAAGGTCAAGAGAAGGTGACATTCTATCGGTCGTCCTCAGATCCTAATAGCGTAGCGATTTTTTAGGATATGATTTTAATCAGATTGGTATGATTTTTTCTTTACTATTCAGCTAGTTTTAAAACAAATGCGTTCCTTGTTTTAACTTTAGTGCATCTGACGACTGTTTCTAACTTAAAATCAGCTTGCAAATCAAATATTCTTTCACAGTATGGACACTGAAACCTAATAAAAACTATAAGGAAATAAATATGCAAGAGTAAAATGTAACTCCTGTTTTAACGCACTTTATATGTGTTATTTAAAGGCGTCGTACATATAGAATGAATATTTCAACTTTTTTTTACACATTCTTTCATTTTGAACGCGTCAGTTATTGACTGTGCAGAAGTTTGAATTTTACTCGGTATGAAATGGCGTGTTCGGAGAAAATTTTCTTCTGTCTGATTATTATTTCTGATTTATTATTGCTAGACTGAATGAGGAGCGGTGACTGTCAGATAATTTTTAATATAAAACACATTTTACTCACTGTCTTAAGTCAGGTTTCCTATTTCTGTCTGTAATAGAAACTTAAGGAAGATGCTGTGTCAGTAAAACTGAAATTCTTGAAAAATAATTTTAGTAAATCTTTTGTAATTTTTGATGTCTTATTGATGATAACACGGTGAATATTTCTGTAACTGCATGTAGAAACATGTACAGTATAGAACATGAGCAATAATTAATTAATTAAAGCAATGCAATTGATTTAGCCTACACCTTTGACATGTTTCATTTTATGATTTTGGTAATGATAAAAATTGCTTTTATTTCAACTGTGAGCACGTCTCTGGAAACTAAAGTAAAGAAACAATGGAAGGTATATTTCAGAACAAAACTTTACAACAAAGTTCTTATAAACATCTTCCTACAATGACACATTCGGTGCAGACAACCCATAATTACTAAATTGTGACTCAAAACCGTCGTCATGGTCCTAGTTTGTGAGATATTTATATATGTATCTCATTGAACAGCTTTCCGACAACAATAAAATAAAATAAAATACAACTTTTTCGACGCATGTTTTCGACAGCCTCTGTTTAGAAAAGACATTGATGATAAATCAGAACTTCCACTGTTTTTAAGAAAATGGAGATTTCTTCAATGAGTATGGGTTTAGGAGTATCTTATCACGTACGCATTAATTAAATGTCATTGGCGTCAGAATAAACCCGCTGTATCACAACTTAATGCAAATCAATGTTAACATACTCGCACTAAAGATCTTCATTTAAAGTGGAGTTTAACGGATGAGTGCCGGAATGAAAAACTGTCTTCTTAAATTAAATTAGCAAACATGTATAAATTTTGAAAAAAAAGACCATTAGGTCCAAGGTCGTTAATTTCACATTTATGAAAATATCTAATTACCAATTCTAGTACCGCTGAGAACGTTTTATACGTATAATATAAAACCATACTTATGTTTTTGGCCGAAAACATGTATAGTTTTATTGAATTCGTATAAAACATTTATAAAGAGGCATAGTGAAATAGAAAAACAACAACAAATCTTTGTTTTATTTTTAATAATCCACCGCAACTCAGAAGCATAAAATTGACATAAGTGTCCGCGAAAAAGTTTACGAAGATCTTTGAAGCAGCCATAGAAATCCATAGTTTTTAAAGTATCAAATATAAATATCATATTTCAGTCTTTTTTAAGAGTCAAACATTTTCATAAAACGTACACAAAATTAAACAACCTTTCTTCGACATTAATTTATCTTATTTGTTTGACCCTTCAATTTTATTTCTAATCTTGAAATTAATACATACTGGGTTTCATCGAGTTGATTAGATAGTAAACGCGCGATCATGTTATTGCTACCACTAGACAAACAAAATACGAAACCACGTAGACGTATTTTTTAAAAAAGGTTTACAATTACTAAGGAGTTTCTTGAACTTTTTATACTGAATTCACTTTCAGACGCATATCTCAGATCAAAACCAGTTTTTACAGACATAGATATTTGCTCAGGCATTGATAATCGATGTTGTTTGGTGAAACATACAAAATCAATTTTCCTTCGACGCTTTAAACATTTGGTATAAATTGCTAGATACTATTGGTTATCTTGAAAAAAGTGATAAATGCATATCAGGAAAAACCACAGTAAAAAACCAGCCTCTCTACACCATCAAAAAGTAGAGGAAGAGATTGTTTTAATTCATTTATAGAATTTCAGAAAAGACACATCAAGCAATTAACAAAAAAAAGAACCTGAGGGGTTATCGCACTGGAACGGCCAGTGGCAAAAACATTTGCCACTGGGGGTTGAAACCAGGTTCTAGGGTGTCCCAGCATCACACTTGCATCACACAAAAAGTGAGAACAATGATGGTACTATATTGCGTCAAGAATTTCTCTGCCTCTGTGAGGGTATGTGAAAGGAAATATGCCACGAAGAGGTATAACAACGTTCTTTAATGTAGTCAGCTAGAACTAATTTTTATTTACTCAGGTTTGTCATAATAATCAAACTGATTTCGTTATTACTTAATAAAACGTAGAGGGTTAAAAAGGCTACATATCGAAATTGAGTTTGGCGTATCTAGCAACCATTTTAATCCGCCTTTACAAAAACGCTGGAGGACATACGCTGGACATATTATTAATAATCGTAATCTTCGGTTGTTATGGGCTCAGTGCTATTAACGCCGGAATCGTGCCATGGGAGTGTTGTTTAGTGACGAGTTCCGTTTCATTCTCAGCTCTGCTCTGCTGATAGCAGGATACTCATTTGTCTCCAGAAGAACAGTTTAAAGATTATTGTTGCTTGTGCGGAGTCGATTTTGTTGGGGCAGGATGTATCATGTTTGATAGTAATCCCTCACAGTATCAAAGCCCAGGATTATTATGCTATAAAACCATAACTGACTTTACAACTTCCCTTATTCAATAATAGAACAACATCCCATATGACTTCTTTCGAAGCTATGTACGGTTGGGAGTCGTTTAAAGTCACAGCTCAGTGGGACACACTAAATATTAACGAAATGAAGCAATATATCTTATATACAGATATTTAATACATAATCAGCAATTTACAAGGGATAAAACATGACATGAAGTAGACTAATGAATAGTTTGACAACAACAACAACAACAACAAAAAATAATAACATGAAAACAAAAGTAAAAAAAAAAAAAAAAACAAGTGCACAGTTTCTTCTTTGCGTCAGTGTAGATATTGAAATAAATTTTCCTCTCTCAGATACCCACAAGGTGGTGACTTTAGTTGTTTGTAAGATGATCTGGAAGTATTGGAGTCAAAATGTGTCTTTTTACTTTTGGTGTAGCTGTCATTGTCAGATACTCTGACAAAGGTATGAGGAAATATGGATTATATGACGACTGAAAAAGGTGAGGCCTCTATTGTATTCACTAGCTTTTCATCTGGTGACTAAGTTTGCTTTTGCCAACTACGTCTTGTACGTTTGGCTACTTGAGTAAATCAAGGAATGGCAAAACACTATCGCTTGGTAAGAAGTCTAGACAAGACAAAATGTTAATGGATATTTGTAGTTGAATGTGCTCCATTCTAGCAGTGTACTCATTTTGTTTATTTTCTCGCGCCTTGAAAACCTTGTAACAAACTTCAGAAAAAATGCAGACATTTCCAAACGCTTTATCAATAATGTCGTTAGAAATTGTGAGCACCAGGAGCACCTGAAATACAGTAATGTAATAACCCTTTCAAGATAGATACATTTGTGTCCCATTAAGGAAAAACTAGTACTTTCTTCTTCTTTAACTTCAGACAGAGAATACAATACAATAAAATAAGAGAAGAAGACTATAGGCGATTACTTAAGTTCCATTCTCTGGTGAAATATATGTTCATGGCAGTTGTCCTGCACACATTGGCAATGAACAGACGATGGAAAATACATATTACAGAATGTTACAACGAAGAAAAACTATATTAGCAGACGATGGAAAGCGCATATTACATGTTCTTCTCAAAATGCTCGAATATTAAGCTCTTTTGATCAAGCACCTTGTTTTCTTAAAACAAGTACTTAGTTTACCTTTATCTAGGTAAAAAAACCTAATTATAATGTTTGCCTTAATACATGTAGGTGGAAAACCGATTTTATTTTGAAAACATGAGTAATAAATGCTGCAGAGTTGTTTTGTCGCGTGTCACATCAGGTTTGTTGCATTAAACAAGACTTAGAAAAAGCATTCTTTTTGTTCTGAGTTCTTATATGTAAAACTAAAGGCGAATTTTATCATACAGAACCCTTAATGTGCACAACATCAATGTAATACTAGAAGTGTAACGGGAAGGATATATTTCGTTTGAATGTAAAAAAAAACAAACGAAAACACATTTTATGTTTCCATTTTTTTCTAAAGTTCTCAGTGACGTAAAAATGTTTCATAGATTCCTAGTTTATTTTGATGTTGTGGAACAAGTGTGATATCTAACCCCATTGTCTGTAAAAAGCACTGAATATTTGACAGTTCGGCGTTACGGCAGAAATAAGTTGATGTTGTCTGTGATGATATATTTAGATTATAGTGTGCAGATTTTGTTCAAGAGCATGATTTATTATATTTTAGATGTAGTGGTAACAATTAAGTTATTGTCTCAGGACTGTTTTTTGTTGTTGACAAAGATACAATGAATGCAGTCTTCATTAACAAGAACAGGTGTATGAGCTTGGTTGTTTAAGCTAACCTGTCTTTTTTTGCTAGAAACCATGTCTTTATTTTAGAATAACCACTTTATTTAAAATTTGACGAGAAAATTTAAATAATAAAAACGGTTAACTTGTTTCAGATCAACGTTTCAAGATGGTGAAGTTTAGAGATGACATAGTGTTGACAGATTTCTGTTTATGAACACCCGATAAATGACAACGGACCAAAGATTAAGGAAATAATATTCAGTGGTAACTAGAGATATCTTCTTATTTGATTAATATGTTGGAATCACAAGTGCTAGTATTAGATTGGTTAATAACGTCAATTTGATTGAAAAAAAAAATACATATACACTTTTAACTATAATTTTACTTTATTGCTTAAACGTAACATTACCAGGAAATGTTAATTTTATCTAGGTCATTTGAATACAAAAAACATCACTAATGCCATTATGTTACTCTGATTTTACAGGCACTCTACGGTACTTTGTTTCTTGTTTTGTTTCTAAAGTGGTGAACTGTAATGATTGCAGCAATAGCTAGCCATTATCAATTATACGAGTATAATGGATCTATTACATATTCTTAATTTCGGGTTCAACAAATGTCTATTTCAAAGAAATAAGAATTTTGGATTTATTACTATTTTAGAAGTGATATAAACCAGACTCATATATAAATAAATGAATAAAAAATAAATAAATAAATTTATTTTATTCTACAATCTTTATATCAAAATTGCGAAGAATGTAAAACAGAAATATCATTGATTGCGTACGAAGATTTAGATATTTGAATAACTGATGAGTTGGTTGTACCTAAAGAGAAATTCAGTTGCAGAAATAAGATTTATTGCTTCATCAATCTTTACATTCTGTAGCAATGGCAAACAGAACTACGACATCAGAAGTTTCAATTTAGCATCATAATAGATTTCAATTTCCCAAAGTGCAGTTTAAAATCTTCAGTTCTTCTGAATGTAGCTGTTTGTAACAGTTTTGTTTCGTCAGGACCGGAGTTAATGATTTCCTGAGATATCTTATAGATAGATCCACATTAAGCAGTAGACGTTCGTCATTTATCATGAAACCCAGTAACGATAAATCAGACATAAATCTTTTCTAGACTCGTAATGGAAAACCGTTCTCTGAATAAGTAATATAACGTACCATATGTGTTTTGAATAAATATCTCCTCTTATTCCTAATAAACACAAATGTATGCATATTCATTCTGGTGTTACGATCTATTCTACAACGAGGCATGAAAGGTATTGAATGAATGTTTTATAATTTACGCCAATAAAGTAGCAAAGCAGTGAGATATATAATTTTAATTATTATTAGTCATCAAATTCTTAAAATAAAAAAGAAGTGTAAAAATAAATAGCAAATGCTGATTTTCTGAAAATTTAGGTTGTTGGCGTCTTCCTAGAAAACTATTTCGTTTGTGAAATAAAAGTTTGAAGTATTTCATGAATTTTATCTTTCAAAACAACTTATCAAATCATTGTTTATTTTATCTGTATAAGGAGAAGGGAGAAATAATTCACAGAGTGATAGATTACCATTACATACACGTTACACATTGAAATAATTCACAGAGTGATAGATTACCATTACATACACGTTACACATTGAAATAAATAGAAAAATATGGCCACTGTAGCAAAGCCTTTGCTTTATATCCTTTTGTAGTATAAAGTGCGACTTTTAGTTACGCTTTACCAACATTAAAGGGAATGTCACATTTTCACGTATTTATAATAATTTTATATTGTGCTTGAGTGGAAAGTGCATTATCAAAAATATCACGTCTGTATCTGCAGCTGGTGTGCAATAATATATTTATTAAACTTTGTAATAGGTGAATAAGTTCTTTCTTTGATGCATTTCGTGATTACAAAACGTATTTTGGGATTGTCTCTGACAAATGTAACACTCTGTAATTATTTGAAACGTCTTGTGCTGATTATTAATTGGTTTTCAAATTGTGATATTAATGTGAAGGACTTCAAATACGTAGGCGAAACATTATAAATCAGTCCTGTGAATAGGTGGATGAGTTTAAACCGCAGGGTGTATATCATAAGCAAATGAAGATGATTGTATTACGTTTTCACCTGTTGTTTAGACATTTAATTCCACAAGAACCATTCCTCTTTCCAGAGAACACATGACTTTTAACGATCTTTTCTGCAAAATTCTACAAACTTCTATTACATCGCTTGAAACTAAAAGTAGTTACCTATAGTTTATGTAAAAAAAATCTAAATGTTTTGAGACGTTTGTCACCCACAAAAACAGCAATGCATGTAATGCATTAACATATTTACTATAGCTGTTTAGTTATTCCAAAGGCTAAATTAATGATTCCAATGTTGAGATTAAACCTTTGTTTAGATGATTTATTTCATACGATTTCTTTGTCTTACTTAAAGCATTCGAGTGAAAAGCAACGGTTTGATTTTCTATAGTGCATGCCGGTACCTAACAGAGAGAAATAGTAAAAGGTATGTGTCTCTGCAACTTCGGTCCTTTCTGAATCTTGTGCTCTCTCAACATTTCTTCTAGAGATGTTGGTTATTTTTGATAAGGTAACAACGAAAAGAAACTGAAATGGATAAGAAGATTTATGACATGTAAGACAAGGCTTATATTTTTATTATAGAACTGCAGTGACACTTTCCAGTCCCTGCAATGATTATCTCTCTTCGATTGCTCATTTTCATTTGTAATTAACGGTACCAGATTAACCAATATTTCATGTTAAATTTTATTTGTTTAACAATATTAGAGTCGGGCAGTAAGTATCATACTTCAAGACTAGTTTCTAGAAACGTGTAAAATCTTGTTTGGACCGCAATTATTCTTTTATGTTGTTTTCCCCAGCAACTAAGTACCGTGTTTAAAACTTAAATTTCCATTTCAGAACCGGCGTCATTTTTAAATTAATTCTAATGTATACTTTTAACACTGGAAATCATTTGCGTCAAACTGCATTAGATTCATTGCAAATCATAGGAAATATGATTTCAAAACTGAACAAATCTGTTTTCGTCCAAATGCAGATTTCGAATTAACAGAAGCATGAGAAAGATATATCTTATAAAAGATTGCGCAGGCTTCTTACCTCGAAACCAAATTGTCAGTACGTTTCTTTTAAGTTTAATTACTAATTTATTTTAAGGTAACAGTGGAAATGATTAATTTATTTTTTATTTTTCAAACTCTTAAACTTAGCTTTTATTCGTTAGGCATAGGAAGAATATACGTTTTTTTTGCGAAAACTGTTTTGTCTTTCATGTCGCATAGCTGAATAGATTTTGAAAATATCTTTTGAAATTTAATTTCGCTGATGGTAGGATATCTACATTATCTAGGATAATGCTCTTTCATACCATTTACTTAGGAAAACAGCTTTAGTTCAGTGTATTTTGAAAGCTTCAGTACCAAGCACAGTGGATATTGTTATGACAGTGTTTTTTTTTTCAGTCCTAAGCATGCCGATTTTTCAAGACTGACAACTGTTCGAAAGATTGAATTTGAAATGTTTTAGTGGGGAACTTTAAAACTAATATTTACTCATTTGTCGATGGATGTTAATTTAACTGAGCAAAAAACAATTGTGCTGCACTGAAAAAAACAATTTTGCTTGAAACAAAACTAGAGACATAGAAAAATTTCACCATAAAATACATAAGTATAGATGATGTTACACTGCAATATTATTATGTTATTATATGTTTTTTGTACGATACGGACTCTTTTTATGCCCCCGAAGGGAGGTATATATTAATTACACTGTCTGTTCGTCCGTCTGTCCGATAAAATCTTGTCCTCGCTACGTTTCCAAAACCGCTTGAGCTTAACAGGAGTGTTTGTCACCAAGCCTAGTTGTGCAAATCGTCAGGAGATTCCGCTCGATTTATTTTTGGCGGAGTTACGGGCACTTAGTCATTTTTTACTCTAACTTCTATCTTAAAATCTTCTCCACACTTCTTCTCCAAGACTGCTTGGAGGATTTCATTGAAACTTCACAGGAATGTTTGTCACTAAGCCTTGTTGTGCATATCATCAGGTGATCCTGCTCAGATTATTTTTGCAGAGGTATGGGCATTTAGTCATTTTTTACTCTAACTTCTATATTAAAATCTTGTCCACGCTTCATCTCCAAAACCACTGGAGGATTTCATTGAAGCTAGACAGGGATGTTTGTCACCAAACCTAGCCGTGCATATCGTCAGGAGTTTCTGGTCGGATTATTCTTGGCAGTGTTATGGGCTCTAAGTCATTTTTTATTATAACTTTTATATTAGAATCTTGTCCAAGCTACATCTCCAAAACCGCTTGGGGGATTTTATTATAAATAAACATCAGTAGGAGTTGGGAATAAAACAATATTGTTCGTATTCAAGGCCAAACTCACAGCTTTCTATTTCATTGAATAATTATGTCTTCAACCTTCATATAAGAATCTGAAGCAGAAAAACATTACGTTACCATTTACCTTCACTTCATGCTCCATTTTTTGTCTGATCTCTTTTCCACAGGCATATCTAAATATATATTTACTCCAGTTTCATTTCAAAGCATTCGGGGGCATATGTCAATTTCCAGTGGCAGCTCTTGTTTTATTATATGTTAAGTTATTCAATTTATATTAATTTTACAACTGAGACATTGTCAGCGACAGTTTCCTTTCAATTACAATTTTGAATATAAGGAGTCATCGATTGTCTTACAGTGTCCAAATTCAACAAGGTTAAAACGTATGTTTTAGTGACTGGTATTCCACATTTTCTGCACGGGAATAATTTTACATTCAGTTTTAAACAATGCCGAGATATTAATCAACAATATCTTTTGAAAGTACTAAACAATTACATTTGTAACAAGCATCTCAGATTTATCAGGTTCTACAACTTAGCATAACTAAATTACGGAATTCATTTCCCCGGCCAATGCCAACTTTTTTTCTCAGAAATTTGTAGGATAAGCATGAAATAATATTGCAGGTACCATATCTAATGTATTCTAAAAGCATTAATAAGACATTAAACTTGAATGATAATAATAGAAAATATCGTTTTAACAGGCCACATAACGCATTATAATTTATCATTCTGTGTATACAATGAAGGACAACTTATTTTGTAATACATCCCAAAACAGACCAGTATACATTTCATTTTGTTGTAAAGAGTTTCTGCAACAAAATTCTTTCACAGAAGGAAGACGTTACATATTCTCATTATATCAGTAACATATCAGATACAGAAAAATTTAGGAATAATATGAAACATCACATTTATTTATAAATGTATTTCATCTAAGTTTCATTGTACATAGAATTAAAGAATATTTGCTTTCCAAGATAAAACAAAACCAATGGAACATCCAAAGCAGGAAAACTAAAAGGGGGGACGTTTTATTTTAGCTGAATATAAAAGAATAGGACCGTTCTTTGCCTAATAAATTTATGTTTGACCTCATCTACTTCCCTATCACAATATTATATTTTACTGTTAGGACCATCGTTACTGTCTTGCCTGAAAACCTTTTTCATCTATGTCTTAAGACGGATAATGAAATAAATAATTGAAGGAAAGGAACGAAGACCAAAAATCAGGGTTATAACGCTTTAATTGCAATATGTACTTAGTTTTTATTACTATGGTGAAATAAAAGTTGTTTTAAGTCTGATTTCTGATGTGCGCTGAGACATTTAGCCATCACTTCCCTAACGAGAAAAAAGTATAGGAAAATGAAACCTTGTTATATTTAATTTTATTCTATAAACCTTTAAAACGTACTTCTAGGGTGGGAACGCCCGAAACAATTTTACAGATTTACTATGAGATTTGTAGTAGGTACTCTTGAAAATACAATTCCATTTGTAGTACAATGATGCAAGATTGTGTTTATGTCATATAAGAATCTTACACTCGCTGCCGGTATAGACCGGAGTATCTGGCTCGAGGGTAACTGTTTACAGCAGTAACGAGGCTATATATATTATAATAAGATAACTGTATTTTAAACTGTACTTTGAATAAACATATGAACAGTAAGAAATTGAAAATTTTGGGAGAGAGTGAGAGAAAATATAATTATACTTTCTACCTAAATACATTTTCACAGAAAATTATCAGAATAATTACATCTGTATAATTTCAGCAAAATGAAAATAAATTTGGGTTTAAATATGGATTCAGAAATACCTTACAATCTAAAGACTTCTATAAATTAAAACTTTAGGGACATAGGCTTCTTTTCTTACGTTCCGGAGATAAAAATATCAAAGTACTGGAAGCTAATAAGGCAAGTAAATGATTTGGTGGCGTTCACAAGTACTATTAATAAAGCATTTTGTTACTTTGTTTTAGTCTGAATAAAAGTCTATAGGCAAAACACATCATTGCTAAGACATTTCAATTAAAAGAAAAAGATAACAGCTGTAAAGTCATAAATCCAGACATATTCTTTTTTTCGAATTTGTATCGAAAATCACCTTTTCCAGATATTCTTTTTTCACTTTCTTTACTTATTATCAAAAGGCAAAGACAAAGGCTTAATTATTAGTCTAGCAATATAAGAAACAATATTTGGCATCCATAGTTTAAAGATTTTAATAAATATTTACTGTTTAAATGCTAGTTTCTCTCAACTTGCAAGCATTGTATTAATGTTAATGTGACGTGTCCTTTGACTATAAGTTTAACAGTCCTGATTGTACAAAGAGCTCTATGTAAATTTGAAAGATTGTGCTCGCAATGTCTTTTTTTTTATAATTCTTTAACTTTTATATCATTTATGCTGTAAGTACTAGATAAACGTAAATATCTTTCCACAATAAATAGGCATGCGTTTCGTAAGGGAATGGATAGTATTCTCTTCTTTGTACCATGTTTCCACTTAAACATCAGAGAGACAAATTAGGTCAGACTATTTACAATTTTATGGCACCAATAAAAGAAGTTTTCTCTCTCTTGATAAATAAATATTCATGATATTCTTAATGCACACCTAGGCAGTTAAAAGGCGATGTAAAGAACAGATAACAGAATGTTGTAAGAAAACAAACATTATTTTCTTCCATTAAGAAGGGACTTAATTGACTTGACGATATAAAACGTCGTTGGTTTTCTATAAATGGGTTACAAACTACTCTTAATTCAAGTATAGCTATGGGTCTGCATAATATAATGTTTCCCACTGAAAGAAATGTGGACGTATATTATAATTGTGGACGTATATTATAATTCATTACAAAAGTAGACAAACACGTTTTAAAGCATACTGATGACTAACTGAATCATAAATACTGCATAATAGTTTGCTGTATCTAAGCAAATGTGTTGAATAAACAAGGAGACATTAAGGGGCATATTTTAACGCAGAGTTTGTTAAGTTTTACCGTTACTTTTCAAACTCATTGGTAGATAGATATCTTAAAGTGCCATAAAAATGACAATGTTATAATAAAATTACAACGAGCATATATTATGTATAATATTAGGACAAAACGTAGTACAAGATTCAGGAATGGGTCTTTAGTCCATTCAAAAGGATTAGTAATAAACACTGAGACACACGTTTTTAATGACTTTAAATCGTCAACATAGAATTGTTTTGACCGATCGTAATTCTCGGCAGTTATATGATTCTGCTTATGATTTTTATTGTTTGTCATCAAAAAGTTCAGTTGGATGTTGGGTGCAAAGTTAAAAAAAGTCGCTTATTTTCTTTAACAGTACAAACAACTTTTACAGCGGATGTTAACCGATACTTCTTGGTCCCTGTCCGTCAATTACACTTTCAGAGATCGCAAGCTAATGTTGTACCATTATGCGCATTTTTGGTTATTCAACATCAATAACACCAATATAAAAGAAAAGAAAATAATATCTTTTTTTTCTGCAACTTTGAATTCATTATATGGTCTTAAACTTTTGAGATATTATTAGATTATGCAGTTACACCATTTAAGTCGCCTGTAGTGCAACTTAATATCCTCAAGAATTCTTCGTCTAATGGGCATGAGATGAATGATTAAAATCTACTGGGATTTTGTTCGTTAAAGAATGAAAACAAATTTCTGAATCAATTTGAATAAGGTATAACAAATGTGAGAAACCCTATAAAACAGGAACTAATTCAGTGTGAAAATTACTGTTTTTTTTTAAAGTACCCGTTGATACAGATTAACCAGTACTATTTAAAATACTACTGTATCTACAAAAAGTCCCTAAGTTAAAACTTGATCATGTTTCTCATTCTAGCAATTGCAGGCTTTCTAGACGTAAACATTTGAAAGAAATCCTAGTTATCAACCTCATTCCCTGTTTTTAAATGTACATTGTAAACATATCAGTCAGTAATATTGTAAAGAAATGCACTTCAAGAGAAAAAATTCAGACCTCCTTTTGCTTTCTGAACATGGCATGAAATGATAATTTATCATTTACTGCACTCATTTTCGATCTTGTCTTTAAAGTCCTCAATGAACAATTAACCATTGGTATTTTCTACATGGGTGACTTTTGACTGCATATATATTTTGTTCGAGTTCTTCTAACACAAAATGCTATAAATCTAGTTCAACTAGATTTTTTTATATTTTTAGATTTTACAAAGATTTTTCGTAACCCTACAGCCAGCTGTTTTTCATTGAATCCTAGCATTTTTTATTCTTTGATCCTGTGGAGCAAAAACACCACTGAATGTTCCTTCTTTGAAATTTTCTGCGTTGAAGTGGGAATAAATTAATGTTGTCTTGCGATGTTTTTTTTTAGATTATGGTTTGCAACTTCTGTTCACGGCCCTGATTTTCAAGTAGATTTATGTTATTTCCGATGAAGTGATAATTGTAAGATCACGGTATCAGGCACTTCCTTCAGCCGCACGAAAAGGTATTTTTTCCACACTGCAATGTTTAACTGACTGCAACCTAGCTATATGTAACGGTTTTGATTCGTCTTGATCGGAGTTGATGACTTCCTGGAATATCTTATAGATATATCCACAGTAAGTAGTAGAGGTTTGTCATTTATCATGAAATCCAATAATGAAAAATCAGACATAGATTTTCACTAGACTTGTTATGGAAAACTGTTCTCTAAATACGCAATATAATGTACTGTAAATATGCATTCAAAATAAATTTTCACATCATAATAAACACAAAGGTGTATGTAACTTTCATTACTATGTAATGATCTTCTCTACAATGAGGCATGTGTTAATTTATCATATTTTCTACAAATTAATCGAAATAAGTGCCTTTCATACGAGGTTCGACACAGTAAGCTTGTCGGAAAAAATGGCGGTTGTTAATGGAATCAGCGTTGGATTTATCGATCCTTGCTTACCAATCAAATTCCTATGGTAATGTCAAATAAAGGGTATGACATTAAGCACTATAAATCAGCTAAGCAAATATTATTATTTGAAACTATGGTTCAAAACACTGTTGCATATATAATGATTACAATCAAAATGATAACACATGTTCTTTGAGAAACACTTGTTTCGAAAAATATTTCATTTCTGGTTTCATAATTCTTAAGCTGATAGTAGAACAAAAATGTGTTGTGTTTTTTTTTTTTACTTTTTTTACTGAAAGCTTATGTCTTACAAAAACAGCCTACTTAATAGATGAAATTAATTTTCGAAAGTGTTCCATTCATTCCAAGAACGATTCACCAAAAGATGTTACATGTATTATAAAAGTGGTACTGAAAGCCTTGAGAAATAATTCAAAGAGTATTACATAATGAAATAAATGGTGCTCCTGGAACAAACCCGAAACTTTCTACAATTACAACTCAGCTTTTGATGTGTAACATTTGTTGAATATTTAGTAGGAATTTCCTTTTGGATAAAGTGTTCACAATAGTAAAAAGCGTCAGTGATACGAATCTGAGACTTACTATTTGAAAACTTATAAAACAATTGATTAAATGTTCAGCAAAGTATGTAGAACACTCTCTCCATGCAGATATATCTAAATCGCGTTGAAATAATAATTTGTTTTTTACTTTCTTGATATAGGACTTGAAGAATTTACTCAACGTTTCACGGACTATCTACCACTAAAAATGAAGTTTTGCAAAGTGACCGGAGCTTTGATATTATCTTTTCCTGCAAAAGTAAAAACCTTGAAATAAGTTGTAAGGAAGAAGTGCATATTGCAACATCACAATAGATTACTGATGCTCAGAGTACATTATATCATTATCAAAAGTGTCCTTCAACCTTCACCTTCTGAATATATTTCTTCCTGCTTAATCTTTAGATTTAGGCCTTCACAAATATAAACAAAGAAGAAAAACAAATCAAACGTGCTTCATGGGCATTAGCGTACCTCTGCTTCTGAATGTACAGACGAAAATGTATGCGGAGGTCTTATAGATGCAAATGCAGTACTTTCAAATGCATGGATATTTCGAGAAAAGGTAAGTTTAATTTAAAGGAGAAATGTTTCCATAATGCACCAGAGACGAGGAAGATAATAATGATTCTTTTTGGAGATAGCATTCTGTCATTGATAATCTATCTATATACATGTATATTTTAACACAAACAACATGCATGACCTTACATGCACGTTACATTTGTATCAGAAATTTTATCAGTGATTGTAGTAGGTCGAAGAATTCTTAATATTAAATTACTGACCATTATCAGAAGTAATCTCTAACATATGGCAAAAGAACCCTTTTCAGCCAAAAACATCTTCACCTTTGACGCAGTAATGGCAAAAGCTTGATAATTATTATCCAGCATGTAAACTCCTCCGATCTGGTTTGAGAATCGAATAACAGTTATTCTTGAGTTATCAAAACAAATCTTCTGCCAGCTATTTT
Organism: Cyclina sinensis; assembly: GCA_012932295.1. Taxonomy (NCBI): domain Eukaryota; kingdom Metazoa; phylum Mollusca; class Bivalvia; order Venerida; family Veneridae; genus Cyclina; species Cyclina sinensis. Next base: position 40,114,886 of record JAAONU010000015.1, on the reverse strand, counting down.
CATCCTCAAGTAAAAAAACCGTTCTTTACAAAGACTGAACGTCACTGTGACCAATTTCTCCAGTACACGTTAAAATGTAATTTTCTGCGTTTGAGCAAACGAATTAGAAGAAAATTAATTCCCTTCGTTGTATGTAATGAACGCTAGGGGGCGTTATTGTAAGATGCACGTAGAAAGTGTGTATAATTTTTATGTTATGGTCATTCAGCTTTCGACAGTCGGACTGTGTAGTCATAGGCTAATTTTTGTATGCAAAATTCTGGTGGATTTCAGCTCGTATAGATATTGAATATGCAGTTCGATAATGGTATTTTAAAGAATTAAGGAGTTTTTAGTGAGTTGTACAAGATGTATACTACTCTAAGAAACATGTGTGATTCATGAATTGTGAATTTGCATGGTTTAATTAACGTATTTAAGTTTTGTTACATAACATTGAATTGCTAAATGTACTCATATATGATATATGAATTGAGGTGATATGTATTGTTTATGTGTAAATGTATTAGAAAGAATAGAAGTATATTCAGTCGACTGTTCCATACGCTTAAACTCAAATACAGTAACAGTAAAAACGTTTGAAGTCTGTTGTTTGTGTTTTTTCTTACAAAAGGTCCAGGTCTGGCTGTCAAAGTTTAAGATCAAAGTCTCTTTGTCCGTCTGGTATACTAGTAGTTCTTAAAAAGGTTGACCCTATTAGTGTAGTAATAGTATGTCCGTGAATGAAGTGGTACAGGAGGAACAATCAATCTGGGGAGTAAAACGAACGGGTGTACAGAAGTTGTATTTAGTCTAACTTGTTTTTAAGTACATTTCCCTTACGGCCAACAGTCTTGGTGAGAAAATATAAGTAGACGAGAACGTTAAAACTTAACTGAGAAAACGGTCTACAATCACACTAATGTACCAATGTCAGCGTAGAACCAAACTTCAAATCTTGTAGAAATATCTTATGATCTACTGCATATCGTAAGTACCGTAAGAAATGTGTATAATATTTTGACTTTAAACATCTTGTACTTAATGATGGTTGGTTACAATCATGTGCAACACATGAAAGTACTTTTGCGAACTATGTTATTATCTTTTCGAATAACATTCAAACCGCATTTGTTTTGTTGGTTGTTTTGAAATATATGCTTCACATTCACGAAATTTGAATAAATCGTCCTGACTGAATTAGTGACACGTTGCACGTTGAAACCAGTTTACAGGGTACAAACACATTATCCGTTACTTATCGGTGAACTTATAAAACTCAAAACCGTTATGGATGTTAAGCAGCTGAACTTCCAAAGCAAACAAAGATAACTTGGAAATTTCCCTCTACAGAAAAGATAACACTTAAAGCGGCGACATCTTTTCCATTTAATGAAACAGTTTTTCGACAATTGTAATCAAGAAACAACTCTATTATTGAAAACGTTTATCAATGTAAAAGATCTATAACGGGTTCCCTTTCCTTTTGAAATTATTTTTAAAACGAAAGTACATGAACAAATATAGCTCGATTAGGCCTTAATGATCACGTGAATCAGACAAGTGCTCTCGATCCAGCCTCATTGTAAACAAGCATGACAGGCTCAACAAGGTCTTCATTATCAACATTCCAGCTGATCAAGACTTGAGATGAAACACGTAGGATCCTAAGGGACCTCTCATACAATTCTGAACTTCCTTTCTTTTCTCTGATTCCCGTATTTTTGAGCTTGGGCTAATATGGGTCGACAATGACACGTCATTGTTTAAAGTTAACCGTTGCACGCATGCGCAGGAGTATCAAAAATAAATACTGGAAATTCACAGAGTTAAAAATAGTACTTTTTTAACGATTTTGCAAAATAGACAGCACATTTCGGCTAGTATAAGTATTTTTTGAAAAGGGACATTAAATAAACATATAGGCAACCGTCGGATTCATTTCAGATCAAATAGAACCAATTTCTATCTATTATATTAGGACATACTGTCACTTTAATCAAATAATAAAATAAAAGGAACTCAAGGCCTTTCAGAATGTGATTGCAAAATTCAACCAACTTCTTTAAAATGGAATGACTCGGTATAATAAATAATTAATTCTACTAACTGCTTAGCTCCTTTTAAACTCATGCAATCAGAATATGTTATAAATTAACCCTATCACCATAACCGTTAATTGTACTGAACTGTTTGTTTCAATTTGGAACGTCTATACAAAAGATACAATCTTGTACGCTCCCAAAATCCGAGACACAAAAAATTGATGGCAGAATCTGACATAAAAGGTTTGTAAAACTAAATATCATAATACGAGTATTTACATAAATATAATTACTATCTTAATTTTATAAAAAAAGAAAGAAACTATTCAAAAGGAACATTTTAAAAACATTGTACATCTGACAATGATATTTTCAAAAACAGAGATGTTAAAGTAATCGAATGTATTGACAGCACTACTAACAAAGTTGATATCGAATCGCGATTCGATTATGTTTTGTAGCTGAATGAAATGTTTGGCCGATAGCACTGAAGTTTGTTATTGGAAACACATTCTCCGATGATGTTCAAGTGAAAGTTACAGTTTTGGCATTTGGCAGAATAAACGCAAAAAAATGCAGGAAAGGAGAGAAATTTTGTAAAAATATGTCATTCTTTACAATTTCTGAGATTTAAAAGATACAAATGCAGAGAGGGATTCACAGAAACGAAACAGGTACATTTTATGTATTTTTATATATCTTTACATGTTATTTCCATGTTTTTAATGAGTTTTATACAGTTTTATTTTAAACAGGCTTTAGGGGGATTAAAATAAAATAATACTTTCTTCGGCAATATCAAGTTAAGTGGTCATAGTGATCAAAGATATTTCATTATTGAAAAACATCAGTTTACAGTGACTCCAAAAACTAAATGCAAAAATGAAAACTAAACAATTTATTGTTCTGTTAAACTAGCCTTTTCTTGAGCAGTTCCATTTTTTTCTTTGCCGAAATGTCTTTGCGAACCGATTTCTGTCAAAGATAAGTAATTCACCACCCTTTACGACGGTGGATGTAAAGTATTACCATGTGATATTATGAAACAAGAAATGCTACAGAGCAATAAACTTATATATAATGAGTGTATATGTTATGCAAAAATCATCATTATCATTTGTTATAAGTTTGAGATTCAGATTATTAAAAGTTACTAGTCAGTCATCTTTAAGAGACTGAAGTTTACTACAACTGTATTGAATATCAATTTTTTCCCAGACAGTAAGTCTTTAAATATACTGGTATCTCTATTTACAAAACATTAATTTGGAAAAAATGTTTGCTCTTCTTCGACTTGTGTGATGGAATCCTGCAACAAATCATTTGACGCGGCAAGTGACATTTTGATTGAAAAATGCATAGAAACCGTCATATACTGAGTCCTAACGACCAAGCAGTGACTCTGCTTCTGTGATTTCTTGAGAATGCAAACGCAATGAAAATAGGTCAAGTTTTTGAGAGTTAACGCCAAGTAATTTCTGCTTCGACCTGTTGAGCACATTTCATCATATCCCATCTAGCACGGCAAACGAAAATTGTTAAGAATATGCTTCTAAATTTGCGAGTGTACCACAGAAGTCATTGTTTGGTCTATATAATTATTCTTTTAAAGGTTGCCTTTTTCTAGCTAAACTTGCATAAAATAATGAAAACATGTTTCCTTACCAACTTAAGACGGTTTGTAATAAAACATTTGTGAGAATTCGAACATTTTCTCCTGAAACACACACTTTATGTTTTGTCTTATTTACAAATATACCAATGAAAAGAATTACTCAACAAAACAAAATATTAGATTATCAGTTGTATCAAAATAATGTCAGTTCAGTATCTTGTTATTCAATGCAAACGCGAGAATAGGCCAAATGAATTTTATTCTTTCATTTCATTAGAAAAAGCCACAATAGAAAGATGTTTGAAAACATTAACACAATTTATGCGTCGTAGAAAAACTTTGGTCCATATCAGGATCACGAAGTTTGTACGATGTCTCAGTATCCCGTTTGCTTAAACATTTAGAAAAAAAAACACTTGCATAGTTCTAAAGCACAAAACTAAGATAATTAGAAACTGGAAATGTGATCTAATTAAAGGATTTTCAAAACGTTAAAGAAAATTATCTAAATTGTAAATAGGCATTTTTAAATTACTTACATGACCCGCGTTTTAATAAGGATGCAAAACATAATTAATTGGAAAAAAAATTCATCAATCACATCTTTTAAAGTTAAAAAAAGTAAATTTTATTATCACTCATCTGTTATTTCGTCGAATGAATCTTTTTCAGCAAAATAGTTAATCCGCTTTTTGCCGCAACAACTGAATGATTGAACTAACTAAATACAAATTAGAAATAGTCCTGGGAGTAGTCACACAAGGCAGATCTATGTTTATTACAAACATACAATTGACATATATGCTATAAAATTACATGCTTGTTACAAGAATAGATGTAACAATGTAAAACCTGTTATTTTATTAAATTTTGTAAGTGAAACTGGATCTCTACAGCAGATGTGAAAGTTTTAACATTTATGTTTCTTTTTCATTTTGCTCATTTCAAAATCTTTTTCCTATTAGGAATGCGAATGAGTAAAACAAAAGGCACAAACGGACATGAATTAAATATAATTATACTGAGGAATTGAAAGAAAAATAACATAATGAAATTAATTCTGTAAAGTTGAAAGGACAGCTAGTGGTAGTGTGAAAAATATCAGAGGCAAGAGTCGCTTTAGAAGTGAAGCCGATCTGCCTTATTTACTGTTCTTCAAAGGAACTACAAACAAGATCTTTTCGTGTCAATGTATTCTTAAATAAAGGGGATATTCAGTTTCATTTAAACTGAAATCGTGACAAGTACATTTTGCAAGCTGTAGATTGAGACACGGAAACATTCATATTTGATCTTATTTAATCATGAAAATTTACGAAAAATATCTTTTATTGGAAATTGCTGATATCAAAGTCATCGCTTGAGCAGATAGTTTCGTGTTGTAAGATGAAATGCATGGTGTGTTGTTACAATAAGTTTCATTGACAACGTGTATTTTATTTAAAAAAAAAAGAGTTTAATTTTTATAAAAACACAACACAGTTGAAAACCGGTCTGAAGGTAAATCTTTAATTAACAGTTCTGTCAGGAAATTACAGTTTTCATACATCACTTTGAGAAGAAGCCACTGAATTTCACTTGGCAGTCCTTTAGAAATGAGAACTGCAGTAATGTAAATTTTCTGGATCATATTTGCCATCGTCATGTTGAATCAGACCATAAGTAACGAAGGAAGTGACCAGTCAGCTATGTCCAATGGTCAATAAAGTGGATATAAAAGTATGATTCACTGCTAATGAATTATTAGTGGTTTAAGAAGTAAATGCAAAGCAGAATAACAAAATACAATACCATCTCCTATCGTTATTCACAATTAATGCAAAAGCTTAGAATTAATTTAAGTAATGATACATTGAGTTCTCTTTACTTAACAAGGCTGAATGATCATGTGAGGTGTAGTTAAAATGCAAATTCATCAGGCAAAGTTTCAAAGATTTTCTGTACTAGGTGACACTCTGGTACTAAATGACTCTTTCATGAACAAAAGGTAAACCGGTCAATGAACAAAGGATTTAGACGTTCTGATGCTCTTTGAACGATTCGGGCCTCTTTGATCACTGCACGCGAAACGCGACAAGCTTTATATGACCTCTGATGATTTTTATTTTTCAAAGTAAAACTAATCTTAGTCAGAAGATCGAGGGAAAAGGTGCACTTCTTAAAAAGTGTGAAGAGTTATAAAGAAGTATGATATTTATTATCTTAATTTTAATCAAGAGAAATGGTTTAAGTTTTAAGTTAACGACTAGGATATTTATAGTCAGTTCTCTTTATTTAGGGACATCACTGCCTTTGTATAAACTGACAACTTTCTTCAAAATTAAATTTCAGATCAAAGACTGTGAGATATTGATATTGCTCTTTATCAATCGCGATTGGTTTGGGATAATTTTATGTTGCAAATGTTGCAGTAATAATTGGTATCCATTTTTTGTAGTTTGGTTGAAATCAACTGCAATGATGGTCAAGATTTCGGAATGAATGTAAAGTACATGTATAAATGACTAAATTACTTGAATCGTTGTTGAGTAGATTCTTTTAGAAAATTCTATAAAAAGATTTTCGAATTTGTACTGTACTGGGCTCTAATATACACATATATAAAAATATTTTATTTGTACAAAAAAGCCGGGACTTAAAGCAGCTCGTTCACAATGGTCATTGACTATCTATGTGTACGTCTGTCAATACCTATCTACAGACGCACTGTCACCCAGTGCAATTTCGAGATTGTAAAAAGTCATAGGTAATTTCTCTAACATAGGCTATAGTGTTACGAATGGTATGAAACCTTTATTTAGAATTTCTATTTTCGTCTGCGGTCATAAGACTGACATTCATTCTTCGCATATGCGCTTACATCTTCTCTGTTTTTGAATATTGGACCAAAAACCAGGCATTCGTTTCATGGATAGATATAACCGCACCACTATATAACCAGTTGAAAAAATGAATCTGGGGGTCATTTTACTGTTATTATACATGATTTAAATTTTCCCTTCAAAAATCGTTGCCATAATATTGAAAATGGAAGTGGCAGCTTTATCAGCTGACTCGAGTTTATTTATAGGATTTATTACAAAACTATATAAGGATCACTTAAGTCTTTTAGTTTATTTATACAATAAATTTGAATGAATTTGAATTTGAAACTTTACTGAGATGTTTAGACTGAGTTTGTTCAGCATCTTAACATCTAATTTCTATTTACTGCGTAAGAGACCGGAAATGGTGTCACGGAAAGTTTTGTAAGCAAGCGATGAAATTCATTTGAGAGAAATCAGGAGTACGGTAGAAAAAATGTTTTCACTTTGAATGGAGTTATTGATTGCTTTATTCATAAAAAAGATTCAACTATCAGAGACAATAAGAGTTACATTGCATCTGTCAGCTTAAATTACAGAAAATCTGTTTGAAGTAAAGTGACCCTCAGATCCATTCTTGTTAACTTTCGTACTTTGTGTTGGCTATATAGTGGTTAGGGATATTTATCCATGAACTGAATGCCTGTGCTAAGACTGGTGAAGACGCCATGTTGCGGAACGTGTCATGTGGTACATGTGGAAGCTCCTACTACCGAAATTCCCCAAATAGGCGTTTATGAAAAATTGCGTTTTCCCGCACAATGTGACCTACGCGAGTCGAGTTTGTTTTGTCTTGGGTGTGCTTTTTGATAGAAAACAAAGACTTCACTAACAGTAACGGGGGATAGCGGAAAATAAACTTTTTTATTTCTACCGTTCAACTGTGAACTTTAGAAAATATAACAACATAAACGCCAGTTAATTAGAATAGAGGACGAGAATAAAGGTCCAGTTTCAAATATATACTTACCGTTTTATCAAAACATGTGTCAGTTAAATTTGCTGTGGATTTTTTTTCAAGTCACAGTTATTTTTTAAAAAAAAAAAAAGCTCTTAAAGCTCTTTCTTAACCAAGTTGCCAACATGATTCAATTAAAATAGATAATTGTGTTTCGTGGCTGAATGAAATGTTTGGCTGACAGCAACGAAGTTTGTTATCGGAAACACATTCTCTGGTGATGTTTTAGCGAGAGTCAATAGTTTTGACGTTCGGCGAACATTACAGTGAAAGATTGGTTTGCTGCTTAACGCTTCCTGAAATAAAAATCGTGTATCCACGAAAGGATTGATAGGAACAAAGCAGGTACCTTTTATGCGTACACCTTAAGTTTAAGCATAATTTTATCTTGTTTTAATCGTTATTTTGTACTGTGGTCGAAAGAAAAATAGACCTAAGTATTATTTTAAAAAAAACTATTTCTACATAGGAGAATTGTTTTATATATTGCAATACTTTGCTTCGGGTGAAAATTAAATAATAATAATATTAAGTCAAAACTGTTATAGTGCTTGTTTTATGTTTTGCAACAGCATCCTATTTTTTCAAATTTAAGTTTTTAGATGAAGTTTAAATTTATACTTGGAATATATCATCTAAAGAATAGCAGAACTTTATGTATTATGGATGAATATGAGTCGTTTAGACATTGTGCTTGAATGAACTGAGAGTTTAAAAGTGGAATATAGCTTTATAGAATACAAAAAGTTTTCAATACATAATCAAGTTAACGCGTTTCATTTCTAAACTTACCCGTCACAGTTTTTCAGTTCTAAGACTTGATCACCCACTACAATTTTTCATTGCGTAGATTGAATCATCCACTACAAATTTTCATTTCGTAGCTAGATTAAATGATCCGTCACAAATTTTCAGTTCTTAGATTGAAAGGTGCGCCACAATTTTTCATTTCGTAGATTGATTCATCCGCCACAATTTTTCAGTTCGTAGATTGAATCATCCGTCACAATTTTTCAGTTCGTATATTGAATCATCCGTCACAATTTTTCAAGTCGTAGACTGAATGATCCACCACAATTTTCCATTTCTTAGATTGAATCATCCGCAACAATGTTTCAGTTCTTAGACTGTATGATCCGCCACAATTTTTCAGTTCGTAGACTGAATGATCCGCCACAATTTTTCAGTTCTTAGACTGAATGATCTGCCACAATTTTTCGGTTCTTAGACTGAATGATCCGCCACAATTTTTCAGTTCTTAGACTGAATGATGCGCCACAATTTTTCAGTTCGTAGATTGAATGATCCGCCACAATTTTTCAGTTCGTAGATTGAATCATCCGCCACAATTTTTCATTTCTTAGATTGAATGATCCGCAACAATTTTTCAGTTCTTAGACTGAATGATCCGCCACAATTTTTCAGTTCTTAGACTGAATGATCCGCCACAATTTTTCAGTTCGTAGATTGAATCATCTGCCACAATTTTTCATTTCTTAGATTGAATCATCCGCCACAATTTTCAGTTCGTAGATTGAATGATCCGCCACAATTTTTCAGTTCTTAGACTGAATGATCCGCCACAATTTTTCAGTTCGTAGATTGAATCATCTGCCACAATTTTTCAGTTCTAAGACTAAATGATCCGCCACAATTTTTCAGTTCTTAGACTGAATGATCCGCCACAATTTTTCAGTTCTTAGACTGAATTATCCGCCACAATTTTTCAGTTCGTAGATTGAATGATCCGCCACAATTTTTCAGTTCGTAGATTGAATGATCCACCACAATTTTTCAGTTCTTAGATTGAATCATCCGTCACAATTTTTCAGTTCTTAAATTGAATCATCCGCCACAAATTTTCAGTTCTTAGACTGAATCATCCGTCACAATTTTTCTGTTCGTAGATTGAATCATCCGCCACAAATTTTCAGTTCGTAGATTGAATCATCCGTCACAATTTTTCAGTTCTTAAATTGAATGATCCACCACAATGTTTCAGTTCTTAGATTGAATCATCCGTCACAATTTTTCAGTTCTTAGATTGAATCATCCGTCACAATTTTTCATTTCTTAGATTGAATGATCTGTCACAATTTTTCATTTCGTAGATTGAATCATCCGTCACAAATGTTCAGTTCTTAGATTGAATCATCCGTCACAATTTTTCAGTTCGTAGATTGAATGATCCGCCACAATTTTTCAGTTCTTAGATTGAATCATCCGCCACAAATTTTTAAGTTCTTAGACTGAATGATCCGCCACAATTTTTTTATTTCTTAAATTGAATCATCCGCCACAAATTTTTAAGTTCTTAGACTTAATGATCCGCCACAATTTTTTTATTTCTTAAATTGAATCATCCGCCACAATTTGTCAGTTCTTAGACTGAATGATCCGACAAAATTTTTCATTTCGTAGATTGAATCATCTGCCACAATTTTTCAGTTCTTAGATTGAATCATCCGCCACAATTTTCCAGTTCTTAGACTGAATAATTCGCCACAATTTTTCAGTTCGTAGATTGAATCATCCGTCACAAATGTTCAGTTTTTAGAGTGAATGATCCGCCACAATTTTACATTTCTTAGATTGAATCATCCGCCACAAATTTTCAGTTCTTAGATTGAATCATCCGCCACAATTTTCATTTCGTAGATTGAATCATCCGCCACAATTTTTCAGTTCTTAGAATGAATGATCCGCCACAATGTTTCAGTTCGTAGATTGAATCATTCGTCACAAATTTTCAGTTCTAAGACTGAATCATCCGTCACAAATTTTCAGTTCTTAGACTGAATGATCCGCCACAATTTTTCAGTTCGTAGATTGTATGATCCGCCACAATTTTTCATTTCGTAGATTGAATCATCCGTCACAAATTTTCAGTTCTTAGATTGAATCATCCGCCACAATTTTTCAGTTCGTAGATTGAATCATCCTTCACAATTTTACAGTTCTTAGACTGAATGATCCACCACAATTTTTCATTTCTAAGACTGAATCATACTCTGCTTCAAATTTGATTTTGACGTCATTAGTGAGGTAAAGTTTACCATGTTACAGATTTTTTTCATGTACAAAATTTTCTCAATGAAAATCAGTGTAACGGCAAAATTATTTAATATAAATGAGTCTGCTTGCTGTTGTTTTAAAATTATTTTATTCTTTTAGCAGTCATCAATCTGGATCGAGGGGAAACAAGGTGAAACTTATGACAATTTTTTCACTCTTGTGTATATAGCTATAGGTTTTGTTTGGTAAGAAAATCCAGGACAAATGCTAGATCTTTGCTTTTTGTAATACATAATTTTGTTAGTTTATACTTACATACGCTGAATATTATTTTCAATTAGAATATTTCTTTTTATATTATAAAGTTGTTAAAAAGGTAAATAATTATATTATTTTTTTAAATAATTTGTTATTCTAATGACATTTATGAAAATAACTTATTTTCAAAACCCGCTTTCATCTTAGAATCTTTTGGCTAAATACATTATTTGCCAACTTCATCGTATTCTTACTTCGTCTAGTCATATTTGAGAAAAGCAAAATCTATTTTGTGTGTAGAAATTAACTATTTTCAATTTATTGAAGAACATATATTTCTATGGGAGGGGGTGGAGGCACAGATAAAAATATTTTTATTATCCCCGAAAAGAAGTTCACTGCTTCGTCCGTCCTTCCGTCAATGTGTCTGGGCTATTAGTTTGAAGTGTATTAAAGAGGATGTACTCCAGATTTGACATGAAATTTTTCATAAATGATATATTTAGATGCCTTGAGATTATAACAACATAATATTTTCCTTCAAAACTGATTCTAAAAGTCAAAATAGAATAAAAAAGATATTTTCGCTCCAGCCTGATTTGAACTCTGGATCCCTCATGTTAACAAAATATTTCCAACGCTTTTACTGTCACCACCATCGCTGTATGTGATATTACCGATATTTACTTAAAATCGTATACGATATAGTTATACCGTCACGTTACGGTATAGCACTTTGAAAGGGAAAAAAATCAATTTATAATGTAATTATTTGACTTATTTTTTGTCAGTAAGTTATTTTTTTAGCATTAGTCATAAATATTACAAGAAATTTATAATACAAGAAAACTTTCTTTTTTTGTCATCTGGAGCACAGCCCCTTTAAACTGTATAGGAAGCCTAAGTGAAAAGAGGAAATACACACATTATCAAAACAATATACTGTTGTATCCCTTTGATTTTACTGATGCATCATCTTGTCTGACCAATTCGGGGTAACCTCGGACGTGAATTAAATGAAAGTTTATAGGAGGCTCTTGTTTCAGGAGGAGATGCGCATGTTACTGTCATGACTGATAAATGTCACCAAGCCTTTGTCTTTCCTTTTGCTACATGTAGTATTCTGTTTGCGCAAGTCTTGTCCTGGCTATTTCTCAGCAATCATTTGATTGAACTGAATGGAACAATAAAGCGGTGTTTCGCAGGATTCATTATTTTTTAAGTTATTGTTCCTTTGATTATACTATATGCGGAAAACAATGAAAATATATTAGAATTTTCATTCCAAGGAGGGGAGCATATGTTACCAGATTTAAGCTCAAGGTCATTCTAAGAGGAAATTTCGATTCTAATTTAAATGCAGATTCGATTGCAGCTGAATAGCACTATTGGTTTCGGGAAGCGTTCAGCGTTTCCATCGAGTTTTTGTTTAATTCTGGCAGGAAATAAATGATTTTGATAAATGAGAATGTTTTGTTCAGTACAACGATATGCATAAATTCAGAAGGAAAGCCAGTAAACAGAAAATAATGTCGACTCAACTATATATTCAAATATATTAACAACGTTTACTGGCTACCGACAGATGAAGAAAATAGCTCTAAAAAGTTCATGGATTTGAGAGTGAGTAGGTACCTGAGTTAGTGATCAAACCGTTGTCAGGTGTATATTTTGTAATTGGGGTCAGACATAAAGTTAAAAATGACTAGGCCAGTACATTCCGAAGGTGTTAGAGATATAATCTTTTTTTAAGACTACTGCTCTCTGTTTCATTGTTCTCCTATCAACCTCAGTTAAAAGCACCACACGTTAATGGATTTAAGAACAAGTGCTTCCAGGATAGAATGTTAATTCCTGTGACTATTTCCTGTTTAAATCTTAGTTTATTTAAAGATCTCTTTAAATGAAAAAAAATGAATAATTGAAAAATGTTGTTATTGCTGACATACAGCAACTTAAAAAAAGGTCTTCTGAAGTTTGTAAAACTTAGTTTTAAAAAAATTAGCTCTGTAAAATGTATTTCCTGCAATTCCACTGTGAGTGATAGTGAATCTGAATCAGTCATGGATGTCAGCGAATATAAATAAACCTACTTTCGTTTTGTATAATATTTCTACCAGTGCTCAGATTTAGACGGAAGATGCTAATTCATTAAGTTATTTTTTGAATCAACATTTCATTTCCAGGACCTTATAAAGTTAGTGCCGATAAGGATTCTCAACAGATCGTATTTCTTCCTCTGTAATTTTACAGCTTTTTCTCAGTAATGTAAAGGCTTTAATGATCCACTATTGATGTCTGTGTCACATATTCAAAACTGTTCACATGACATTGACGTCTCGTTTTACAGATACTGGCGAAGTGCGTTCGGTAATTCCGAAACAATTTAAAACCGGCGGATCATAAAATATTTTTGATAATTTAATCCTTATGTACATGTATCTCAAGCACATCTTGCCATCAACGAAAAATAACCATGCAGATAAGGTGTTGGTAATGTTTTTAATCGTTCTAAAGTTCATATTTATTTTTTTTTATCTCGATTATAGCCAGTATTTTAACTTTAAGTGCTAATCTGTTATTTTCATTCAACTACATTCACAAAACAGACGGAGCTGTACTTTTTTGCCTGTACTCGATTTTCTCCTTTCGCTGATATATTTACTGAAACAACTCTAAGTCTATATTTCCATTAAATCTAAATTTAGTAAAGAAACCGTCCATAAATGACAATAACTTTAGCAAACACAACGAATTCCTAATTACTAGTTAAGGGATAATTAATACATATCTCTATCGTTCATCAATATGTCAATACACACATTAGACTTTTATTATAATAATTAAGATGATTTTAAATCTACCTCAAAGAAAGGCAGAGGGTAATTAAGTGAGAACCGAAACAAATCAATACTTTCCATCACATTTGATTGTATGACAAACAGTTCAGATCTGAGGAAAGAGGCAAGTTGTCTAACTCCTGAAACTGCTATCAAAGTAGAAATAACACACTCAGAAGTTATTATAACTAGAAAACAAAATTTCATATAAACTTTTAAAGAGATGTAAACTCACTCATGATTGGCTCAGTCATAAACCAGGAAACGTTATTTAAAAACATTTAATCAAAGTTGAATACAAAACAAAACAGACCATGGTCGAAAATAATTTCATGCTGCAACAACCCTTTGAATGACAGCTGAAGACAAAATAATTCAGCGAAACTGTCATATACTGAATCCATACATATTTTTATCAGTACTTTTTAGATTTCCATGCAAATAAAAGAAAGGTGAAACACAAAAACGTCGGGTTATTGACAGTTTTCATACTAGTTATACAAAAAAATATTTCTATTTCTGTTTTTTTTAGCAAATTTCTCTAAAACTACTTCATAGAAGGCAAACGAATACTTAAGAATAAACTGAACCTAATGAACTTTAACAGACAAATTAAACTACATCTTATATAATACAACATATGTGATTTTTCTTGGTTTGTTTTATAGGGGTATAACTTCAATTTTAACATATGCGGTCATATCCCGGCGGTCAGTTCACCTAACAAATGTTTCTATCACCAGTACAACATTTCATGTAAATATAAATGATGTATAGAAACGATTATCCGGTCACTTGAATCTAAATATGCATGGTATGGGAAGATTCTAACAATATTTCAAGTAGAATTTACACGTACTGTGACAAATTTTCGCACGTTGAATTTATTATTTTGGGCAGAAACAGGAAGGTTGATTAAGTATATAATAGACAGATGGTGCTGTAGTATACTTTTATCAGAATCAGTAAGAATCAATATGTAGGCTGTTAAAATGTTCTTAACCCATTCGATTTGTGTGCTTCTGTCTTTCCATCGATTGTTGATCTGGCAAAGGATATAACCCAGGAAATCTATTGGTATCTCATTACTAAATTACTAAATCTATCTAAAGCTCATTACTCACCTTAAATAAACAAACAAAAGAGAAATTACAAACGTGTGGTCTTTGGTTAAATGTAATTAGTTATTTGCACTAAACATACGAAAAAAGACTTATTTTGTTAAACAATGATTTCCATTAATAATGATACTCAAAGAATCGCGCGGGTAAGTCGCACGACCTGTGCACTGAGCTTGTAGCCTTAACATATGACTTAACATATGAATAACAAAATATGACAAGGGTTTATATTCTTATGACAATGACCGAAAAAGCGATATCTTGTCATAAAATACGAACCAAGTAACTGAAAGAAAAAGTGTACATAAAACGGAAACATCACTCTTGCTTTCCAGAGCTTAAATAATTTGTTCTTTCTGAAATGAGTTTCAATGTAAATGGTTTATGCGAAACGCCGCTTGTATGTTGGAACGTAAATAGCTATATAAACTGTGATAAACAATAAGGACAACCTTCATTTGATTAGAACTGATTGACAAAATATGCTTCAGAGTGTTTGTATGGCCCCTTTATAAAAACATTTTTTTCTTTAAGTACACTTCTTATTGTGTCCGATCTGTTAAACAATCAAGCTAGCTGCAATTTCAATAATGCGGCTTATAAACACTTTTAGGTGGCTGTTTGCATTAGTTTAACATGTTTTTGAAGATAATATTATGACAAAATCTTAGATGTCTTCCGTCATTTCTGTGTACAAAGTTAAAGCAGTACTTAAACCATAAGGATTCTTAAAAGAAAATATTCTACTTCATAATTTCTCTTTCAGACCGTAACATAAGCAGTATCAATTACATGAAAGCTTTTAGGCAACATAATGACAAAAACACAGGTCTTCCCATGTTTAATACTATTGGTTAAGTAGTGCCAAGTACAAAATCCTGTTTTATGGTGTCGTTATATCTGTTCTTTTTAGTATACAATATTAAATATCAAGGAACTCTATAAACTACTCAAACTTTCTTTAGTCAAGAACACTAAAATGGGATGTTTCGAAAATATGAAAATCAGATTTGAGTATATAAAACACTTAAAATGGTATTGTTCCAAGTGCATCTGCAGTTTAGAGTACTTAACAGATAGGCACTTAAGTAATAAAAGTTATAATAAAACCAATATAAGTTAAAACAGTTAAACTTGATTACTGGAAAGAAAATTTTTCCCTATTTATAGCTTCTGTCAAATGAAGATTTAAAATAAAAAAGGCAAAAAATTAATGAAATAGAAACGACAAAAACATAATTGTATAAAAACCAGCGAAACGCAATTTCTTCCGAATGACTGTCAGCAGTATGTATGAAAATAATGAAGTTAGTGTTTTAAGATATTTTAAGGCCCAAGTTATTTTTTTCTAACTGTGTGTAAGGGTTTAGTTTTCTAGTTAGGAACTTATGGCAGTTATAAAATGTTATAGTGCCAAAACACAAGTAGGCAGGTAAAAGGGCTATTGCTAAACAATGTGGAAATTTCTTCAGGAATTCTCCCTTTATATCCCTAGGTCAGAGATACGCCTTTCTAAATAATTAAAAAAATCTGTTTCGTTCACACGTAATAGAATTTTAGCTCATATTCATACAATTACGAGACTTAATATGACAGATTTCAAAGGACCTCATTAAGCGTAGTTCATAAAGTAACAATTGGTAAAGAAGGCTCATGGTGTTGCAAGTTATTGGCTTTGGACGTGTTTTTTGTACGTCCTCGTACAAAGCTGTTTAATGACCTAGAAATAAGTCAACGACGGATGTCAGAAAAATGAGCCATCGATATTGTGTCATTTGCTTCGTTATAACATAAAATCAAAGACAGAATCTAGGAAAATCCGACACTTAAAAGTTTTTTACGACTTCCATCCGAAAAACAATTCAAGATGATATCAGCTGCCATAGAAGAGACTAAGATGGATTTAAACCAAGCAAGAGTAGCGATTTCTTGGAATGAATTACTTAGAGTTTTAAATAATACCATTTTGAGTTAAACTAGTTCACATTGACTTATATCTTTCATGTGGTTTTAGACTGGTTTGTACTGTGTAAAGTATAATATATTAGTCAATTTGGTTTGATACTAGTATAATTAATGTACTGCTTGAAATTTCACAAAGCACATCAAAGCAGTTTGCGTAAAGGTGTGCAGTACATTCATTGTTCGCCCATTTTTTTTAAAGTCGTGCTATTGATGCAATGGCTACTTAGTGTAGCAACGTACATTAAATAAAACTAAATATTGTTTATTGCGGAAAGACATTTGCGCTCAAACAGAGACTTAAATGTGATCCGACATTTCTATTAGATAAAGAAATCCCGAGAAAGTATTTTTCCTATGAATGGCATAAAACTTACATCGCTGATTCAAATTGAATGAGTGAAAGTGAATGAGTTCAGATTATTATAATATGAATGCGAACTTAGAAAAGTTTAGTATAGTGCAAAAAGTGTTTTTAATGTTTCTTCTAATGTTTATATGGAAAGACATTTTCTCCCAAACCTTATTCCTCCTAAAGGGCAATATGTGCTTAATCAATAGCTAATATTATCTTACAAAGGAAGGGTAATATTGTTTGCCTAATAATTAATACAATGGATGTGATCAACAGATTTTGGCTTTAACGTTTCAGTAACGAAGCTACTACTAGAACTACTAGAACAGAACCTTATGTAAGGCATTTGTCTGATCAAATAAGGCATTGTAAGTTAATTTTCGTCTGTCAATCCAACGCTATTTCTTTTTCAATGATCAAAGTTGATCTGAAACGTCTCTTTTGTGCGTGGTTTGATTCATGTAATAAAAAACTGAAAGAAAAGTAAAGGAAGAATTATAATGATATTATGAAAATATAATGTTTTTACATGAATGATCACCTTCGGCATGTATAAGATAATGTAATATAAAATAAATGCTGCTATTATCAAAAGAAAGATTTTTGTAAACACTTCAGAAAAAAAACAACAAATAAGATATCATTTTTCATTATATTGATGGCTTGAGTGTTTTACTTGGACTCGGATTTAAATTACCAAGAAGTGTATTTCACAAACTTAATTGGAGATTATTTCCCAGTTACGTAGTTTATTAGAAAAAAATAGCATTAAAGAATCTTCGTCTGTGCTGAAAATGGAAAGTAGTCAATTTAATTACATAACGATTATTTCAAAATAAAAAGCAGCCTCGGCATGAATAAGGTAAAATCAAATAAACATATGTGAGAAGCATTCAAAGTAGGAGACAGCGGATTTATCCGAAAGCGGATTTTGTTCGATATTCTTAAAAATATAAAATTATAATGATCTTTAGTGGAAAATTGTCTTCGCCAAAGCGTTTTTCTTCAGTCATTTCAAAGAAAAACGTTTAGCCATTACAGTTTATCATAATAAGAATATTCAATTCAAAGATAAAAATCTGTATAAAAATCTTTGAAAAGACCAGACTTAAAGGACGAAAAGAGTATTTTTCTGTATTGAGTCTTTAATGTACATGTTTGATGTCAAATATAAAAGGCTTCGATTAGGCAATTAAAATAAATAAAGCAAACATACAGATATAATATTTTTAAACTGAATGGCTGCCAGCGACGTGAATAGTTTCTTCATCAAGATATTATATACAACATGTAGGTTAAGCACATTTTGAAAATAAAGAAAACTGAAATACTCCTGACCTTTATTACTTATCTTAAAGAACAATGCCTAACAGAGCGTATACGGTAACACGTTTCTTTCAGTAAAATTATTCATATAAAAATATTTGATCAAAGACTGAAGGATTCCAAAAATAAAATAGTGATAAATTCCGTCTCTAGGTGTGAAACCACCAAATAGATTCATTCTTTATTCTATATAAATCACTCAAGTTCACAGGGCTCGAAAACATAACAAAACCTCTTTTAAATGACTTTAACTTACATATTCTTGAAGATCTATATCTGTACTCCTGAAAAAAGCAAGAAAAGTGGGGGTTGTGTTTCAAACAAGAAAGATATTTCTGCTGAATTTACCAATAAATTCAACAAAAAATATGAGCCAATTTTCAGATTGGGTTATGTGAAACAATATCCTATTGTGAATTCTATTCTGAATGTATATGAGCATAAAATTGCTACCACACTATCAAAAATAGTCAAGAAAAATGATTCCAGCAAAAAAAATTCATAGATTAGCGCAAAAATGTTAAAAACAGCCAGGAAAACTGAGAACTATTTCTAGCCACCATTATGCGGGTACCATTTTTTAGCTCTGACAGACAGAACTGGTGGTTTCATACCTTTATAACATACATTTCTTCTTCCCTATATACGAGTTTTCTCAATAATTTATGTAATTGTTCGTAACATATTTCGTTATATTTTTATGTCTGATGTGACAGTCAGATTAGACAGTTAGTGTTATTGTTTATTACGTTTTTCGGTATTGTTATGAGTAAAGGACAGAAGTAATTACAACACAGTTTAACAAACTTGCAGTACTTTGGTTTAATAAAACAAAATTTAGTTCAACAACAAAAATTTTAACAATGAAACAACAATTACATACAGTGTGATGTTTACTAATCAAAAATAACTTATTGTCACTATCTCCATTCACAGAATCCCTTTAAACTGAAATATTATTCCAGCTGTGAATATATTGTAAAGGTGTTGATAATGTATATGAATGTTAATTCAGCAAATTAGTTGCCAGCAAATTTAAGCAATAACATATACATGTACATTCAGTCACTACAAAGTGTCTTCCTTTTTATGTGCTCAAAAATGTTCTAGATAATTTTAAAGAATTCTCATTTTAGAATATAGAGGTAAGTTCTACTATGTTCTCCTACATGCATATAACTTGACTTTAATAGAATATGCTGGAAAAACCAATAGAGCAGTTTAAAAATAGAATGGAAGTACCCATGTTACAATGAGTAATTGAAGTAGGTAGAGGTAACAGTATACAACTGTCACATAAATCTTCATTAAAATAAAAGGGACATGAAACGGCTATTTTGGCCTTTATTTGCTACCTTACTTACAACACGATATCAGCTTCTTTTTTATCTTAAAGAATAGCGAATATTTGTCTAAAATAATCCTCATACGTAGATGACATACGCCATTCATTCAGCTGGTACATAGTTCATGTATGTTAGTGTGTAAATATAAACTTTTGAAACTTGTATGCAGTCCTTTAATCTTTCTTGCATCTTTTAATGCTATCAATTTAACTTACAGCCGCTTGATGATCTCCATTTCGTGAAATATCTAGACACTTTGATTTTTCAAAATTTATTCAGCCTTAAATCAATGTTGGAGACCTAAAAATCTGAAGGTAATGTAAATACGAAGTTTGTCGGGAAAGTAATAGGGCAAGTTAAAAATAGAGTTGTCGTTCAATAATCGTTATTAAATTCAGCCTGCGCCAGGACTACTTACTTCAAAGTAAAACTGCAAATTCTGGAGATCTTTTATCTACACAAACCTAATACACAACAAAAAGTTTCTTACTTATGAACACGTTACGCTGCACTTTGAACGTCGTTATAACGAACGCTTTTGAACGTCATTACATCTCAGAGTATAACAGTAATGTAACTGTTTTTTTCCTATGTATGTATTTATTGCCATCAAAATCAAATGACTATTAAAGAAACACGCTGAATACGTCATCACGTTTCTGAATATTTGCTTATTTGAACTCTATTTTCAACAGTCAGTACTTTGCAATTAAGTTCATATTTTCATGTTTCTTGGAGTTGCAAATTATTCATGAAATATGGCTATATACTGGTTTGATTGTCGTGTCGAATCAGTCAAATTGTTATTCAAACGATTCCTACCATGTTTCCCTCCCTTACGTAGTTTTGTGTTTTTACATTGTAAAATAGATACCGCTGTAACATTAAAATTATCACATTTTGAAACAGTTGAAGAATCAAGAGCTGTATGACGATTACACAATGTGACAGAATCCACCGTCATATATATCAGACAAAGAAACACACATGATTGACTGCAATTGTTCGAAATGTTATTCTGTATGAAAATAAGTATACAAAACAACATAACGAATATAGTTAAACACTTGCTACAGCTGCCTGCCATATCAAACAAATAAAAAAATATATTTCTGAATATTCGCAGAAATGTTTGTAACTTTTGTCACTAAGTGTAGATTGAAAAAGTAACATATCTAACATAAAATACACAAGTTCTTATGTAATATAGCTGTGCAGGTGACAATATCATGGTCATTTTAGTAATATTTCAATGTCTTACACAAATGTTTTTTTAGTTGTGGGGCAAACATGATCCAAACACGATCTGAATGAAAATATTTTTATCATGTTTGTGCTTAAAAATGGGCGGAGCCAACCTAATCATACGTTGATAATTTTTAATTGAATATTCTAACCTATTGATTCTAAGTTTTTTCAAGTTGTTCCTGATTTACGTAGCAGATAGTAAAATTTGAACAATTGAATTTTTATGTGTGACTGTTATTGGACGGAGCAAATCAGTTTATATGATTTGCTAATCATGTGGCTTCATTGGATATTTCTACCAAGAAATTTCAAAATCATTCCAAATGTTCAGTAGATATTGAATGGACATAAAATGAGTGACTACCGGACAAACGTACGTATGGACGGTTCGTTAACTATTTCCTTACCTTTGAGGGCATAAAAAATAAAGTCAAGGAACTGCACGTAGCCAAACTTACTTCACAATGGTTTCTTGGAATCATATCAATCAATTCTTGAAGCTGCCATCCGCTTAGACGATTCGATTTCATTACTTTATTTTATGGCTGATTGGACACGGTATTTGCTAAAAACAACAGAGTTAGATATTGGAAAATCTGCTTCCATTTCCCAGCTTTGTAATACTCAAACAACATCATTGTATGGCATTAAG
Source organism: Cyclina sinensis (assembly GCA_012932295.1). Classification (NCBI taxonomy): domain Eukaryota; kingdom Metazoa; phylum Mollusca; class Bivalvia; order Venerida; family Veneridae; genus Cyclina; species Cyclina sinensis. The sequence continues at coordinate 40,093,302 of JAAONU010000015.1, read as the reverse complement.
AAGAACAAGAAAATCACACATTATAAAAAGATTTGAGAAATTATGCTTCGCTGTGATAGACTTTTGTGCTTTATTCGTCATTAATAATTCTTCTCGACGCATTACAGCCCGTTGGATCCGACATTGCCATACAATCGAAAGTAAGCGCTCTAGCTTTTGTACTTCTACGGATTCAAAAAAACTGGATCTAAAATTAATAAGAAGCAGTTTTCCAACATTGCTGTCATTACAAAATTTTGGTTTATTTCTTTATGCCATTACGAATTGTAACAAAATATAGTCAACAAAAGAGTGTTACCACCGTATTATTGCAAGAAGACTAATCAGTGTTAAGAGGTTTTGTTAAAAAATGTATACATACATCATCCCGTTTATCGACTTGCAGTTTCTAAGGACATTAGAAAAAAATGAATAAACTGAAAAATAAATAAGCGAAGCGACGTCCGGGTGGAGGTATCAAGTATATGTCTCTGTTCTTTGACAACATGGAAACTGTCCACGTTGCACCACTTTAAATGTAATCATTAACTTTCGCTCTCAGATATCACTTATCAAATAAGCTTTGTTGTCCAGGAAAGACCTAAAGATCTTAATGTCTGTTAGTGTATTTAGGTATACCTAAGTAAGATTAAAACCACACAATTAAGAATTGAACGATGTAATGTAGCGTTATAAAAAGAGGAAAGCTTTAAATGTAGGAAACAAATATTTCGTGAATATTACACGTTTTCAAACCGGATTACATTTCATTTTAAGCACACCTTGCATGTATCACTACATGTAAAGGACAGTGTCAGTAAAAACACCCCTTAAAAAGTTGGAATAACTCGTGGCCTAATGTTTGCTTATTAATTTTTCCATTTTAGAACTTGTTTGCATATATAAAATAAAGCATGTTTAAGGTGAATTGTAGTTAAAAAGTTGGTTTTTGTATATTTCCATAAATTATACTGTTCTCAGAAAATGAAAATATTTTAGTTTCACTTGCATATAACATAATGAAACACATGCGGGTTTAATATTTCTGATATATTACAGCCGTTGTTGAAACATAAGAGTAACTCTTTTTTAAACTTGTTGCTGAGTAAAAATGTTTAGCCAGTTACTGTGCTTATTCAAAACTGAAAAAAAGGTTCAAAACACACCCTGAATGCAAACAAGTAGAATTCGTATTCTGATCAATTACAGTAAAATAATGGGATTTAGTTAACCTAATCCATAAAATTGCGTAAAACCACTCACTTAAATTTTATAATGAATAAAACTTCAAGACAGTTGCTCAGGATGACGCAAAATGCTAGATGAGAAGAGGTAAATAAATTCTTGTTTAAAATAATTAATGTTCTTAAGCCGCTGGTGTAGAATGTAATATTCTGTACCAAAGACAATAGAAAAAATAAGGTTTTTATGATATTTGTATTCCCGTTTAAAGAATTTTGCGAAACACGTAGAGTCAAAAGTCTTGATCTTTTTTGTCTCTAAGGATATTTTTAATAATGATGCATCGTTGCAAACATGCACACCGAATGAGTTTTGCTTGACTGTAAGACCTTCAGAGGTTTTCACTTTTGATATGCACTAGAGCTTTTTTGATCGAACGCCCTCACAGTATAATAAAATTTTCGCACCTTGACTTAGGTTTTCTTTATTTGTATTATGTCAGTAAACTTATATTTTGTCACAGAATGACCAGGGTCAGTGCTTACAATCAAAACAGTTTTGAACACTACTAGAATTCAAACAAATTTGGAATCTTCAATGTTTATTGACGTACAGACGGTCAGAATCCTATTTTTGAAAGTGGGTACTCTAACACCAAAACCTGTCTCTTTTTTCAGGAAGTCTATAAACGTAATTTTTTTCAAAATCAACTAGGTTGCACTGATTTATTCAAGTTCATTGCATGTCCAAAATGCTAAAAAAAATTGGAGAAATTACAGCCGCTGCAGTAACTTTTTAACTTGATTGGTCTTTTTTGTTCTCCATCGCATTGATAGAACCAACTAATTCTGTATAATTAGTTCTAGGTCATTGCAAATTTCTTCTAAGTTTTCAATATCATCATTACTGACGTTATGAGGTGTGACTATTTGGATAACAAGTGTGACAACATTTTTCTTTATCCTCTATTGCAATCACCATTACTTTAAATGTATTTATTTTACATTGACTAGGAAACAGTTGCTTGCAATAATCCCACTCGATGACTGCTTTCGGATTTCAGACCAGTACTAGCGTCCAAACTGTGAAATTCGGGGAGTCACTGGGGGTACTAGCCTCTGACGGTATTCTAACTTACAATCTACGGGCAAAGAGTGCGGCGCTTTAACCCCTTAACCACTGCAGAACTGGGTGGACTTGCATCTCGTCAATCCTAGATGAAAATCTCTTATCAGAGATTCCGTGTTATAACTTGGCAATCGAAATTTATTGCAGTTTCCAGCTCACTGATTCGAACAAAATACGCGACAGATTGATTGACAAATGATGACAGAATAATAAAGTCAGATATAAAAATTACAAATATGTAAATAGCTAGTCTCCCTCAGATATTTCCTAGAAGCATAAACTATCCTTGTCAATCCTAACAATCCTCTTATTGACAGGCATACTTTAATACATTTGTTTCTGTGCTGAGTGTAGTAAATATGCACTACAATCAATGAATTAGAAAAAAATGCTGGACAAACAAAGAATATACAGAGGACAAAGCTATATCAACCTTTCTGAGGAGCAAAAATGGGTATTTCTAATTACATCCCGGAATTGAAGTAATGCATTTCCTGTTCCAAAATAATGCTGCCCGGCTGTTTAATTATAGTATTTAGCCCACAGCCACTGTGCTTGTAATTAGAATGGCATAATGCAAATACCAGTGACGTTTGAACAAGCGTCTTATGGCATCAAGAAAAATAAATTGGTTTACTACTAGAGAATATTATATTTCACATGTATTATTAAATATCTTTTTAGTTCAAGGCAGAAAACTGCGTTTGATTGAAACTAAGCAGGAGCTCAGTTGACAATATATGTTGTTGTTTGAAGTCTAAGGAAATACTTCAATACGAATGCAACAATGCAGCATAAATGTATATTATATGTATTTACTGGTAAACCTTTTGGATCCGAGCAAGAGATAAAAATGGCTCTATAAATTACAACCTGTTGCAATGAGATATTGTGTGCTGGTCATAAGAAATAATAAAATGCTTTTGAAAACCTATATATCTGTAATACACCCAAATATCGTTAATTGATGACAAAGTATTTAACTTTTCGGGGTAAATGATTTATGTGAAGTTTGAAGAGAATGGTTCATGGAAAGCTAGCGATAGGTAACAATTAGTCTAGTATTATCTTACAGAATCTTCAAAACAGATAATGCACCTAGAAATCTACAACGATCTCCACAATATTGGTCGTCTATGGCTTATAACGTTTTTCTATTTTTGCAAATGACATGAAGTGTCTGATTCAGTTATTAAAAAGTATCTTACTTTCTAGACCGAAAAATCTTGAAGGAAACATCAAAAACATACCAGAAAAGAATGATGAACTTAAGGTTCTGTAATTTCCTAATTTCTTAAATAGTCTGTAGCAAGTGGATTTACTCTTCATTGTTTATTTATACGAGGAATACTGAAATTATGATGTATTATGATGTTTAAGAGCTAGTCCATTTATTTAGTAGGTAAAACCACGAATTAAAATACTTTTTATTGACTCTTATATTATAATATAATATCAGTTTTGTTTAAAGCAGGTTTTTAAAGGCAATCACGTCAATATTGAATCTGACTTCTACCATCCTTTTTTGTGCATGCAGAGTAGGAAACACCGGTGCTAAGGAAGTAAAATCGTTAAGTTTGCGCTGGTTATTTACCTTTTTATACGTTAATGTGAGTTTATTCTGTGATAATTGTTATTTTCATAAAGACTACATATCTCTGACCTTTTTTTTTTAGTAAATTCTTAATCTTCTAGACTCTATTAAATATTCTTTCTTTTTCCAGACGAGTTAACATCTAATTAAGCTGCCGTAACAACTGTCCATCTTGTCTAGGGATGTTTGTAAGATAGAAAAGCAGTAGAAACCAGTCTCTGATAAATTACCTTGTCGACAGTGATGAAGAATAGAACGGATGACAGTCAGACAAAGATTTAACGGAATATGCACAAGGACAGAGAAATGAAATATGCTGAAGTTCAAAACGGTCAGAAGAGCTGATCATAAAAGAGACGCATATATCCATTCAATTAAATAGGATGTAAGACTGGCAGATAAATTAATACCGTTATAAATCGAGCGTTTGTATCCGCAAATACCACAAGGAAGAAGCAAGAACTTGTTTCCATCAGTTTTGAAAATGGAAACTTCGGATCATTCGTTGGCTAAGTCATTGCAACTGCATATGCTCCATGACAGCAACGGCTCAAAGAAAATAAATTTCTCCTTTCCAATGACGAATTTCAGTCAAGAAGAAAGTATGATGCCAGAACCCGAGACATTCCTTTTAGATTTTATTTATGCTCTTGATGAATATGGCGTGCCGACACTTCTTACGATCGGAGTTATTTCAAATCTCATTATTTCGATCACAATACGGAATTCCGAGCTCAAAAACGTCGCCGCATATTGCTTTTTGTTCGCCATGGGAATAGTAGACACGTTGTATCTGATTGTTATGGCGGTTCCGTGGGTCTCATTTCGACTGGTTGACATATACAGCATGGAAGGATTTTGTCAGCTTGTTTACTACCTAAATCTGTTGACAACATTTTTATCAAGCTGGTATTTTGTGATGTTACTTTTTGAACGAGTTTGTGCTTGTTTCAGGCAGGATTTGGCAAAGAAGTTCATGAGTGCTTTCAGAGTAAAGTGCTATATAACTGTGTTTTCCATCTTCTCTATTGTTGGACATCTATACCTAACATGGACAAGTGGGGTATTTGAATTCAATAGAAGAAAAATATGTAATGTAATACCTGATCACGCCGAAGATATCATGGTAATGAGAAAAATTGATATTGCATTAGGGTTTATTCTACCAATAGTACTGTGTATAACATTAGCGGTTCCATTGGTTATTCATTTATGCTCGACTATCTGCAAGTGTAATGAAGGAGTACTTAAAGTGGAAATAAAAATGGTAACGTTAGAAGTGAAAATCAATGGAAACAAACGTTACAGAGAATGTCCATCAGGTTCAAGAACAGGCAATATCAAATCAACACAAAAATACAGGTTGTGGCAGTTATCTCAAAGTCGTCGACTAACAATTGTAGTGTTGTTTATATCATTTATTTATGTCCTGCTGTCTATACCACATAACGTAATAAAAACGCGATTAACATTTACGCCGAGAGAACATATTGTAAGTTTTGAAGACTCTCATTTTCTGAAATTGTTCGAAGAAATTTTTAAGGTGAATTTCGCATATAAAGGGTTTGTATACTTTACTTGTCTGCCGGATATAAGAGAAAGTTTTATTGCTTTATTTATGCCAAAACATAAAAAGAACGGTGGTAGAAATCTGCAAACAAAAGAGGCTTCAAAGGCTTAAGCAATGATAATGTTCTAATCCGCGTAACGCTTCACGTTTTGAGAAACAATATGTCCCGTTTTTAACGTGATCGTATTTAATGACCAATTCGTCTTGTGTCGGAACATGGCATTGTTTGTCGTTTATAAAATCTTGCTTTTAAGCGTTTTAAACTGTAATATTGTTTGCTAGCGTTTGAAATCACTACTGTATAGTAAATGCAACTGTAATGCATGTTCCTTACATGAACTGATAAGTAACTATTTCGAGAACACATTGAGAGCTTGTTCTTACAGTTTCATTTATTTCTTATAATCTTCTAGAACTTACTATGAAATGCATATGATATTAACATCGACTACACATTTTCTGTATGTAAACATTTGGCCATTCTCCAGAAAATCTCAATATTTGTTTCTTGAAAATTATGTGACCACCATATTTCTTCATTTAATTTTGATACGCGACATGTTAATTTATTTTTAGCTCACCTGTCACATAGTGACAAGGTGCGCCTTGTGATCGCCTTTCGTCCGTCGTTCGTCCGTCCGTCGTCCGTCAGTCGTCCGTTCACAATTGTTGTCCGCGCTCTAGCGGTCTTAATTTTAGTGCAATCTTCTTTAAACTTGGTCAGAATACATATCTCAATGATATCTAGGTCAAGTTCATAACTGGGTCATCTCACCCTTGAAACTAGGTCACAAGGTCAAATTATAGAAAAAGCTTGTCCGCACTTTAGCGGTCTTAATTTTGGTCCGATCTTCTTCAAACTTGGTCAAAATGTTAATCTTAATGATATCTAGATAAATTTTGAAACTGGGTCATGTGACCTTCAAAACTAGGTCACAAGATCAAATTATAGAAAAAACCTGTCCGCACTCTAGCAGTCTTAATTTTGGTCCGATCTTCTTCAAACTTGGTCAGATTGTTTATCTCAGTGATATCTAGGTCAAGTTTGAAACTGGGTCATGTGACCTTGAAAACAAGGTAACTAGTCTGAATTTTAGAAAAAGCTTGTCCGCACTGTAGTAGTCTTAATTTTGCTCCGATCTTCTTCAAGCTTTGTCAGAATGTTTATCTCGATGATATCTAGGTCAAGTTTGAAACTGGGTCATGTGACTTTGAAATTAAGGTCACTAGGTCAAGTTATGATAAAAGCTTTTCTGCACTCTAGTGGTCTTAATTTTGGTCTGGTCTTCACTTTCATTACCATAAGATCTTGGTTCCTTTCTTCAAATTGCCATATTGCATTATTGGTTTCAGAGTTATGGCCCCTGAAAGTGCCAAAATTAGCTATTTAGACCTTGTCTGCACAATAGCAGCTTCATTTTTGATTTGAATTTAATCAGACTTGTACAATACTTGAGTTAATATAAGATCTTGCAGGGTTGTGAGGGGACTTGAAAAGTCAGGGAAATTTGATTTTTTTCAAGGTCAGGGAATTGTCAGGGAATTTTGAAAATTGGTCAGTGAAAAATAAAAATCCAGAAAAGTTAGTGAAAAGTCAGGGAAAAATAATTTTGAAGGGCTAATATTGTTCTATTTTATTAAAGATTGCATTTACACATTTTTTCCGTTATGAATCTTCTTTTTTAAAATTGTGTACATTGTATTTTAATAAAAGTTTTAGTATTATAAATAACATTACTTAAAGAGTGAAAGTCTCTGCAACACTTACAACCAAAAATTAAAATAAGTATGTGTTACACTCGAATCCCGTGTTCCTCCCTCCAAGATCCATGTCACAGCAACCCTCTGAACTTAGTAAGTTCTGCTATATAGGCCTTACTGCTGATAGTTTGTGTCTTGCCCATATATATTTTTTGCATCTATGGTTGGATTTTAAAATAATTAGCAGAATTGGCAATAGAGTGAACATGTGTCATGTACATAATCCCTGTTTGGAACGGTGTTCCAACATTCAGTTTACAGCAACCTAGTTTTTTATATAACGACAGGATTTTTTAAAAAATACTGCGGCACAAACTTCTACATTCTTCAAGATACTGCTTTGAAACTTTAAACATGTTAGGTATCATGTGTATACGTGCCTGATATATTTTTTATAAGGCTCAGTCCATTATAGTCCACGTTGTGCTTTAACAATCCTGATGACGCACGACATCTAGTGAAACTCTACCAAAGATGACCCCATGGTCATAATTGCCTGCACCCTTTGAGTCAATTGGCAATTGTATTTGCATCCACTGACTCTTGCAACCATTGAGCAGTTGTTGGCAGGTGAGCGACCCAGGGTCCCATGGACCCTCTTGTTTATGAGGCTCAGTCCATTATATTCCACGTTGTGCTTTAACAATCCTGATGACGCACGACATCTAGTGAAACTCTACCAAAGATGACCCCATGGTCATAATTGCCTGCACCCTTTGAGTCAATTGGCAATTGTATTTGCATCCACTGACTCTTGCAACCATTGAGCAGTTGTTGGCAGGTGAGCGACCCAGGGTCCCATAGACCCTCTTGTTAATGAATTACATTTACAACAGACTACATGTCGTTTATTACATTTGTATATTCTTATCTTGGAGAAATGAGACAATTACTTACTCTGCTTGTGATAAACAGTTCATTCATTGTATAGAATATGACTAAATGAATGATGTTTTTACATGTATTCACTTAAAACATCCGTTTATAAATAAATGATTAAAATTGAATGCTTTCACTTGTTCAGTTTATGACCTTCAAATTCGAAAGGAATCAGATCATCGGGAAAGAAAATGTGTGGTAAGTATATTTTTGTAACAAAGGGCTGATAATGTAGAAAGGGTACCCTGGTTAATGTTTGTTCTGTTTTGTGAAATATTAAGTAATTAACTAAAAGGTTGCTTTGATTACTCAACGCAGCAAACAAGATTTCTTGGGAAACAAAAATAAAATATTCTGTTCAGATAAACTGTAATTTAGAAATTACACTGACCTTTTTCAAAGAATTTCAAAAAAAGAAAAAAAATGATATAATCTAAAGATTATTTTTTTAGATAAAAACATATATCTCCCAAACATATCATTTACCATGAAAAATACAAGTTATAACAAAGGGGCAGACACCAAAAATAGAAGACACAATACACTTGGTCACGATTATTGCTGTGAAGTTTCCATAAAATCCAACCAACGGTTATTTAGATATGCCCAACTACATTCAAATTTGGACAAATCAAGGACCGTTATTCTGCTTTAAGTCTAAAATCCAAGTATAATCCAATCAAATGCGTAAGAACACTTTCTAATGATTATTGCTGTGAAGTTTCGTCAAAATCTAACCAGCAGTTATGGAGGTATGCCCAACTGTAATCAAATTTGGGGAAATCAAGGACCGTTACTGTGCTTAAAATCATCCGACAGGAACAAGACGAAAGTATAACTTCGCTGAAGATCACTTAACCAGAATTTCCATTGAAATCCAACCAGCGGTTATGGAGAATAAGAGCAGACGTACATACAGACAGACGGAAAGTACAAAAACAATAGATCTCCCACCCGACTTCATGGAAAAAGAAAACAACGTTCTTGATAACTCAGCCATGTAATCAATTTCGTGGTTTAAATTTATGCAATTGACAGTAACGAATACAGAAATCATGAAAAGCCTTGAACTTAACATCATCGATATCAGACTTGAAAGCTTTAAAATTCTTGAACATTGTTCGCAAAGTTTAACTAAACATCAGTAGAGCTGCTAACTTGGAATACGTTCCGACCATAAATTCAAGATAATTGCTCAGAATAACGCTTTTTTGTATATGTTCATAACTGAGCACACATACGCGCCGAACTAAACAAGGTGCAATACACAGACAAGAATCTCAACATGCGTACTAATAGGAAGTTAGCAGTACGCAGTAGCAGCAGAAATTAAATCAAACGAGAAGTTGGCAGTAACATACGCGCAATAACAGTAGGAAAAACGTGCTTGGCAGCAGCAAGAGGGGCAGTAGCCGTAGATAAAACGTGAAGTTGGCAGTAGAAGTAAGAGCAGTAGCAGTAGGAAAAACGTGAAGTGACCCCCCCTGGGTCGATTTAACCGGCCTGTGATTATTTCTCACACTCATACAGACTCTCAGGAATTTTGATGTCAATTAAGAAAATACCATTTTTGATGTCTAGGGACCCTCCCAGTTCGATTGCACCGGTCTGCGACTGTTTCTTACACTCTCACAGACTTTCAGGAAATTTCATTCCAATCGAAAAAATGTTATTTTTGATGACTAGGGACCCTACCTGTTTGATTGCACTTGTCTGCGGCTGTTTCAGACATTCTCGCAGTTTTTCAGAAATTTTGTTGCCAATCAAAAATGTCATTTTTGATGTCTAGGGATCGTCTGTTGTCCATTACAACAGACTGCGACTGTTTCTGACATCCTCAGGAATCTTGGTGCCAATAAAGATTATGATATTTCTGGTCCCATGAGTCCATTGCGTCGGTCTGCAACTGTTTCTGATACCTTCACAGACTTTCAGGAATTTGACTCAATTCGAGTTCAGATCTCGCCTGACAGATGCCTTGCAGTCTCATAACGGGCAAGTCTACAGGTCAGACATGTTGTCACGTTTACCTGCCCTTTGACGCATAAGCAGTATGCAAAAGGACAAATCCTACCAAAAAGTACGATTCTCCCCACCCCGTTTCATACTACTACCGTGAAATAGAATCATTATGGGGAGCATTCATCGGTTTCTACTGCTACTGCCAACTTCACGTTTTTTTCTACTGCTACTGATGTGTACTGCTACTGCCAACTTCACGTTTTTCCTACTGCTCTTGCTGCTACTGCCAACTCCACATTTTTTTCCTACTGAGACTGCTCTTAATGCTACTGCCATTTCCGTTTTGATTTTCTACTGCTACTGCAAACTTCACGTTTTTCCTACTGCTACTGCTCTTATTGCTACTGCCAACTTCACGTTTTTCCTACTGCTACTGCTCGTATTGCTACTGCCAATTTCACGTTTCGTTTTCCTGCTGCTGTGTACTGCTACTGCTCAGTTCCTATACATAACATGCCTGTAGAATATAAAACCTATCGATACGAAAGTGAATAGTTTTCACAACAGCCGAGTGAATATTTCATATATGAAGATTAATGCACACACAATGTATCTATTAGACTAGTTTTAACATGTTAATTAACTGGATTTTCAACAAAAACTCAATCTGAATGAAGTTCACGACCCCCCCCCCCCTACGGTTGATCTGAAGACAACGCATTCATTTCTTTCTTCTCGGTAACCTGGAATTTCCACTTTTGTTATTTATATCCCAGCCAATGACACTGCAGCTTATGACGCATCTCAATAGCTTACCTGTACACATGGCGTGTTCAAACATCGTGTAAACTTCTCTAGCATAACAATGTTTATTAGCGAAGATGGAAAATGCTTAGATATTTTGAAAAAATGATACTCATCACAAACATAAATCTCATTATTTTGAAAGATTTTGACAAATAAATTTAGTTCGGTGACAGTTTATATATTGCAGATAATTGTTTGGGTTCCCAGCTATATAAATAGATTCTCATTGAACATTTACTTCCATGAGGGTGGAAGCGTTGCTCTGATTGGCTGATGGATAGGTCACGAGAAGGTGACCTTCTATTGGACGTCCTCAGATCCTAATAACATAGCTATGTTTAGGATATGTTTTTAATCAGATTGAACGAAAACGTATTATCAGAGTTGCGTTTGTCGTTATCCGTGTGGGAAGGCAATTTAAACAGAGCGGTTTTCGCTCAATAACTTTAAATGACTAATCATACTTATCAACTTTTTTTTTGACATAACTTGAGACTGCTTTTGAGATCACTAGGATCAAAATAAGTCATTAAAAATCTGCTTAACAGCTTCAGTTTGCATTGACTTATTGCATTATGTTTGCTGTGTTGTTACCTTTCATACAGACAAAACTTTTGTAACGGATTTCTTCAGGATCACTAGAGCAAAGATCGAGGGAATTAATACTAGCATCCGTTCATAACTTGATATCGCAAAAAATACAAAGCGTTCACGATAACAGTTTTTTTTCAGTCCAATTCATATGAAAATATTTGATGAAAGATAAATGTTTCTGTATATAAAGATTCCAAAAAGAGAAAGTCTGATAAAAATTCTATGTATAACAATAATTTAACTTTATATATAACAATAATTTATTTATAAACTCTCTCTCTCTCTCTCTCTCTCTCTCTCTCTCTCTCTATATATATATATATATATATATATATATATATATATATATATATGTGTGTGTGTGTGTGTATACGAAATATTAATTTGTTTAAACGAAATAAAATAAATGTTACAGAAAGAAACAAGAGGGTCATGAGGGCCTTAGATCGCTCACCTGAATGCCTGGTGTTGAGCAAACAGATGCTTATTTAAGATTCTCCCTTTATAAATTTATATGAATTCAAGTGACCCCCAGGATAGAGACATTTCCACTCAAGGGGCATTATTTGAACAAACTTGGTAGTTGACCTCTAGCTGATGCTTCATTAAAAGTACCTAAGTTCTTGGTTTTGTGGTTTCAGACAAAAACTTTTTCAAAATTTTCCATTTATAAGCCTGTGTAAAAATTAATTGACCCCTGAGTGGGACCATATTTGACCCCAGGGGTATAATTTGAACAAATTTGGTAGAGGTCTACTAGACAATGCTACATACCAAATCTTAAGGTTTAGGGCCTTGTCGTTTCAGACAAGAAGATGTTCAGTTTTTCCTTTCTGTTGCCATAACAACAAGAGTGCTTGATGGAATTCAGTTATTTGAAACATTTTGGTAGAACTTCATGCAAGGAATATCCCAGGCATGTTTCGTCAAATTTGGCTTTGCGGTTGAGGAGAGGAAGTCATTCAAGTCCAATTGTTGACGACGCACGCCGACGGACGCCGGACAATCAATGATCCCAGTAGCTCACCCTTGAACACGATTTATTCTTCTTTTTCTTTGTCTTAAAGAATAACAAATACTTGTCTTATATCATTATCTAGTAAATCTAATTCACATATATATATTTTATATTTTATTACGGCATTGCCTAAGACAATAAGTCATGTACGTTTGTTAATCCAAACTCTTGATATCAGAATGTGGCCCTTTAATCTTTCTTATGTCTTTTGTTGCTCAACAGATTTAACTTATAGCAGCTTGATGGTTTATAATACGTTAAAACTCGTCATTTTCCCTTTTCAAAAAAATATTCAACCTTAAAATGATGTTGGGGAACCTATTTGACAAAACTGAAAATAGTGTATATAGAATAAACGTAATGTAACTGTTGTTATTCATATATTTATTGCCCCCAGAATCAACTTAATTAAAAAAGGGAAGCACGCTGAATAAATACTTCAGCATGTTTCTGAATATTTGCTTAATGTTTGTCATCAACAAATCAGGACTCTCAATGACGTCTTTAAACAGAACTTTCTCCATCAGATATCTTGTTTATTAGACACTAAAGTAAACCTTTCTCTGATATTTGTTCGTTTAACACATGCTAAGAAAGCCATTGCCCGGCGACAAGTAGGATTTGTTTTGACAAACGATGACAAAAGAAGTCAATGAAATTTTCATAAAAAATACTTGCAAAATTCTTTGAAATCAAGTTTATTTTTTATGTTTCCAAGAGCTGCAAGAGCCAGAATTTATTCATAAGATATAGATAGATACTGGTCTGACTTTCGTGACAAATTAATCGAGATTGAAGATTTTAAATGTTACTTTAACGATTCCAAACATATTGCTTTTCCTCCCTAACATAGTTTTGTGCTATTTACACTGTAAAATAGAAACAGCTGTTACATAAAAATAACCATACGTGGAAACAACTGTAATAGTCAAATCTTTCCCGAGAACTTTAACTGTTTGCCAAGAGCAAAACTACATTTTTCCAGCTTTAAAATAATTCTTCTAATAAATTCAAAAGTTTAAGAATTAATTTATACAGAGACAAATAGCCTCTAAAAAAAGTAGTGCTGAGTTTGTTGTTTGTTGACTTGATTAAATAAGTGAATACTCGCAAAAAAGGTTCGTAATCTTCGTCAAGAAATGTAGTTTTGAAAAAATAAATCTGTAAAATTACATATCTGACATATACTACAGCAAATTCATAGCGTGGTATAAATGTGCAGTGTCCATATAATTGTCACTTTAGTAACATTACAATGTCTAACACTCCTGCATTTGTAGTTTTGTGGGGGTAAACACGGTCTTACAACGATAATGATAGAACTTTTTTTCAAATTTTCTCATGTATGAAAATGAAATTGGGCGGAGCCAATTGAATCATACTTTCGTACCATCATATGGATATACTTACCTAGTAATATTAATATCATTCAACAATATTCTTCGGTTGTTCCAGATATACGTTGCAGACAGTAAATTTGGAACAGTCGAGTTTTCAAGTGTGATTCTGGACGAAGCAAATCATTTCATACGATCTAGCTATATTGGATAATCCTACCAAATATGTTCTAAATCATTCAAATGTTCAAAGGATAGGGAGCGGATACGGAATAAGTGACGGCAGGACAGACGCACCTATGGACAGTTCGCTGACTACCTGTCAAGCTTTGAGGGCATAAAAAAGTAGTCAAACAACTACAGATAGCCAGATTAACTTGTAAACAATGGTTTCTTGTTATTATATAAATCAATTCTTGTAGCTGCCATCCGCTTAGACGATTCGATTTCATTACTTTTGTTTGTGGCTGATTTGACACAGTGCTAGCTAAAAGCAACAGAGTTAGATATTGAAAAATCTGTTTCCAGTTCCCAGCTGGTTAAAATCCCCAGTGGCAAATGTTTTGCCACTGACTGTTCCAAGGCGGTAGCCCCGCTGGTTCGAATTTTCGTTATTTTTTTGTGGTGTCCTTTTTTTTAAATTGATCAATATATAATTCAATCTCTCTACTTTTGACTATGTGGGGAGGCTGCGTTTTATGACTATGGTTTTTCTTCATATGCGTTTTTCACTTTTTGTAATATTCGAACTACGTCTTAGTATGACATTTGAAAGAAGAAACACGCGTTTTATAAAGTTTTTTTTTATAAAAAAGCTGCGCTGTGATATATTTTAGTGCTTTTTTCATCATCAACAATTATTCTTTACGACGCATTACATCAAGCTGGGTCCGACTTTGCCTGAAAAACAAAAAGAAAGCGCACGAGCTGTTGTACTGATAAGAAACCATGAAAACTGGACACATAACTTTAGAAGATACAATTTTCTAGTAAGTAGTCGTTTAAAATATGGGCTCACTGGTATGAGTAATTACGAGCCGTGAACAACAAAATATAGTCAACAAAAAGGTATCGCCGCCGTAGCATTGTTGAAAGACTCATCAGAGTTAAAACGGTTTGTATAAAATAAATTCTGTTATACATGGCCCGTTCATTGACATGCAGTTTCTATGGGACATTAAAAATAACGATTTAATGAAGAAACTGAAACGTGACGTCCGTGTAGAGTAATGAAGTACATGTATCTGTTCTATGACATCATATAAATTGTCTGCGTTATACCACTCCCGTTCTGGTTTCACAGACTCGAATATCACTTGTCTAATAAGCTTGTTGCTTAGGAAGGACGTCTGACAGTTTATATAGGTATACCTAAGTAAGTTTTAAAACTTGAACGATTAAAAGTAGCGTTATAAATCAAGATGAAAAAAACGTTGAATATATACTATTAAGCAAGCTTTAATAATTTAAAAATAAGTTTAATTATTATAATAAAATGGTTTTATTTTTTCATAAACCACGAGTTTTTTAGTGTGAAAATGCTTTAGTTGATCTAGCTTATGAATTAGTTGAAACATATCAGACATCAGAGTTAAATGTTTTTTATATACAACAGCGACTGTCAATCCATAACAGTAACTCTTACACGTAACACTGTGATATTCAAAACTAAAAACAACGAAAAGTTCAAAGACCGACCTTGACTACATGTAAAAAGAATTAGTCTTCTGTTCAATTACAATAAAATCAAGGGATTCCGTTAACTTAATCTAAAAAGATACAAGCAAGGAAATAAAATGTTACTTCAAGACAGTTACTCAGGATGACGCTAGATACTGCTGATGAGTCGATGTAATTCTTGTTAAGATAAGTTGTCTTAAGACGCCGGCGTGGAGTGTTATATTCATTACCCATGACCATAAAAAATGAGGTTTGGTCATATCACTTTTACGATATTAGCATTTTCTTTTAAACAATTAAACAAAATATGTAATATCGACAAGCTTTGATTTTTCTCTCTCTTAGGATTGGGTGGCTAAAATAAAAATAAATCATCGTATCAGACATAACAACAAAACATGTTTTGTTAGACTGTGTACGATCTTCAAATATGTTTTCAATTTAGGTATAGCACTAGAACATTTTCGATCGAACGTTTCTTTGTAGTGTAAGAAAATGTTCGCAACATGATTTGAAGTTGTAATTTTACATGTACTGTGTCAATATGATTATTTTTTGTTATAAAATGACCAGGCCTGAGCTGACCATCAAACACAATTCTTACATGTTGTAAATATCAACAATAAAGAATCTTTTAGTTGATTGAATTGCTAACGCAAAACGTTTGGTACACTAAATATCCCATAAAAAGATACATGACATGCAACAGATTGATTTCCATCTTTCATTTTCCTTAGATAATTATAACACTCATTTTTGTAAAAGGAGCATTTAAAAACAATTTCTTTTCTCGTCGCGACAGTTGTCTAACTTCTAAACAAAAGTGCAGTTAAAATAATGAAAATTACTCTGGTGGAAAAGTTTTTATTTTACACCGACTGCGAATTGAAGTTATGCGACTGGCAATAATCGAGCTCGATGATTTCTTCCTGAATTCAAACTAGTATTCGTGCCAAAAATGTGAATTACAGTAAGACACTTGGGAACCTAACGCTTGGATTCAGTTCAGCGACATACTGATCAAGAGTCCAGCACTTTATTATTTCAACGACCGCAGAACTGAGTAACTTGTATTCATTAGAATATAGTCAGACAATAAGTGATTTCTTATTGTGTTATAACACGGCAATTAAACTGATAATTCCAATCTCATTAATAAATGAAAAAAACAACAAAAAAACAAAACAAAAACAAAAAAACGCAAATGATGATAAATGATATTCAGATACAATAACTAGAAGTATGTAAATAGCTAGTCTCAATCAGATATTTCCAAGAAACCTTAGATACTCTCGCCAGACCTAATAAACTTGCTTTCTTGACAGGCATACAGTAAAACATTTATTTGTGTTGTGTGTAACAAATATGCACTTCAAACAATAAATACAGGAGAAAAAGAACATCCAGAGGACTACAAATGAACAATAATATCTGTATCAAGCTTTTTAAGGAGCCAAAATTGGAATTTGAAATTACATCCCGGAAATAAAATAATGCTTTTCCTGTTTCCAAAGGATTCTTCATGGTCGTATAATTACATTATTTAGCCCACGGCCACTGTGCTTGTAATTAGAAACGCAAAATGCAAATGCCAATGATATTTAAAAATGCGTCTTAGCTTCATGGCAAGGACAGAAACTCTTTATGACAATTAAGAAGAATAAATCTGCTAGAAAATGTTATTTATAGCATATATTATTGAAAATCGTTGTTTTTGTTGAGTTGAAAGCAGAAATATGTGTTGCTATTTAACTACGCAGGAGCTCAGGGGAAAAGGGTCGTAAGCACCTACGCATCCCAAGACTTAAAAATAATGTAAAAAAAGTTTGGGCTTGGAGTGGGGGTTACGGGGGGGGGGGAGTCATGTACAGGGTTTGGAAGTACCTACCCAGCAAATAAAAATTTAAGTTTTTGGCTTTGTGCTTTGCCATAAGAGTTTTTTCCCTACATAAGTCTACGAAAAAGCAAGTGTCCCTGGGTCGGGGTTAATTTGGACCACAGGGACATTATATGAACACTTTTGGTAGAGGTCGACTAGAAGATGCCTCGCACCAAATTACAAAGCTCTGTGTCAAACGGTTTTATAGAAGAATTTTTACATATTTTCCTATATATGTGTAATTATAAAGTGACCCCCGGGGCGGGGCCAATATTGACTCTGGGATCATGATTTGAAACAACTTTGTAGAAGTCCACTAGACAATGTTACACATAAAATATCTAAACTCTAAGCTTTAAGGTTTATGATTTATAAACTACATTAACGTTTTGCAGGACACCGCCGACGACGAAGGCGCGACCCAGTAATATTTTTTTCTTAAATCACAGACTTTCGCAATGTGTAGATCTTTTGTGCCGTTCAAAAAAAAATATATATTTAGAAAATTATCTGTAGTACACGCGAATATAGAATATGATTATCCAATTACATGGTTTAAGTAAAGTCTGAAAAAAAGATTCATGGAAAGCTAGCGATTAACACTAGTATTAACTTCAAGAATCTTCAGAACAAATTATAAAACAAGAAATCTACAGCAATTTCCATAACATTTGCTGCCAATGGCCTTTGAACATTTCTTATATCTGCAAATGACATGAAGTGTCTGATTAAATTATTGGAAAGTATCTTACTTTCTAGAGCGAAAAAAAACTTGAAGGGAACATCAAAAACATACTAGAAAAGAATAATGAATTTACGGTTGTGTAATTTCCTAATTTCTTAAATAGTCTGTAGCAAGTGGATTTGCTCTCATTTGTTAATTTATACGAGGAATACCGAAAAATAATGTGTAACTTTTCAAAATTATGATGTTTGAAAGCTAGTCAATTTATTTTGTAAGTAAAACGACGAACTAAAGTACCGATTATTTTCTCAAAGTCGTCGACTTACTATGGCAGTGTTGTTTATATTATTCATCATTGTCCTGCTACCTGTACCACAAAACGTTATAAAAAGCTAAAACAACAACATTTATGTCAAGAGAAAATAGTATAAGTTATGAAGAGTTACATTTTCTGAAACTGTTCAGAGAAATTTGTAAGGTTAATTTCATATATAAAGGCTTTGTATACTTGTTTTTAGTGGATATTAGAGAAAGTTTTATTGCTTTATTTATGCCAAAACACACAAAAAAAGATGGAGAATCTGTACATAAAAGAGGATTAAGAAATGTCTTGGTTCTAATCCGTGTAACGATTCACGTTTTTAAGACAATTTTTTTTACCATTTTTAAGTGATCAATTTTAATTTATCAGATCATGAGATTGTTCCTTAATTCCATTGTTGTTTTTAGATGTTTTTTTTCCACTGTAATACTTCTTGCTAGCGTTGAAATCACTACTCTACAATAAATGCATATGCAATGCCAGTTTTTTTATGAATGAAAACGGAAGTATTTCGAGAACGCATTGAAAGCTTGCTTTTACAAATTCATTTATTTGTGAGTATGTTATTAGTAACTTATGTGAAGTGCATATGGTATTATTAAAACAAAAACCCTTTCTTGACTATTTTGAAGACGAATTTCCAGTTATAAATTGATTTTCGGCATGTTGCAAATACGTTGTTAAAACATTAATAGAATTAAAATCAGGAGGAAAAGACATCTTCGACCAGTAAATGATCATGCAAATGCAGTAATAAAAATTTTCAGTGAAATATTAATAGACAATTTTAATATCAACAAAAAATATATATTAATGATGAATTTCCTGGTTGAAATCATTTGGCATTGCTATTGAATGCCGGCGTTTGGCCAAAAGCATTAGCATTCGTTACTTTACGAAGCCTCAAGTCTCCACTTGCATTAAGACAAGCGTCACAGGTTTGCGCCCGGAAGGAAATCCATGAAATAATTAATGCTTTGTGTGTTGAAACATAGGAATCAATATAAAAACGCATTTAAAATTTTGATGAAATGTTTATTCTATATCGACTTTGTAGCAGTTGGCATTTTTATTTATTTTTTTATTTTTTAAATTATGTGTCAATAAATTGGATTCTGTCGTAATATGAAATAAACCTGTCAAAAAAGTTTTTTTTTCTTTTATCAACAATTGCATTCAGCCATTATAATTCTCAGTTGAAGCGTTTTATGTCTGAATACATGGATTTATTTTCAGCTGATAAAAAGTAATCCATGAATCCATGTATTGAGTGCAATCAAATGTCGTTATTTAATTTGGTATAAAATTGTCACTATTCGTTCCTACTGTGTACGTCTGATACATATATACTGGAAGCAAAAACCTCTAACAAAATCTGTTGTAAACGAGTCATTTACTAGTATCATGCTATTTGCCAGTTTAAAATATGTATTGTTTCTTTCGTACCAGCTCAAAGAGTTCTTGTCTTTTACAACACTCGACATCTTTGTGATCTTCAATTACTTATGTTGTCTTGCAAAAAATATAGCATTTCACATTACTTTCAGAAATATACATTCTGTGCCATCTAAAGCAAGACATGTCAAGTGGGTGATTTTACACAAGCTCGTCACTGTTAATGTCGACAGCATGTTGGTAATGAGTAGACATTTTCTTTCGACGATCTCATCTCTCTGTTTACGTGGTCACAATATTCGATATCAAGTTATTTCGTTATTCTTGCTTGGAATTTTTCTGAAAGAAAAATTGAATGGTATTGATCAACACATAAGCGAAACGCAGTAGTGTATTCACATAGCTGCTGAGGGAGCGTAACTTCTCTCTATCTCTGCGCGACATTCTTACATATAATGTTTCTTTTCCATTTTTGCAGTTATCCTGAATAAGGATATACATTTTGTTTTCTTTGAACTACCAATTAATATTTCGTGAACGTCCGTGCCTACTCTCAATCTATCAGTCTGAATACCAGGGCGTTAGTATAAATAGATTGAGTAGGCAGTAAAGAAATGGAGAAAAATATTTTAAAACTTTAAGAATATTTTTCAATAACAACTATTCCCCGTGTTCAAATCATGAAGGATTCAGAGGCGGCAAAATTATATCCAGACGACAAATTGACAGAGCAGTATGAAAAATGGACGGATCCTATTTTAAAAATATCTTAAGCAAAAAAAAAAACGACTTTTCAAAAAGTAAGACACTTTTCAAGGTAAACTTCTACATGTTTTTAATAAAATAGCACTGCTGTATAGTAAGTTTCGTTTCTTATTCTAATGAAATAATTTTTTACATTGTTTAAACTTTCTCTTACAACTAAGGTTAATCATATTTCATGCAGTATGTAGTGACTGTGACAATGCATTTTAAAACTGCTTTAGCTTCAACGACTCTTACCAGACATCAAAAAATGCGAAGTCATCATAACAATACTTATTTTTTACTTATATTCATGACTACGAAAGCAACCGTAAGCATACGAAGGGAAATAGGCGGTTAAGTTGTTTTCAAAACTTCAAAATACTCCCTACAAAAACTGTATGCAAAAGAAGATAAACTGATCAGGAGCCCTTCCCCCCACCCCCGGAAAACTACTTTAACTGACAATAACATGAATGAAACAAGGTAGTGTAAATAAAAAACGACAAACAATATTGCAGGAAACGATTGATGTACTCCTACGTTTACTATACCAGTACACACAATTTTATTCATATTGGCAATTATTAAACATCAACTTAACAGAAAATAAATGAAAAGTTATGTTTTTTGCGCATCCTTCATAAGATCTATTAATATTTGAAGGTTCAAGTTCATATCTTCAAGGGTTTCGTGGTATGGTCCCGACAAAAATAAAGTATGAGAATAAACAATAGGCAAAACCTTAAACATTACATTTAACTTTTTCGCGTTCCGGTCAAGCATGCGCACACAAATTACACATATGTTTACATGATACAAGGCTGATAAGTTAAATTTAAATATATTATCATAATTCTTAAGTTCAAATTAAAATAAACTAAGGATACTGTCATTGATATTACTCTCCATTTTCTGTTGTATGTGTAGCATATGTGTAGTTGCTGTGCGCATGCCTTAACGGAAGGCGAGAAAATGTGGCTTGTTTTATTAAAATTTGATATTGATTCCTTTCATAAAGGCTGAAAAATACGTTACTTATTATAATGCTCTTTTTATTCCTTTTGATGTCTCGTGGGATCCCCATTCTCAATTAACAGTTCATCGTTCAGAATATTTTTTAGCAAAATTAACAACGGTCCGTCTTATTATGGACTGTCCATTTGCCTTCACTTGATAGAAAACCCAGCGGAAACCAATCTTTGATAGATTACCCTGTCGTCAATAAAAGCTTACTAGGATTTGATTTGACAGAATAGACTGAAGGACTTCAGTTTTAGCTCAAATGAGTTCAGTTGATCAAAATAGAAAAGAAAAATAAGCATTCATTTACCATATAAGTAATTATGACGAATTCCTTCAAAACAGCGGTTCATTTGCTCCTGCTGCAATCAGTTAGAAATAGAGTTAATTCCTATTTTTTTCTAACTAATGAAAAATGACTCCTCTGTACAGCTCGTTGCCTGTGTTTTATCACCTGCAAGGGCTGACGTAAGGCCAAACATTGACCGTTCTAATTTTTAATCCTAGAAAAAATGTCTGTTAATTCGATCTCCAGAAAAGCCTTTATGATGAATTTCAAGCAATCTGTTCGGTACATTTAGCGTATTTGCAATCCGATCTGTTGTGCTTTTTCTATATGTTATAAATAGGTAGATCATTGATGAAAAAGTGGGGAATTGGAGCTTAAAATATTTCTGAGTATTATTTTTTGACCAATCAAAAAGTTTTTTTTTCATATCAGTATGGCGTTTTACTTTTACACTTCGTGCCATTTCATAAAGACAATCTTTTCATAATTTCTTCTTGCAAATTCCTATCGTCTTATAACTCTTTGCGGAATATATCAATTTCGTTGTCATAGCATCGGAAATCAAAGTACCAACAATATCAAGGAAAAAATGTCAGATGTTAAAATAAACTAGGCATTGAAATTTATCGAGAAATAAATAAGTATAAAAAGACCAACAATTTCAAAGCTATTGCTTGAAATGACGCAAATTGAGTAAGTTGACACCAAAGAATCTTGGAGTAAATCAAGTGTTGACTGAACTCAGTCAGTTCTGTTGTATTTAGTGCTCATAATTAATGAAAATTGTGAGGAATTAGATTTGTTTCTACTGTTTTGTCACTACAAATGTTTGTACAAATGATTTACTGGAATAATCAGATTATTAAAACCTGACGTGTTTTTTATCAACACAATAATGTATTTTTGTTTCACAATCGGATACACTAGCGCATTTGCAATTAATGTGTGACATTTTAACTGTTTGAAATGTTTTAAATATATTGTAATTTATGAGTAGTTTTATGCTTGCTCCATGCTTACTCTGAGTTAAGTACCTGAATATGATAAATTTAGTGATTTCTAATTATATTGCTACAATCAGCTTAAATACGTTTAGCTTTGTATACCTTTTATTTATCGCTGTTATCTATTTCATATACAATTCGTTATTATAGGCTTAAATAACAGTTATTTTATAATTGCGTAAACCATTTGAAACAAGAAATAACGAAACAACATCAAAGCCCTCTGGGAATATTGGTAGCAAGAAAGTTTGTTGAAAAATGTCTTTGTATATGGTTGTGTCGCGGGCTTGCATTACGATAGAGCGGGGTTTTGTATCAAAAGTCAACTCTCGTGTATGCTTTCAATACTCAATATATTACACGACAGATACGGTCCTGCAATATAACAAAGAATAACAATAGGTCGTGTGCACCGATACAAAAATAATAAATTGCACAATAAGACAAATCGGAAAACACACAAATATCAAGAAATACAATCATTATTATAATCAAAGACAAATACAATCAATTACCTGAGTATATATAAAGGTATATAAACAGAAGATGAAAATATTCGAAGCACAATATGGCTATAGTTCGTTTATATTTCAAAATATGGCGGAAACATGAAAAGAGGTGTAATTAGTTATCAATTTCATGCAAACAGGTGTTAGAGTTAATCGAAATAAACGAAACACGGAAACAACTCAAAAGGGAACCCTATACTTATTTTTAGGACTACTACTAATGACTACTGAACGGCAAATAGACTATGCAAAGGATAGGTTACAAAGTAGTCATTTGATAAATAGATATAACGACATGTCAATAGTATTATCTAAGTGCATACTGTTTAAGACACCTCTGTATATATATAACCATAGTATTTACCCTATAATATATTCCCCCCGGCCGAAAAATGTCGTCCCGACATTTTCTCACGGGTAAAATTCACAGTACATAAGACAACCTGAAATAAAAGTAAAACATGCAAAACATTAATTATATCATTCAGGTCTTCATGAACCTGAAATGAATAACTTGTATAAGACACATACTCGTACTATAAAAAGAAAAGATTTGAGTCAATTATATTATTTTCAACACAACAAATTGGAAACGACGACCACTGAGTGTAATCCTAAGAATGAATAAATTCATCAGAGCATTCCTGTAGTAAGTATTACTCTGATATTCCATTATGTGCGTTTACATTTCACACTTTCACAGTACTAAACATTAATACTGTCTTAGTTCTCAATCCTGCTGAGACTTAAATCCAATGAGTGATC
This sequence comes from Cyclina sinensis, assembly GCA_012932295.1. Lineage (NCBI taxonomy): Eukaryota > Metazoa > Mollusca > Bivalvia > Venerida > Veneridae > Cyclina > Cyclina sinensis. Next base: position 40,069,196 of record JAAONU010000015.1, on the reverse strand, counting down.
CTCAATATGTAAATAGGTGACCAAGATTGACATTCAAATATCTCTCCATTACATTAAATAAAGATCACTGAGATATGATTATATTCAAAGTGAACTTCAAGGATTTCACTAAAACAAATTATTACACAGTTCATGTAAATATATACACATATAGGTAAGTACCGGTATCCTGTGATAATAAATTACAAAATGTTTTAATTTTCTTTTCAGGAATTTCCAGGAGTAAGTGTATCGTTATTGAAATACACTACAGGTAAGTATCCCAAGTACAGGTAATTACATGAAATGTTCTGACATAAGCTTTGACTTCAACAGGTAAGTTGATTAAAACGAAAAAATATACTTGTACTGATTTCATATTTCATTCAGTACAGGTAAGTATTTAAAAACACGAGAAAAGTAACACACCCCGGTAAGAAAATACGTACACGATTGAAATGTTTTCAGAGTGTCTTCAAAATTTTAGTACAATTTAAATCACACATTTCCAATCGTTAAGTATACTGTCTTTTCATAAGAATTTAGCGAATACCAGGTATATACACTAAATGTGGTAAGTATCTCACTGTTTAACAGTTATTGTTCTATACTTCACACTATCCAATCACCAGACGATAACCATCTTGGAGGCCGTCTTTGTCGCTTACTTCTGATCTCCCGCACATTTCTATTCTCCTCCGAATCACCTATGGGTTCTCTTCTTTGCGGTATTACATATTTTGTTGAGCTTTTATCTTTTATCAAGTGTTTGGTGTGCTAGTTTCTTTATCTATTGCCATGGTTTTCATTAGCAGGAGGAGGTTTCTGTGAACAGTTCTAGTCTTCTTTGTTGCACTGCTTGATCACATAAACTGGTGTGTTTTCGTCTTGCTGAGATATAATTTCATACGGTTTTGACTTTCATCTGTCTCCCATAGTTTTATGAATAATCAGTTAATAGTTAACAAAAAAGAATACATCGAGTATTTTAGAGTCGATGATATTATTGCACTTAACAAAAACGTAAGACATTGCCATTATTTTAAGAAATATCCTCATGAAAATAAATTATTCAACAGTGCTCTAAAAGATTATAATGGAAGTATAATGCTAGCTTCTGATTATTTCAGTGCAAAATTATTCCTTTAAAGTTTGTTTCCATTTAAGCTTGGAACAAATCACAAAACGTCTGTAGAAGAGACAACACATTTAAGGCATTTAAAACACACTGAGATTATTTCACATTGACGATGAGCATCAAAAAGAAATAATGAAAAACTGATACTGTCATACATTTACAATAAATCATAGACTGAAAGGAAAATCATAGCATATTAATAAAAATAGAAAAATGAGACTGTTTCTTGGCATCCCGAGAATATGTAATAGTAAGATTATTGTATGGAATTTAATTGACAGACGGACAAAATATTATTGTTTAGAAATGTTGTGTTGTTTTTAACTTCCGTAACTACAGAAGAGAAGATATTTTATTTTAAATAGTCTCATTCTATCATCTTCATATTTTTTGGTCATAGAGAAATGAAAGTGAAGCATTATTCTTATGGTGTCTCTCTCAGATATATGAGTATTTTTTCTTACACTGTTTCCATTTATCATTAGAAGTTATTAATAAAATAAGATGTTTCATCACACTTTGTTCAAATAAAATATAGTTCTTTAAAGCTATCTGTGTACAAATGTCCAGCAAGTTAATAGAAGTTAAAGTATGTGATCGTCTATGGTAATGCTGAATCTTTTGACGAAATACAGCAGAGAAATAACTATAGGGAATCTACTTCTTAGATCTATGAATTTATTGTATGAATTGAATTAATTGATAGGATATCTGATTGTATTGCTAATGCCAGATTGTTTGCTGGAAGAAAAAAAATGTAAACAACATTCGAGAAGTGTTGTATCAGATCAAAGAATGATGTCATAACTTATATGCCTAATGGTATGAAAGCAAGCAGTACTTCTCACAAAGAACCAACATTGTTCAGATAGTTGTTTTAAAATGTCTGGGTTTTAAAAGTGCCTCTGGAGAAAAAAAAACACATATGATTACTCAACAAGAAAATTGATGAAGGATAAAACCTTTAGTTTTATCTGTATGTCTTAATACAGGCTTTTAAATTAAGATACTTACGGAAACTTATGCAAATCACTGTTAATTCTTGTATTGCAGCATTCATTTTTTTGTTATTTCATTGAACAAACCTTCTATTTAAAAATATTGATGACAAATTCCACATGATCCATATCAATGTCTTACTACTCTTCAATTTCTAATAAAGCAAAACCCTTTAACTGGAATTCACACATGTCATTAAACTTAATATTTTCCCTTTTACTAGACATAAATCTTGTTATGCTTCATTAAATTAAATCTTTTGTTCTAACTGTACATAACACATTGTCTTAAATATCCACACATGGTTCCATGTTATATATAAGGGAGAAATTTAAAATAAATAGGGCAAGCGGATAATCCTAACCTATACAGTCAGATGTAGTTTACTAAAGGTAGTAAGGAAAACTGACATTTTGATTGGATAAAATATTTATTCACCACATTTTTGCTCTAATTGGGTGTTCGAAATTACTTGAGGCTTACGAAATAATAAGTGAAAATTACATTGATGAGTAGTGACTGAAAAATTTAGTTGGACTTGAAAATCACAAGTTTTCCTTAAGAATAACTTGGAGCCACAAGAAACAAATAATTTCTACAGACTTTAATCAGTTAAATTAAGCGACTTACTTAATTTGTTAAATTAAGTGACTTACTTTATGTATATAGCTTTTGATTGTAGGAATGAATTTATTTAGTGTTATGTTTTATGGGTTTACATAACAAACTTGTTTTCAAGGAGTAGGAAAAAAGAATATATCTTCGACTGGTCTACATATATTATAAGTCAGTTATTCTTTTGCATCACGGAGATGAAAATATCCATTTTCTGACTGAAATCTTTATATATGAATGGTGAAAAACAACTTCTGATCAGTACACTTTAATAATAGAAACATGGTCTTAGGTCACCGTGGACAATTAAACCGGCGTCATAGTTTTGCTTCCGCGAGACATATTTTAATAGAAAAAGAAAATGGAATTTAGTATTGAGTTATATCCATATATTTAATTTCACTTTGAAATATGTTTATTTAGAGGTCTTTTTTACATTTTAGTGCTCATTTAATTTAACAAGACTAATGTTACTTTGTGAATATATTCTGATACAATCTTTTTTCTATATACGTTAAACTAACATGACTATTTTGTCTGCATATGTTTAAAACATTTGAGTATGTGATACAATATTTACCTACATCAAGATTATAAAAAGCATGGTAATTTATTACAGAAAGAGACACACGCTTCAGTCACATATTTTGAATTAAAACGTTATATATCATAAATATGTAGTGAACATAATAATATCGAATGATTTTATGTATATAAAACATAATTTCCAGTTTTTTGTCTATAATTAAAGGTAATAGACAAACGACACACGATGATTAACGATCTTCAAAAGCAGCTTATTCTGGTTCGATGAATTAGGATTATTATGAAATGAAAAACGCAAACAGGAGGTTTCTCTGGAATAAAATATTACATTTCGATAATAAAGATGTAAAAGTATTATGTCGCATTCTAATGCTGATAATAATGAACAAAAATATTTTAAATAACAATGCTTTTTTAGCAGATCACAAACACAATTGTAAGGCGTTCTGATGACATGATCTAGTGATGTTTGTTTATCATAACATTAATTAATGGTGAGGCTATACTGGGATCACTTTGTCCATCGATCGGTCGGTCGATATGTCTGTTCCGAAACTTTGCCGGGCTCCAACTTCTTTATTGATTGCAGGGTTTCTTATCGTCCGACAGAACCATACTGCTATTCTAAGGTTAAGGTTCATACTTAGACTTAAGTTAAAGGTCAAACACAAAAATTAAGTAATTAAGGACCCGTTAATACTGTTTCCTAATTAGTCACATAGCATTATATTTGCGAATGACAGCAGGTGTCACACGTATTTATTAAAAACAACAATATACCAAAACCTAAGAAATGTCTGAAAACAGCTGAGTTATCTTTCCATGTCTTGTAATTTTTACCATTTCAGAAAGACTTGATTAAGAGTTCGTAGTTAAAAATAAAATATGCGTATAGTTAGAGAATTCTGATATGATTATATTTTCCTGTGCATTTAAATTGAAAGATAGATGTAGATGGAAGCAGTATTTTTTAATTACACAAAATATGTATAACAACAAATTCGAACATGTCTACAGCAACATTATATATATTACAGTATCCTGAAGCGGACTTTGACCGACTGTCAATTTCCTCGTTTATATGAAGAAAAAAAGGTCAAACAGTAGACGCCAGTCCCATATATTCTTTAATATAAGCTCTGGAATTCTTTATAATTATGTTTGAACATAAGTGATATCTGATCAAACCTGCATGTTCATATATTGTAAGAGATTAGTTCTATTCATAAAACTTGCAGAATCCTAAGAGCAGGATGATTACCTTCTGTCTGGTAAAGTATTTTTGAGACTTGTAGACTCGATTTTATTCTCTGTCTTCTCCCAGACGAGTTCAGATATGTAAAAGCAGGTTTAACAACCGCCTGATCTTGTCGTTTGATGTCCAAGTAAATGAAAATTCATTAGAAACCAGTCTTTTGTAGATTTTCTTGCTGACGGTGATAAAATAGAGAGCGTTAGGAAATAGACATTGAATTTACCAAATGAGAGGATATGTGCTTTTATAAATTCAGAGGGTGATAAAGAAGTTTTGAAAGGTACTCCCGATAAAAATGGGCACTTGCCAAATTAAAGTATAAGTATAAACAATAAAAAGGTGACGGACTTAATACACAGTCATGAAGAAAACACAGAACCATACCTTACAATGCAGTAACGAATAGGAGCAATAATCCGAATACAATGAATAAATACTTTACAGTGTGGACAATGTTTTCAATGACCTGACCTTCTGGGAGTTCTATCCCATATCAACAAGTCTTTTTTTTAAGGAAACAAATATGCCCATAATGGTTTATCAAGTTAGTGTCTTGAGTTTTCTGCAGCATGCCATCTAATTGATGGAATACAATGCGATGTTTAAAGTAAAATACAAAATGATATAAATAATTTACTTATGAAATACGTTTCTAATCTCAGTGTGTTTTGATTAAACAAAGATCAATAAAATTGGTTTTAGTATGCAAATTGCAACGATTGCGGTATATAACATTTCCATACTGATATTTACATTCTTTGTAAGTTTCAATGAGAATCAGGTCACAGATAAAGACTTTGGCTGACTGACAAATTACCGATATTTTTTATTCAAAATATAGCTGTTCTAAAAATGAGCGGATATCGATGGGTTTGCGGGCATCAGTTGTCCAACAATACATATTCCTACAAAGAATAAATCATATGCAATAAAGTAGTACTGGGTTACGTAGAATTAACAGAGAAATAACCAGAACTCCAAATACCACTTAAATGCAAACGCGTTTGTCTGGAAGCATGAAATGACAAATCTGGACACAGGCATACAGGAAGGCAGCATAAAAGATGAACAGATAAACAGATCAAAGGAAAAGAATTTGCGAGAAAGCCTTAATGTCAATCTTTCAAAATATTGTAATTACTAATGAATTACAGTTTTACTGTAGTAATTTACATAAATCTTATAAAAATATTGCATGCGGTTTTTTTATGCTTCCGAAGGGAGGCATATTGTTTTTGAACTGTCCGTCCGTTAGTCCGTCCGAAAACTTTAATATTGGCGATAACGCCCTTATTAGTAAGTGGATTAAATTCATACTTGGACACAACACCCCTTTTAAACAAGACCTTCCCTTTGACCTATACTTATTTGACCTTGACCCCCGAATAACCTTCACCTTGAAGATCCAATTGTCCAAAAACTTTAACATTGGCCATAAATTCCTTATTACTAAGTGGATTTACTTCATTCTTGGATACAACAACCCTTTGGACAAGACCTTCCAACTGATCTATATTCTTTTGACTTTGAGCCCTGAATGACTGGTCCTCAGGACAAAGGTCAAAGCACTGTTTACGGGGGTATTGTCATTTTACAGTGACAGTTCTTGTTAGACATGAAATGTAAAACGGGGAACATTCTCAACAATTTATGAATTGATGGAATAATTCGAAACTTGTAATCATTTGGAAAAAAACATCCATAACAATTAAAAAGCTATATCTTTTTGGCCATTTGATGAAAGAGGAAAGCTTATTAAGTTGATTTTAGAATTTCTTAAAACATAAACACTGATGACTTTAATTATTAATAAAAAAAATTGGAGGATTTCTTACCTTCTTCTTGTGAAATAATAGGAAAGAGAAAAACACTGATAGATGCTGCACCCAGCACAATTAAAAGTAGAACAGAACATGTCCCGGTAATGCATTGAATGATTAACATAGTTCCTAATTATCAGAAATGGGCGTCTAGCAAATGATTTTAGAAAACATAAATGCAAAAAAAAAAAATTCAAGCCGAACGGAATGATTTTCAAAATACAAATATTAGACATAAAAACTCAACAAAGAATTCTTTCGGATGTTTTGACAAACAGTTAATTTTGTCTTGTCTCTAATTATATTACAATATGCAATTTAAGAAATAAACTGTCTTGCAAGTTTGTACAAACATACAATCATTAACTGTAAAGTATGGATCTATTAAGATGCAGGAGTATTCACTTACATCATTAACAAAGAGAACGCTGAAACAAGGAAAAAATTCTCCGAAGTTCTAGTAGAATAAGAACAGATATTGGTTTGTGGCGTGCAATTACTTTTTGCAATGTACATGTATTATTCAAGAAATTATATACAGCAATAATTCGACAATGACACCAATGGATGTTACAGACCTAAAAGCTCCGAGCTTAAAACTCTTCGAACATCCCTATTTTAACTCAAAATGTATCTGTTTGCTTTCAATAATATAGTTCTATCTGATGTAAACGTTCAAGGATATTCTAAAACAGTTTAAAGTATTTTACATTGAAAATTAAAAGTTTATAAATAAATAAAATCTCTTAGATAGAAATATACAATGAAGTATCGTTGTAATTTCATTTTACCCACGAAACTAGAATTCATTTGCTACTTCAAAGTTAGAGATAATTGGCCGAAAAACATCAGATCTATTTGACTTGGACCCTGAATAATGGGCGTCATGCTAGAAACCAAAATATCAATAAATTTAGTTAACTAACAATAATTTCTATGAGATCAGAACACTTGGGATATAGTTGATATGTATACATTATATATGTCATTTTATTAGAAAATAAAAAATTCAGGTTCACTTTATTCTCCGAGTCATTACATAGCCTTTAATGTAAAATACCTATTTGATTTACTTTTTTTCTGTGGAATATTCACAACAGGTCTCATGTTAATTGTTTAGCTAGGATACTTTCATCCAGGCCTCTTTTTCATGCTAGTCATGTCCTTAAACGTTTTAATAATATTGTCATAAGTCTCGCATACATGAGTGTAATGCAAATTACCTCTAAGGAATCCCTTATGACAGCAACAGAAATTTGTCGTGTGCTTCATTACATGAAGGTAACTAGTGTACCAACGTACTTTTATATCAAGCACAAATTATGCCAAAGACATAGCTTCCTTTAGGTAAGAAATATAACTGACACACTTCATCTAGCTCAGAATATCAACATTAAGATTGTTGAGAAAACGGGACGTTGATATGTCAATACTTTAAATATAGGCGTTCTACTCTATCAATATAACAGTAAGCACTAGACTGAAAATAACACTAGAACAAAGCTACATATGGGATCAGACGGATATATTATTTTGACTGAATCTTACGTGCTGAACTTTTAGACTTACTTTATATGTCTTCATATAAGAGCATTAAAGTATCATAAATGTGGATGGACCTTACAACAATCCAATTACTTCGAGATGATAAGACAATAAAAGTGGCATTGCAAAACTTGCGCTTGCAGTCACATTTCTACACGTCTTAAATGAAAGCACCTAGGTGACATAATAGGAGAAAGTAGACACAATTACAGGAAAAGAGAAATCAATAAAAAAAGATCCAGAAAACTCTGCAAGAGTAACGATTATAAATTTTGACGTAAATGAACCTTACAAGGACATCTAGTTCGAAGTTTATAATTAGTTTTTCTTTAACGACACTTGTTCAGCATTTTATTGTCCATATTATCTTTTACTCAAGTCTGATTATTATATTCTCTCAGAGCCAACGTTGACGAGTGCTTTTAATTTAATTCCTGTTTCATGTGTGCCTTTCTTTACTTAATGATACATCTCGTAATGAACAATAACATACTGCAGTATGCCTATTATTAAGAAAATGAAATTAAACTCTATACCATAAGGCCTTGTTCATCAAAATCCCGAAATGCACGCCATTCTTAAAAAAAACAACCTAGTTTCGATAGAAACATCGTTATATTCGCAGAGGTGGTAGGTTGTGAAGGACAATTAATGCAACTTCCAAATCAATATATTTCTAAAATTGTCTTTCCTGTTTCATCACTAACAATGATTTTGCAATAGAAATCCTTGTCAAAAGCAACTTCTGTTCACCGCCATATCTGTGGAGTCGATAATTGCTTTCGCCGTCAGAGATAAGCGAGGCAGTAAAAAACTGACCCCTTATTATCGGGGGAAATTTCTTACAGAGCAGAAGGTCATCACTTTAACTGATGTATCGTATTCCAACTGCTGCAATGTCCTTGTAAATAAGACCGGGTTTCGTCAAAACTTGCAAGACATTTTACAAATAAATAGAAAAGAAATATTTTTTCTATAATACTGTAGAACCAATGGTTAATGAATTGATATTTGCCGTTTGCTTGCAGTAGTCAAGAACGAGGTTCATGCTAAGACAGTGAATCTGCTAGGAAGGTTACAAGTGTTCGTGACAAATCAAAACTTGATAGTGGAGTGAATGAATTTAGCTCTCGTTTACCTTTTCCATTTTTTCATTCGTTATTTCCTTATTTCTTATTCTATTTTTGCCGCTATGATTTAATATCTTCACGCATCCAAAAACAGTGTTTTATTGCTAATGGATTTGCAATTTCTAATTCAACCAATTAATAATAATTGTGCTAGGGATTATCTCATTTTGACACCAGATGTCGTTAAAAGTTTATTTGGTCGAAATTTAGGAAACGAACTTATATGTAAAGCAATTTACGGGAGAGGGCAAAAAGAGTGGGCAACATTTAATATTAGATGGCAGTTAACAGTTTCCTATATATACATTTCAGGCTAAAAATAAAGGATGTAGTTTGCATTGCATCATTACATTTACTTTAATGGTATCTAAATTTTACTGAGCCTATTATTTTTAAATTTTAGAGAACCAAAGGGAATACGAAACAGTTTGTATGTATCTTATGGTTTGCTGAATACCATGCCGAAAGGAGGCGCCGTGGTTCAGGGGTAGTGCGCGGGGCTCCGGATCCGGAGGTCGCGGGTTCGAATCCCGTCAGAGGCGAGATTCTCTCACGATCTTCACATTCCTCACCGCTGTGCGAATACTGGTATGGAACCCAGGAAGCAGTCATCGAGCGTGGTGAATCTAAGTTGTAAGAACTTGTATCGCAATCGATGTAAAATAATGAGTCTAAACCAAACTAAACCATGCCGAAACACTATGATGGTGCATGCAAAAACACACAAACATATAAAACATATAAAGCTAATGGCATTCAGGAACGAAAAGCGTAGATACTCAATGACGGTACTGAGACCAGAGCACTTTGAGTCAAATCAGCGAGAACATGATGGCAGAATTAAAAGAGACTGATCGAGTTTCTATGTTCTTTTCAAGATTACCCAAGAAACATTCATAAACACTCAAACCCCTGCCACCATCGTGCAAAAGAGCGAAGCAATGCGATCAACTGTACAAGGATTAATCACCAATTAGGCAGAGCGCTAGAGAATATCATGTCGATAGTCTATTTTTTTAACGAATAACGCGAAGATTAATATTTCTTTTTCTTTTTTTATAAATCAAATCTCCATACAGCACTGGTTTAGAAATATCTTGTTGCAGTAGTGACTTCCAAGTGCAATTACATTTTTGACTTTAATCTTGGTATCGGCGAAAAAAAGCTTGCGACACTTTTTTCCTTATTTGTGGTACCGATACCCCTGTTTTAAAAGGTTTGCTGTTATGCAAAGATTGCGTTCATTGAAATCTTTAACATTGTAACAAGCTCTAGAAAAGCGAACAAGCTGTGAAATATAAACCCCGTGTGACGTAGCGTGTGAGGCATCACCATCTAAAAATGGATAATTAACAAAATTAAGATTAATGTCATCTCTTTTAGCGTATATTTAAGTAGTAACGAAACCACTTTCAATAGAAAATACGTTTGTACTACTGTCCTCCTAAAACTTTCACTGTGCATAGTTTGAGCAATTCCTTGGAACACAATAAAATTTACCCTACAGTTACATTTAAACTGTTATTTCTTGTTTTTGAAAAGGAATTTCTTAATCATGCAGCAACCCTAAAATGACCGTTCCAACAGACTAGTCATTCCTGGAAAACATAGGTATTTATAATTGCTTATCAGGGAAAAAATATCGTTTAAAAGCCGTTTGAGGAGTTAGAATTCCATTTAACAAGATACATAAAGATCCAAGACCTTTCCACTGGGTGATGAAATAACTTTGAAGTAATATCAAAAGTAATTAAAACTAAAGGATTTTATCTTTCGTCAACGAAATATTACATTTCGATTACACTTTTTGAAGTTTTAATTGTTTAGAACGTCAACGAAATTCCCTGGTGATTTAGTTCTTTTTATGTCCCCCATCGAAGATAAGAGGACTATAGTTTTGGAAATGTCGGTTGGTCGGTCGGTCGGTAGACACATTGGATTCCGATCAACATCTAAAGAACCCTTGGGTCCATCTTCCTCAGATTTCGTGTGTAGGTTGGTTATGACTAGTAGATGACCCTATAGTTTTTCAGGTCACCATGTCAAAGGTCAAGGTCACAGTTAACTTGAAAAGCAAAGCGGTTTCCGATCAATAACTATACAGAACGCTTGAATCCTTATTCTTCAAACCTATTAAGTAGGTTGGCCATGACCAGTAGATGACTCTTATAGTTTTATAGGTCACCAGGTTAAATATCAAAGTCACAGTGAACTTGAATAGCAAAACGGTTTCCGATCAATAACTATAGAACCCTTGGTCCCAGATTGTTCAGACTTACTGTGTTTGTTGATCATTACAAGTAGATAGCCCCTATAGTTTTTTTTCAAATCACCAGATCAAAGGTCAAGACCACAGTAACCTTCAATAGCAAAACGGTTTCCGATCAGTAACTATAGAACTCTTTGTCCCAGGTTGTTCAAACTTAGTATGTAGGTTGATCATGACCAGTAGATGACCTATTTAGTTTTTTAGGTCACCTGATCAAAGTCACAGTGACCTTCAAGAGCAAAACGGTTTCCGATCAATAACTATAGAACTCTTAGTTCTACTTTCTTCAAACTTTGTGTGTAGGTTGGTTATGACTAGAAAATTACTCTTGTAGTTTTTCAGGTCACTGCCATATAAATAATATATAATATTCGTAACTACAGAATACAAGTACGTTTTTCTTTATAATATCATCTTCCTATTACTTTGTTAGACGTTTGAAAGATGTTTGAGATAGTAAAATAATTAAAAGCATTCCTTTTATAGATGTGTCTCTATCATGTATATTAGGCTATATCTGACATTTTTTTTTATTTTCCGTTTAAGTCATTTTGTATATCAAAGTTATTTGTGAAATAACATGTTCCATAGCACTTGGTTAAAATTAAATATATTTCCTTCGTGCTATTTGTGTACAAAACTCCATGAAGTTAATGGATCAAAATATGTGATCGTATATGGTAATGCGAAATCTTTTGATGAAATGGATCACGAAAGTAACTATTGGGAATCAGATCTCCGAATTAAATGAGGTAATTGATAGCATATCTGATAGTATTGCTAATGACAGACAGTTTAGTGGAAGAAAAAAATATAATGTAAATAACAATCAAGTCTTCGTATCAAATCGAGATTCTTAACATACGATGTAAATTTAAAAAGATTAACTTCTACTTTTCGTTTTCTGATAAAAAATACACCCAACCTCAATCAAACATTTTAACAGTAGAATACAAACATGTCATGAAACCACATATTTTCCATTTCGCAAGATATAATTTAATTACGTTACATTAATTTATATACTTCATTTAAAGCCTACGTAACTGATGTTCTTAAATGTGCACACATGGTGCCACGTTTTGTATTACATGTTTGATAAAAAAAGACCGGTATAAATAGTTCAATTGGATAACCTTAACAATGTAGTCAGGTGTTTTTTAATCAGGTAAACTAATGAGATTAAACATCTATTCAGAACCTGTTTTGTCAAGGTTTCAGTTTTCGAAATTTTTTTTTGAGACTTGCAGCTTATTGCTTATTATGAATAATAAAAAAATGAAGTGATAATTAAAGGAAATATTTAATGAATAGAACTTAGTCTTAGGTCACCGTGGAAAATATAGATGGCGTTATAGTTTTTCATCCGCAAGTCATTCTCTAAACAAGAAAGAATATGCAATTTAGTTTTGATTAGTTTATTTAATATCACTTCGAATAACGTTTATGTAGACGTCTTTTTCTTTTCTTTTTTTCTCTTCATTTGTCTCATAAAAGAATTATGTTACTTGAATGAACAGAGACTGATATAGTTTTTCTTTCTATATAGGTTAAATTGCGACTGTCAGGCCTGCTTATGTTACATTTTAATGTGATACAATAGATACCTACATTAAATCTGTAAAAATGGACGGTATTTGATAACAGATAGTTTATTTATCATAAAACATCATGATATTGAAGGATTTTACATTTATTAAACACGTTTTTGTATCATTGTAATCTAAGTTCAGTAAATTAGGGTTAATATGAGACAAAGAGACACGTCAGGAGGTTTATCCGGAAAGAATTATGATTTTGATTTATAAAATATGTTGAATTATTAGGTCGCAATATGACGTTGGTGATTCTTGGACTTTCTTAATTTTGACGGATCACAAAAACAATTGCTAGCTATTTTAATGACACGATTAAGCGATATCCGTTAATTATCTTTAGTTGTAGTAACGAAACATATTATAAAATGATAAATTAGTAACGATCTCCCGAGATATAGACTTGCTGAGACTGATTTCATTCTGACGTTAGGTACTTTAAATTATAATTGTTATAATTTATATAAATATTATTTGTTTAAAATAAAGTAGGAATCACAGGCACCAAATTGACATAATCCAATGATCTATGGACATCGCGACTTCTGTAGATATAGAAGAACTATCTAAGGCAAACTACTTTTGTTAATCTTTAAAAAAAACGACATTCCATGAGTAATTCTTGTTGTTATAATAACATGAAGGAAAGAAAAAAAGAACTTAAAAAGGAGGTTGTATATCCTCGGAAAGCTTCAAATTCGTGTAGACTACCTATTTACACTTTATTCGAATTAGTAACGTGGCATAATACTAGAAAATGTCAGCAGGTGTTTCACGTTATTATTAAAAGAACCAATATCCCCTAGAACAGGATATTTGCAAAAAAATATCTTGGAAAAAAAAATAAAAATACGTAAATTGTCTTTCCACCTCTAGATTTTTGTTTTACAATTTAGGAAATTTAAGTTTAAATTTACTATTTAAGAAACATTAAACATCTGTGTAAGAGAATTCTGATAAGTATTACATTTACTTGTGTATTTCAATTGATATAACGTAAACGGTCCCTTTTGAAACACAGATCAATCTTAATAAACTATTTCGAATATATTTATCAACTAATTCAGAAGGTAGCCCTAGTTTGCACAACATTTATCAAATCATGCTAGATTGATATCATAAGCCAAAGACCTAAAAACACAGATTCGAAACTTCCTTCTAAGCCAAAGTAAATAACATATTATTAAGAGTGAACATTCAGTATAAAAGAGAAAGTTTGATTTTTTATGTTGGAGAAATTCTGATTTATATGTAGTCAGTATGTAGATATGCTGATAAATTCCAAACATTCCTTACAACACAGGTGAGTTTTTTATGTTGGAGAAATTCTGATTTATATGTAGTCAGTATGTAGATATGCTGATAAATTCCAAACATTCCTTACAACACAGGTGGTTTTTTCTGTGCATAAACCTTTATCATTTTTGGTACGATTTTGTAAAGTAAGGTAAGGTTTCATTTTGTAGACAAATAAATGCTCTGTTGCAATTTGTTTCCGGCATAATTAAATAACTGTTAAGATGTTTGAGATATAAAACAAACGAGATTTTGCAAGATCTTATCCAGCTGCCTTGAGATTTTGTGAAATTTACACAAGTAGACAATCTGTGGTATTTTAGGTCTTTTCATAAGCGAACCATGACTGTCATTTTTGTTTTGTTTTATATGACAAATAGAAGTCGAAACGTTAGAAGCATGTAACATATATTCATTCGTTAATATTCTAAAATAGTGCAAAATCGGCTCCTTATTCTTAAATCTGGACAGAAGTGATATCTGATCATGCTTGCTTGATATTAGTTCTATTCATAAAAATTGCGAGAAAGGTTTTGAACAGGATGATTACCTTATTTTTGAGACTGCCAGACTCAGTGTACTTCTTTGTCTTCTTCCAAGTAAGAACAGATATGAGGAATCAACAACCTCCTGATCTTGTCTTCTGATGTCCAAATAATAGAAAATCATTTTTTGATAGATTTCCTCGCTGGCAGTGATGAAATAGAGAACCCGCGATAAACAGATTCTGACTTTACACAATGAAGGGAGATGTACTTATGTCATACAGAGGGTGAGGATACTAAAGTAGAACTGAATGCTTTTCAAATAAAAATGGGCATAGTCTTTCTAGCACTTCGTTTAAAATTAAAGGTTAGTTCGATTTTTTAAAAGAGGATTTTACACCAAGAATCCTGTTTTGGGGTATCAAAAACGCGATTTTTAACATCATTTTTTACTTGAATTTAGACCAAACCATGGAAATTTCCATGCCATATATCAGAAAATAGCAACAAAATCAGCTGAAACAGTGCCGAATTTCTAACGTGTGTGGAAATTTCCACGCTTTTATTCAGAAAATAACAAAAAAATTTTAATGAAATATTGTCATTCCCCGTGGAAATTTCCACGCTTTATTCAGCATGCTAAAATTAAACACAACAACACAGTATTTGAAAAAAATATTTACAAATCATGTACAAAAACTTAGTAGTTTTGGCCAGCTCTGCAAAACTGAAATCTAACGAAGTGAATCATGTAAGCGTGGAAATTTCCACGGTTGAGATATATATAATTGTAAATATTTAGATCATGACAAAAAAATAAAATTGAAAGCGTGGAAATTTCCACGCTTTTTAGAAACTATTATAGAATCGATTTGCTGGCGTAGAAATTTCCACGCCTCGTATGAAATATGTGATGAACAGTTTGATACCGTGGAAATTTCCATGCTTAGGCATAACAAAATAAAAGTAATTCTATTAAAATTTAAAACCGAAAGGTAACCAGCGGTTGAAATGAAAAAGAAATGAATCAGTTATTTAAACAAGTTGAAACATGTTAGAACAAGTTCCTTATCGTGGAAATTTCCACGCCCCTTTCAAAAACTTTTTATTAGATTTGAAATAAATCTTTGCACAAAAAGTGAAGCGTGGAAATTCCACGGCTGCCTTGTCAATGATTGCAACAAAGTTAGACAGTCAAGTGAAATATATGAGATTCGACATATGTGTATAATTTCCACGCTCTTTAAGGTGCACATGCATCATGCAAAGCGTGGAAATTTCCACGCTCCAAAATCAGTTCTATAATAGCTAAAATAATGAATTATTTGATACCATAGAAATTTCCACGCTTATGCAGATAACAAAGTAATGCTAAGTTTAAAGTAAAACAATATAAGGTAAAAATCGTATGACATGTAAACAAAGAATTTAAGCATGGGAATTTCGAGCGAATTTTAGTAGCGAAAATTATTTAATCTTAAACTAAACATACATTAATCAACACAAAACAATCGATTGTAGAGAAACTATATATATAACATAACCATTTAACGTTATAAACTTTTAAACTTTACACCCATTTTCTACGCCCAGAGAACTACTCTATGTTTTAAACATTTAATTGTGAAGCAGTCAGGGATCTTTGTAAGATTTATTTGAAGTCATCGTCTAATTACGATAATTAGAAAACAGACAGGTTTTATATCTTTTTAAATTTTTTTCTAACATTTTCATCATGTTTCGTCAATACGACCTATTTGCTACGTCATATAATACCTGATCACTTAAGATAGGAAAACGATATATTATTTCATCTAATGATGGATTGTTATTGAAATGACTTTTTTTCATGCATATCTGTAACTTAAGTTTTTTCCTACGTTTATACGCTAACGGGCGGAATAATTCGTTGTCGGATGTTTGTGCAATCAATATTTGCTGTAGAAATATATATAAACCTTATACAATATTGCTCGCAATAGTTACGTTAAAGGTCACTTAATTTACACTCTAAGTACCTTTTTTATTAATGAACTTTGTATACTGTAGTGAAATAGTGACGACATTTCACACGGTATGAAAGATTTATAGTTCCGAAATCTTTTCTGTTTGCTATCTGCCAAATTTATTGATATGCGATGCCAAAAACTTCTTTCCAGTCACCTATTTGTTTCTTCCTTTGGAATGAAATGCTACCATCCCGTACATCGATCTTTACAACTAACTATTTCATCATAAAATGATGCATTAATGTCGGAGAAAGTTGAAATCACTACTTAATAAAAATAAATAAAACTGTTTCGCAAGTCTTACAAAATGGATAAATTTATCTACAAAATATCAATAACGAAAACGTTGAACGGAAGGCAAACAATATATGAATGTTTTTAAAGAATTAGAATTTACATTGTGCCATACGTTTTCGCAATATACATGTATCATTCAAGAAATTAATATAAAACGATTTGATTTGCACATACAAAATTGGAAATTTAAACTGTATCGCATTCATTTACATACATGAGATAAACGGGTGATACAAATCAAAACAATTTGACTTGAATTCCAGTAAATTAAAAATCTTGCCAGAACCGTTATGTTAATAATTTCATTTATATTAATTTACAATTTCTTTAATGAGATACATATCTTGAATATTTGTGCGGCACTTTTATTAAAATAAATAATAATTCAGCTTTTTGTGACACCCGTGTCTCCGAGTTACTGCTTGGCATTTAATTTGAAAAGTTCCTGTTCCATGCTATTTTGTTCTGAGAAATATTCAAAACAGTTATATGTTAATTGTTAAGCTAAAAGATTTTCTTCCAGGCGTCTTTTTGATGCAAGGCATGTCCTTACATATTTATAATAATTTTGTCACAAATCTTGTAAGCATGAATATAATGTTAAGTTTCTCTTAGGAATCCCTTAAGACAGCAACAGAAGTTTCCCGGGTACTTCATCACATACGAAAGTAATCGTATTTTCAGGAAAGAGATCATAGAAATTTAGACATTAACATATTCGACCCGACAAGCAAGCTGAATCGAAAACACCAAGCACAGAATTCTCGAACAGTAAGTTAAATTTGCATTTCTTCTCTTGTTCACTAGTTCATTAAAAAATTGTATAATCCATTTAATGTAAATTTGTATACATCATGCTCTAGTGTAAAAATAGCTGGTCCTCCTGTTTTTTTTAAATTAACAGTTCCTGCATCACCAAAATGAGGCAGAGTTTGATGACGTAGCACTGCTTACAAAGAGTGAAACAAGGAACAAAACTGTAACCGTTTGATGTAGTTCGGACGCAACATTGAAGTTATAAACTTCGATAGTGTATACAAGGAACTGTATGTACCTTTCTATCCTAACGGACAATAAAAAAATACCCAAATAAACTTTTGTAATCGATTGTGAGGATATTAAGAACAGGCCGTAGGAAATATTTCCTATGTGTTAAATAGGACCTGGTATTTAACATGTACCAACTGTTTCTGGCATAATAGGATTTTCTATTTCATATGTTTTAACCTGAAGTAAACATAGATCAATGCAACAAATGTTTACAATAAATGCATATTTTGCTAAGGGATTTAACTTTATCCTGCCAATTATTTCATATCCGACCCGATAAAGGGGGGTCGTATAAATTTTGCTTTATACGGCACATGCTACGTCATGGACTACTTTTGTGTTTATAATCAGAAGGAAGTGATTAAATGGTTATTATTACAAACAAAGACTACTTGAATAAAAATTAAATATTTTAATATCTAGATCTTATAATATAGCATGATCATTTAAGGAAAAAAAAAATATCGAAATTTTGGAACTATTTTTTGTGTATATGTTCACCTGGCGGATAACCTTGAAATTTGAAACACTTTAAAGATAGGTTTTCAATATCCTAGTTATTTACTGACAAATGCCAGATGTGACAGGATAAATAGAATAATAGGTTAGTGTCTTAAATGAGAAAATTTATCCGGCTCGGCTGCGAAATTTATCGGGTTTGCCTTGCCAGATAAACTTTCTCATATTAAGACACTTACCTATTATTCTTTATTTATAAGAATGTTGCAGTCCCTTATATGTTACATTTTCTAAGATGTTCTGGAATATAAAGGGAAAGCTCGCCTATTGTGTAGCTTTTGGTTTACATAGTCTTTTGTGATGTTATTTGTGATATTTATTCAGTGCAAACACATTTTTACAACAGAAAGTGCATTTTAAAGATACATTATGCTCAAATTTCAGATACAAATAACTACTACACCAACTACACCTTCTCTGTGTAAATATAAAATAAACATGTTTGAAAACAGACAGAGTCGATATATTACGATTAAAACTTTACACATTATAGGTAAACACCGTATAGATACATAGTGTCATTAAAAAATCTGGCAGTTTTTTTAAGAAAGCACCAACATAACATGACCTGTAATAGGGAATGCAGCTTCCCAAACATAGTGTGTGTATTCTAGTAGCCTAATTAGACATATTCAGTAAGAATTTCCTAGATTTCAATTAATTTCTGTAATAAAAGTATTTTATGCAAAGATGGGCATAGTATATCTTTAAAGCTAAAACGAATTCATTTCAATTAATGAGCTTTTTTAAAAGATTTTTTTTGAAACTACAACACTTCATCTGGCTACAGATATTATCACTGAGACTTCAGACGACAACAAGTGGGTGGTATGTTTTTTTTTATTTTAAAAAGCCTTCTGCTAGACTAATCCAGCTGTTAGAAAATGCAGTACACTGAGACAAACGTAAAACCAATTTGCATATGGGATCAGACGGATATATTATGTCGACTGTATCGGATCTTTTAGGCTTTCTTTATCTTTCTTTAAAGATGTATCATAAACGTAGATATTTCAACAATCCAATCAACCGTCGAGATGTTCCGGTAATGAAAGTGGCAGTGCTGACAGAAACATGTCTACACGTCTTAAATGAAAGCACGTAGTTGACATAACTAGAGAAAGTAGACACCGGAAAAGATAGAATAAACACAAATCAAAAAGAGAACCAGAGAAAATCACTCTGTAAAACTAAATTTGTAATTGTCAAAACTTCCCGATGCTTACTTTACACAGTGCTCTACGCTTTTTCTTGGTTGAAATATTGAATCTATCTGAGCAAAAGCCAAATGCAAGTAGCAGAAAAAAGTGTGACAGTGTAATGATTTTCATCCGACGTAAATCAAACTCGCAAGGGCATTTTTAAAAATAACTTGTTCTATGAAGACACTGATTTAAGTTTTGATTGCCCGTATTATGTTTTACTCAAGTCTGATCAGATGCCAAAGTTTATGAGTGTCTAATAATTCTTGTTAAATCTGTTCAATTCTGAACTTAATGATGCATCTCCTAATAATGCAATAAGACTATTTTAAGTCAATTAGATTTCCTTCTCTAGCGTTCATCCTTTTTTTCACGCATATAGTCTCTGCAAAAACTTCAAGTATCTCTATTGTCGTGCAAAAGTAAGCTATAGGAATCCCTAAATGAAAGTCATTCTTTCAAAAATAACAGTTTCAAAAAGATACATCTGTAGTAGATTGTAAAAGATAGTTGCATGCAAATTTAGCATCAATTTTTATTTAATGCAATTTGTCTACTATAGTGAAATAGTGACGACATTTCATTCGGCATAAAAGATTTATAGTTCCTAACTCTTTTCTGTTTGCAAACTGCCAAATTTATTGATATGTGATGCCAAAAACTTCTTTCCAGTCACCAATTTGTTTCTTCATTTGGAAAGAAATGCTACCAGTTCTTATTTCGATCTTAACAACTAAATGTTTCATCATAAAATGATGCATTAATGTCGGAGAAAGTTTAAATCATGCTGCCTTATAATAATAATAATAATAATAATAATAAATACTGCTATTAATGACTTTTACCATTTAACCAATTATATCATTTTCTGAAAAAAAGACAAATTGATTTAATTCTTTTGCCTTTTTTTTCATTTTATTATTTTGTGGGAGGGGGGGGGGAATAAGAGGATGAAATATTTAACAATTTATTACATGTAATGTCTTTCGACACGAAATAACACCCTTAGCAACTAAAACGATAAATTTCGGATAATTTCGGGAAAACTTTTTTTGCTTTATTCATATTACAAGAAAAATTTAGATCCTTTATCATAAAAGATATTTATGGAATGAACTGTTTTGCAAGTCTTACAAAATGGATCAATTAATCTACAGAATATCAATGACGAAAACGTTGACCGGAAGGCAAACAATATATAAATGTTTTTAAAGAATAAGTATATACATTGTGCCATAAGTTTCCGAATATACCTGCATCATTCATGAAATAAATACGTCAAGGATTTGGTTTGATAAAAGTTCAGGTCCAAAGCTTATTTCAAAACTTTGAATGTTCAAGTAAATATATTAACTTTTCATTACTTGTTGTATCCAACCATTTATGTTAAGCTGATTATACAGTATTCAATAACGTACAATTCTTAAAAAAGTTTACCTTTTAGTTTTTCCTAGAAATTTACAGATTTTATATCTCAGACAGATGCGCACGGTGAAAGAATCGACGACATCTCATTCCATCGACAAAACTAAAATTCAAACTTTACCATATTCATTTACTTTGATGAGATAAACGGTTGATACATATCAAAACAATTTGACTTGATCCCGAGTAAATTAAAAGTCTTGCCAGAACCAGTATGTTAATAATTTCATTTATATTTACAATTTCTTTAATAAGATACATGTCTTGAATATTTTTGCGGTACATTTATTAAAGCAAATAATAATTCAGATTTTTGGTACACCTGAGTCTCCGAATTATTGCTTGGCATTGTATTTGAAAAGTTCCTGTTCCATGTTATTTTGTACTGAGGAATATTCAAAACAGTAATCATGTTTATTGTTAAGCTAATAGATTTTCTTCCAGGCGTCTTTTTGATGCAAGGCATGTCCTTACATATTTATAATAATTTTGTCACAAATCCCATGTGCATGAATGTAATGTTAAGTATCTCTTAGGAATCCCTTAAGACAGCAAGAGAAGTTTCCCGGATGCTTCATCACATTGGAAAGTAATTTGGATTTTCAGGAAAGAGATTATAGAAATTTAGACACTAACATATTCGACTCGACAAGCAAGCTGAATCGAAAACACCACGCACAGAACTTTCGAACAGTAAGTTAAATTTGCATCTATTCTTGTTCACTAGTTCATTAAAAGATTGTGTAATCCATTTAATGTAAATTTGTATACACCATGCTCCAGTGTAAAAATAACTGGTCCTCCAATTTCTTCAAATTAACAGTACCTATAAGTTGGCTGTATCATACGACGTTTCACTGGCCCACTGAAATGTATCACCAAAATGAGGTGGGGTTTGATGACGCAGCACTGCTTACAGAAAATGAAACAAAAGGAACAAAACTGAAACATTTGATGTAGTTCGGAAGCCAGATTGAAGTTATAAACTGTAAATTGTATCTACCTTCTATCCTAACGGACTATAAAAAAGACCCAAATAAACTTTTGTAATCGATTGTGATGCTTTTAAGATATTTTGTTCCAGTCAGTCATGTACACAGTCACGACACACGGTTCAGGGTGAAATCTACAGGAAATGCTGATAATCTGTGGTGTTACTTCACAGAGAGTGGTCGTTTTTCTATCCCCAAGGTCAAAGGTTTCGGGAAACAGTCATTTGCATATAGGGGATGCTGTTTGTGGAATGAATTACCGCAGCATGTTAGGGACTCTAGGTCATACATAAACTTCAAACTCGTTGCTAATGAACATTTTATCAATTTAATTGATTACTAATTTTATAATGTACTTTTAGTTCTGTAAGGGGTATGTTTAAGACAGTATTCAAAACTAGTATTTGTTTTGTAAATTATTTTTGATACAAACTTACTTAGTCTTTCAATTATGAGATATTTTTGTGATAAGTCCGGTGATAACCATATGTCTTCTTATGCCACACAATACTATACTTCAAGGACCACATGGAAATAAGAGTTTTCACAAACTCTTTTTTGTGTTATCCTTGATATATAATGTTGGTTTACATGGCTGATTATGTGTTATTCATACATGCTCTTGTTTATTTTTAATTTCATGTGTGTTTTATTTGTATTATAATGCCACGCTGTCAGACATTGAAATCTATCTATCTATCTATCTATCTATAAGAACAGGCTGTAGAACAAATTTGCTATGTTTTAAATAGGTACTGTTATTTAACAGGTACCAACTGTGTCTGGCACAACAAGTGTTTACGACAAATGCATATTTTGGTAAGGGATTTAACTTTGTTTCTCTCTTTGTTGCCGTCCCTAACATGTTACATTTTCTAAGATGTTCTGGAATATAAAGGGAAAGCTTGCATATGGTCTAGCTTTTGGTTTACATTTTTTGTGATGTTATTTGTGATATTTATTCAGTGCAAACACATGTTTACAACAGAAAGTGCATTATGATGCTAAAAGAGAAAATGAACTTTTTTAAAGATTTAACGATTTAAAGATTTTTTAAAACACCTTATTTTGCTACAGATATTATCCCTGACACTGCAGACGACAGCAAGTGAATAGTATGTTCTTATTTTTGAAAGCTGTCTGCTAGACTTGTCCAACTGTTACAGAATGCAATACACTGAGACAAACGTAATACAAATTTACTTATGAGATCAGACGGATATATCATGTTGACTTTATCGGATCTTTAGGCTTACTTATCTTTCTTTAAAGAAGTTTCATAAACGTAGATAGAGATTACAACAATCCAATCAACCGTCGAGATGTTCCGGTAATAAAAGTGGCAGACAGAAACATGTCTACACGTCTTAAATGAAATCACCTGGTTGATATAGTTGGAGAAAATAGACACCGCAAAAGAAAGAATTTACACAAATCAAATAGAGAAACAGAGTAAATCCGCCGTTAAAACTAAATTTATAATTGTTAAAACTTTTCACAATGGTCTACGCTTCTTTTTTGGTTGAAATACTGAACTGAATCTGCCTGAGCAAAAGCCCATTTCAAGTAACAAAAAAAAAAGTGTGACAGAGTAGTAATTATATTTTTCGACGTAAATTAAACTCGCAAGGGCATTTTGTTAGAAGTTTATATATAAATTATTCTACGAAGACACTGGTTTAAGTTTAGACTGTTCGTATTAGGTTTAACTCAAGTATGATCAATGCGTTTTCTCAAAGACCAATGATAATATGTGTCTAATAACGCTTGTTAAATATGTTCAATTCTTAACCTAATGATGCATCTCCTTACACTGCAAATATATTTCCTTCTCTAGCATTATCCTTTTTCATGCTTATAGTCTCTGCAAAAACTTACAAGTATCTTGTCGAAAGTGATCTTTAGGTATCCCGTCATTTCAAAAATAAAAGTTTCAAACAGATAAAAAGTAACATTCAGTAAAAGATTGTTTAAAGATAGTTGCATGCAAATTTAAAGTCAATTTAATTCAAAAATTGCCTTTCCTTTCCGTTTCAGCACTAAGAATGACTCTACCAAAGAAATCGCTGATTAAAAGTATATCCTTTTTATCGCCATATGTGAAGTCGACAATTGCTTTAAAGTGCATGCAGTTAGTTTCTTTTGACCCTTCTTTTTTCGATTCGCTGTTTCCTTATTCCATTTTCATTTATCTCCGCTATTTCCTTTTTCAATATTCGCCAACCTTTTTTTTATAATTTGGCAATTTGTTTATACTGGAAATATTATTTATTTCCACCGAAATGGAGGTCGCTTCATGTATTGCAAGGCTTCACACACGAGTGAAGCAGAAACGTTAAAAGATGTAATTATGTTTATTATAATTAGTCTTTCAGCATGATGACTGGAATAATGACCAGAAATAAGAGCAGTATTTTCCAACGTTAACTTCCTAGCTAAATAAAATGGAGTAGTTAAAATGGGTGAAGTAAATACTCGTTGCATTCAGTATTTTTTTAGCTGAATGACGATCGAATTTAACGTTAACATGCAGCTGTCATAGGATAAAAGCTGAAGACGTCTTATAGAAATCAGTTGTGGTCGTACTTTTCCGTTAAATGCTTTTTTCAAGTTTTTCGTAGCATTGCTATTTTGTCTAACGAAGGTACATCATGCTATTACCCGGTTATCAGACAAAGAGATAGGTGATAGTCAAATAAAAGTTGGCGAACAAGGAGATGAGCGACAGGCTAATCAGAAGTTGGCGAATATGTCGATTAAGAGGATGAGTGAATTCCATAAAAAAGTATAGACGAAAGTCATATATTGTCGAAAGTCTAAAAAATTGTGAATATCGGATGAGATGAGCGGAAGTCAAATGAGAATTTTTGGAATATCGCTTAAAGAGATGGGTAAAAGTCGAAAATAAATGACACATGACACTTAGCTTAGCAAGAGAGAGAGAGAGAGAGAAAGATAGTTGTAAGTCAAATAAAGAAATGACGAATACTGGAATAGGGAGATGACCGAATGTCGAGTAAGGAAGTGGAAAGTATCGAATAAGAAGATGGGAAACAGCGAATGGAAAAACAAAATAAAATAGGAAGCAGGAAAGGGGCAGAAAGAGGTAACTAAACGCATTTTCTTTTCAATTCTAACACCAATGAAATTTCGATTTTTCATTCATCTAATTAATTTTTTAGGATTATCTGATTTTGACAGTAAGTGTTATCCAAAGTTTACTTAGTCGAACTGTAGAAAATAAACTAGTGTGTAAAGCAATTTATGGGATGTTTATAGCAAAGATTGCTGAAAGAGTAGGAATATTTAATACTTGATGACAGTAGCAGTTTACTTTCAGGCTGAATATTAAGGATGGGTTTTATATTTTCTTAAATAAAATGGTTCTTAATTCAAATAAGCCAGTTTGTTTAGAGTTTTAAAGAAACATGCGGTACAATAAACTTACTTGTATAAACCTTAAGGTATGCTGATTACAACGCAAAATACAATGATGAACGTGGCTTTTGAATTAACGTACATTTACTGTAAGTTTTCTTTTCAGTAGTCAGTGCATTGAATATCCGGCAAACACTTAGCGAGTATTTGTTCACGGTTTTACTTGCTGAAGGTTTGGAGTAGTGTTTGGTTATATTTGATATTTCAGAGTCATGGAACAGTTTTTCGTTTTCGTAGATGTGTAGTAGTTTTGTTTATTAAAACAAATAAAACCTTCAAGGTTCAAATATTTAGCCTTTTTGCAGCCTTTGATGGAAATATTCGCATGTTTGCATTGTTATAAAGACTTTGAGTACGAGAATGAATCGGAAAGGTTAAATGATAAAGAGAAGAGATTGTCAACAGATTATTGTATAGAAGAAGGGCATCAGTATATAAAAAAGAGATTATTTCGAACATCTTCAATCTTCTATTTTTTCACAGACGAGTCGAATCTTGTATGTTGTTCAGTGACAAAGACTATTTCCTTCTCAAGGTAAGCGAACTTTGATTTTCTGAAAGTATCCGTTATATTCTGTTACAAGGCGAAAAAGTCAAAGGCATTAAACAAAATGCTTTTTTTTCTCTAAAGGCGGAAGCCTGAAGCCATAAAACGTCATAAATGAGATTCACCTTGCCTAATTAAAGGTCTTCACTCGACGTTTCCCGTATGGTCTGAGAGCTTTTATATGATCGATACGACTAAACATCACAAGCAAAAAAGTAAATGTCATTTTCGTTTTCTTCAAGAAAAGAATAACCTAACTTCCGATGAAAAAGATTACCTTTCTGTCCACAAGGTAAAGACTTGTGTTTTTCGTTTGCTTTAATTTCAGTTTAAATAATGTGTCAAGCAAGCGTTTGTAGTTCGACTGAACAAACACTGCAAGTTTATTTTTTTATCGAAACAATTAGGAAAAACCTTTGGAAACACTATATTTAGCTCATTTGATCTTATGTCAAAGGAAATCCTGAGAGAGCTTTAGAACAAGAAAACAAGTGAGAACGTTTTAAGGCTTCGAAAACCCAGCTTCAGTCGCAAAGTATACTAAAACAAGTACTACAAGAATTTTTCTAGCAAGCATCTATCTCTACACCAGACTTTTGATATTCCTTGTTATAAATTTAGATTTGCCTAGGATCTTGTGACCGTTCCTGTGACCGTAACTTATTTGCATTTGGTTGATATATTTTTAAGAGATAAAGAAACGCCGGGTAATCTTTGAAGATGATTATAGGTAAGACGTCGAGTATAATGTTCAGTATTTTTCAATAAAAAATAAAGATTAATATACACAGAACAAACTGCAAAATCGATTATTTGTATCTGGTTAGTGATTTAGGCGTAATTGAAGGAAATTGAAAGAGACCTCTGTAATCTGAAATCGAAATGGACTGATTGTGGAAACTGGTTAGTCAATACCGGGTATATATGTCCCCCATTCGCTCTCTCCACAGCCCTGATTCTCTTAAGCATTTAATTCATTAGTGAGTGTATCCTCCTCATTTGGATGTTGGCCCTTCTTCCAAGAGGGTTGCTCTCAGTTGAGCCAGAATAACGACAGGGTGGGGGAGGGGAAATGCTGACGTCGTCGAAGTCCCACAAATGCTCAACAGGGGATAGTTCTGGGCTGTATGGCGGCCAATCCAGTGGATGGATATCTCTATACCTAGCGGTAGTTAAATAACCCGCTACCACAACTAGTGGTGATTTAACTCCATGTGAGATTCCTCCCCACACCATAACCAATCCACCCCAAACCTATCCCTCTCTACAACGCAGCAGTCGGCAAAACGTGTATACCGACGTCGACCGTCAGCTCGAAACAGGGTGAACCGAGACTCATCAGTAAACAATTCCTCAATGGGAATGTTCTGGGGCCATGTGCCGCCACTCAAGTCATAAGACGCTGGCGACGAGCAGCGGTTAGGGGCAGACCTATGTACGGGTGATGTGCCCGCAGACCAACTTCCTGCAATCGTTTCCTTACAGTTTTAGCAAGGATAGGATGGTTATGAGTATCTATGGTATAAAGAGCAGATTCAGTGGCAGTAAGGTGACGATTGGGCAAATGCACGAGAGGAATAAACCTATCCTGACGTTGTGACGTCACGGGCGGAGGCCCAGATCTAGGTCTGTCAGCGACACGCCAAGTTTCCCTAAGACGTCAAAGAAGATGTTCTATAGTGCAAACATAGACACCGATATGCCTGGCAACCTGTATTTGCCTTTGACCTTGGATAATTATCACAACCGCCTGACCCATCTGAACTTCCGCCACCCGTGCCTTTGTTCAATGCTATCAAAAATAATCAAAATACCGGAAAATGATATGTCTTAATGAAGACTACCTATTGGAATGACGAGCTGTGTAACTCAATGTCACAACACTGCTGTGCACGAGTTTTTCGTTGTGATGCTTTCCCCGGACGACATCTTTAGGCAATCCCGTTATGCGACATTCCATACAGGACCACTGTAACGATTTTCATTGTTTTTGAACAACGCAATCGCAAAATATTGCAAATAATGACACCCTGTGTTTCTTTATCCTTTGAGTATATTAAGAATTAGTTATACAAGGAATGTCTCGGACAAAATTAACTTATCTTTATCTAAAACAAACTATTTGCTCAAGATCTAAGAAATATATGTGAAGAAATATTTTGTAATGGACAGTTTACATTTGAACTAGCAATGCATTATACTGACTGGCGGCGCAGACAGTAGTTCAGTTGTCTTATCGTAAGCTTTTCTGAAGATGTTGTGTCTGGTCATACTAAGGCAAACATGGACAATTAGCAGAATATTGATGACAGGTTAATCTGTATTGATAAATTAAGAACACTTGCAAAGCAATGTAGATTTCTTGAGTCTCCTCCTACATATTTGCAATAGAAGCGAAATTATTTATGTGGTGAAGGACAATTATTCTTTTATTATACATTGGCATTTCCAGACTGATGTACATTTTCTGTCTGTACAGAGAACTACATCAATGTACGATATATGGAATTTCGTTCCAATCCATCTTAACGATGTCCAGGTAATAAATATGTAATTGCTAAGTATTCTCACGTAAGGCTGACTTCACGTATGGAAAACTCAACTGGAAATGATATAACACTATTACTGAGCTTAAAAAGGAATTGAAGGGAAAGCAAAGCTAATTTTTAAAGCAAAGACGAAGACTTTTGAAATAGTCGTTATAATTAGAAACACGCGAACGGATTTTAATGTTTTCTGAACTTGACGGATAAAGGAATATATTAATAAAAATATTTCGATCTAAAGTTGATTCGAAATGATTTTCTTCTTCTTCATTCTTCTTTTTGCTGTTTGTTATTTTTGTGTTATTATACATACATATACTTATCTCCTTGCAAATAGTCAAGATTGAGCAGGGTGTCTGTATAATGTTGAAATTTTTTGACAAGATAGTTATCACTTATACTGATCCAGCAAATGTCTGCAGGATCAAACTAACCTACCTTTATAATACTAGAGTTCAAATGACATCTTCCTTCATTTGATGTTTCAGGAGATGATTCAGTGCAAATTTTTGGATGAAAGAGATAAAGGTATGATTTTGCTTAAGTACAACAAGAAAAAAGATGTAACAAGACTGCAACTAAAACATGTACCTTTGGTTTAAATGTTTATCCAGTCTCCTGAATATTCAAATCTGGGTCCAATGATTCAACCTCAGCCTCAACTAATATTAAGAAAACGTACATTGCAAATAAAGAAAAGTTCTGCTTCTCTATCAAGATGTAACAGCTCCTGTTCCCCATACGCACGTATGTATATATAATAATAAAAAAACCCGGACACTTATTATCACCCCCTTTCTTATTTTTTTCGTAAACTTTAAAACTGGTCCCAACAGTATTGTTCTCTCCGCATTCGTAAATATTTTGAGACCTGTCAATTTATTTTTATTGATCTTCTATATTGTAAAAAAACATAATTGCTGTTTATCGAATTTGATATAATTATAGGGTATGAAATTATGAAATATTGTAAGATTGATGGGGATGGCTGTTCGACCCCCTTGTAACCAGTGGACGAGGAAAATAAATGGGGTCACCCAACTGAGGCCCGGGGAAAAGATGTGATAAAAAGAAATAGAAAGCAATAGTTTTATCGATGTTTTGAAAAAATTGAATTTGAAAAAAAATATCTACAGTTGACTGAAATTAGTTTGCAAATAAACTAAACTGAATATAAATTGTACTTAATTTTTCTCTTTGATTCAGCCTTTTCAGGTTTATTCACTTTTATCCCCACAATTTTAGTGATTTATATTGATTAAATCGTATTACTCTTGCATTGAAACTTTTTTGATATTGAAAGCACCGAATATACACTGTCTTTTTATCTACATCATATATCTTTGACAGTTGTTACAATCTATTACATAATATAGTTGTATTTTGTTTCATATGTCAAAAGTAGTAACACTCTAAGTGGACAAAATAATAACAAATAAAATATCTAGAAACGTTCTTTTTCTATACATACTCATAAGCTATGTACTAATTTTTTAGACAGGTCTTGACGTGTCTCAAAAGCTGTTGGCATTCAAAAACATTACAATATCACATTAACTGAAATGCCACCAAAGGAAGTGAAACACTGCCTAAGAACATTTCTGTATATTTCTCAGAATTTAATAGTTCATAAAAAAAATTATAAACCTTTTAAGGAAAATATATTTTTGTTCTTTAAACAGTAAGACAGCATGTTTAAAATAACAGCTTCTGGCAAAGCACCTGCCCAAGAGGAAACAACCTTACCAAAAGCTGTAGTTTCTAAAGAAAAACGGGTCACGAGTTGATGCACACATTTATTTTAAAAGACAGTAATTAATATATAAGTATTGACAGATCCCGCTGAGAAAGCAAACACGAAGTGTGCAACACAAGAAGCTGGGAATTTAAACTTAAATAAAAATCCAAAGTACCATATTGATTAAAGACGAGGATAGTTTCGATAGTAGTAGGGTTAATTTGCATTAAATATAGGGTGAATAGCGGGGGTCCACCAGGGTTTTCCATATGTTAATGTGATTGGTGTTGACCCTTATGTTCAGATATTATATTTGATCAAAGGCTTTGGCGATTTCCGAGAACCAAGACACGAATTTCAAGCTGTATAATCTCATTATAGAAACACTGCTCGTTTTCTTGAACATAATATCTTTAAGACCCTTGTTTACAGCAGATCCGATCGTAGCGTAATATCTATTTAGAACAAGAGCCGGTCGAACCGGGTGATGCTCCCCGAATAGGTTTTGGATACAAAAAAGAGTGTCCATAAAGTCTTTGCCAAATTCAGCATAAAGATATTATGTTATTGGTAGTTGCTGAAAAAGGTTAAAACTGTTTAAATATGCAATAAAGAATGTAAGACTGTTACCATTTTATTCTTTATTTTTCTATCAAGTCAGACAGTGGCAGTCCTATCCAGACAGTGTCATGGTCACTGAAGTAGGCTGGTGACAGGTAAACCAGAGGTTTTGGATACCTCTTGTAGATCCAGAGTTATGTACCGGACAAAGTTCAAAGTGTAAAAATGAACAAAGGGCAATAACTCAAACATTAGGCAATGCAGGTTTATGGTTCTTATGCACTGCACTTCTACTCAATAAGATCTATCTACCTACAAAGGTTTTTGTTGATACTTCTTGTAGTTTCAGAGTTATGTCCCGGACAAGAAACTGCGGACGGACGGACGCAGAAGACGAACATACTTAGACCCGTTTAAGGATGACACTGTTGTAATTCTTCTCCACTTGTTTCATTATGACGTTATACGGGATCGTTGGCGTTGAAAAATATTAACAACATATTAGCTGATTGCATGTGTTTAGCAATAGCTGGTTGTCAGGCTATTTTGTCAACATGAATCGGTTTGCCTTTTTTCTTTTTTTGAGTCGTTATAGTAGACCTTTAACTAAATTTCAAAATAAAAAAAATCTTGTTGCGTTTGTTGATAAGCTGTTGCAACCTTTTACTTCTTTTGGGAGTAAGTCATCAAAGACACTATCCACATTTCATATTTATGAGCTCGTCTGTAAAGTCGAGCTATTGTGATCACTTGGTCGTCGTCGTTGTCGTCAGCGTCGTGCTAAAACTTGTCTAGTGTAGCTGATAACTCATAAACCATAGGCTTAGAGCTTAGATATTTGGTGTGTAGGATTTTCTTGTAGAACTCTACCAAGTTGGTTTAAATCATGACAACAGGGAAATATTTGCCCCGCCCCTGGGGTCACTATATTTTACATACCGTATACGTGGTTTTTTCTGCGGTGACTTTATTTCTGCGTATTCTGCGGTCACTTTCAACGCCGCAGAAATAAAATCCGCAGAATATTCCACCCTGTTTTGGCGTGTTTACCTACCACGTGTCCGACATTTTGACCTGTATTGGACTAAAGTAATTACGACTAACAGATTATACAGAATGGTTGGTCATCGGATTGTATAACATTGCCGTCGGCTACTAGTAAATACATAATCTGTGTTTGTAAAGTAGATGTATTTTATGTAATTATGTCAATTTATGAATAAAGATATTTGACTATCATGTACCGGTATAGCCGTTAGTTGTTTTCGTCTTTTGTATCCTTCAGTGAGCGATCTGAGCACATTTTTGATGACGTTTCAGTTTCAGTTTTCGCTTTGACTAACATATACCAATACATGTACACGGAGTTTATTTCGTATTTTGTGTATTCTGTGTTCAAAAATGAGTATTCTGAACTATTTCCGAAAAAAGGAGCCTGTTCCATCGGATGATAATGAGGGCCTACGGGAATTATTGGGTCCAGCAGTGTTAAAGGAAGTCAATGCAGAAATGAGACAAACTCTCACGAACACTCCTGGATCTTCTTCAAAAACACCTACGGGCAAGAGTACTGGCAAAAGTACAGGCAAAAAGTATAATGTTTACACGCCAAAGGATAGAGCGGACATTGGGAAATATTGTTTAGAAAATGGGCCCGCGCGTGCTGTTCAGAAATTTAGTTCTGCTTTTCCTAATCTGAATGAAAGCACTGCCAGATTTATGCGTGATAAATTCAAAACTGAAATGTCATCAAAAAAGCGCAAACTTGACTTTTCCGAACTCACAGAAATCCAGCCTAAAAAAAGGGGGAGACCTTTAACTCTCGGCGAAGAACTTGATTCTAAAGTGCAAGCATACATCAAAGTCATGCGTAGCAATGGCTGTGTCATTAACTCTTCAATTACTAAATCGCGAACAGTGTAGATCCCCTTCAGCTAGTGATGGTTTTCCAATTACCGTATATTGTCATTGCTTACATATTTAAGGTACCGGTACAAAAATTTCACACGTCCATTCATGCTGATCCAAAGGTGCATACCGGTAATTTTCTATTGTTGTGCATTATTGTTGTTTGCACACATGAAGCTGATAAACAGAGAAACAGGTCGCTTTCCTATTGATTCGATTATTGGCCTCTAATTACATGGCCTTTTATTATGCGAATATTTATTGTTGTACCCTTTCAATGAACAAAACAAACAAACAAACATGCTGCTATTTTCTAAGGCGTGTCCGGTGGCGACGATAAATAAACGCGAGTACACTCGTGCTGAATTTTTAGGTAGAGTGGCGTAGCTTAGACCCGGATCTTTATTTTTACAGGTGAATTCCTGCCGCCACAGATCATTTTTGCCGGGAAGACGACGCGATGCCTCCCTTCATACCGCTTCCCTAAGGACTGGCACATCACTTTTACGGAAAATCACTGGGCGAACGGAGTGTCACAAATCGACTATGTTGATAACATCATTGTCCCATATTTTAAAATGAAGAGGAAGGAACTATCACTGCAGCCATATGCAAAAGCACTGTGTATATTTGACGTTTTCAGAGCTCAAATGACCGATGCATTTATTGACCACCTTACCAATAATAATATTAAAATAGTTTATGTTCCCGCAGACTGCACTGACCGCTTACAGCCCATGGATTTAAGTGTCCAGAAGGCTGTAAAGGCAAACCTTAAGCATTCATTTGAGCAATGGTACTCTAAGCAAATCATGAAGCAAATTGAACAGAAAGGCTCAGACAATATTGAACCAATTCCCCTGCCTATCGCATGTATGAAGGAACATGTATCAAAATGGCTCGTGAAAATGTACCAAGACATTAAAAATAACCCAGATCTCATCGTGAACGGTTTCAGACAGGCAGGCATATTAGAGACACTAGAGGACTTTTTGCCTCTGAATATGACCGCCGCTCGTAAATAAACTATGTATGGTGTGCACAAGTAGTCGGAATAGATTCAATGATAACATGTACTGATCATGAAACTACATTGTATTCATATTCGTATTATTAAAATAAATTCAAATAATGTTCGATCATCACTTTCTCCTTAAATCCGACATGTCAATTTTACTCCTCCGCTAGCTCCCTTACAGTTGAAATTTATCTCTGCTGTAGTGATGACAACGATACATATATCAGGTTAGTCTGTACCGGAAGTTTACTTTCTTATTGTGTTCTTTTCCGCAGAATTTAAGTCACAGTTTGTCCAAAGAAGGTGCCGCAGAAATAAAGTCCGCAGAAATAAAAACATGCCAAATTTTGAAAAAAACGCAGAATTTGGAGCCCGCAGAAAAAACCACGTATACGGTATACCCCAGGTGTAACTTGCTTTTGCATGGACTTATATAAGAACTTTTATGGGAAAGTACAAGGCCTAGAACTAACTAACCACCGCCCCCTACACATGACTCCCTCCCTTCTCCAACCGTTTCGCCCAAACCTCCATCCCGCCCCCATTTTTAATATTTTTTTATGCGTAAGCACTTGCAAATCTCGCCCCCACCTCCACAACCCCGCTCCCGCCAAAAATATTTCTTTTGTTTTTTTGATGGGTAGGTAAATAAATACAAATGATTCATTAACTTGATTTTAAAGCGACTGACACAGAATTTAGCTGAATTTTATTTTCTCTTAAAATTTACGAGAAGTTAATACACTATGGAAAACATAATATTATGCTTCTTTACACCATGAAAATTGAAAAAAAAAGTTTTGACGCAATTAGGATTCGAACCCACGACCTTTCGGTCGGTAAGATGTAGAGTAACGATCTACACCACTGAGTCACAAAGACTGTTTATGAAGTTTCGTCAAAATTAATGTTATAACTAAAGTATCTACCCCGTGACTAACGGGGTATATTTTCTACCGATAAAAGAGTGTAAAACTTTGTATTTTGACGTTTTTTATAATAAAAAAAATGAGTCAGTAACTTAGTTTAGATATGTACTTCACAATTACAGCAAGAATTTCAAGATTTATAAAATTTTCTATTTTTTTTCATCTTCGGCCCAGCTGTTAAACAGTTCCTTTAAAAAGAAGACATCATTAAAATATAAATTAAACTTGCATCTAGATTCTCTTATACAGTTTGTTTTATATTTCTTGAGGCACATTCAAACTTAGTTGCACTGAATGCAAAGTACAAGGAGACCTGTTTTCAGAAACTCCATTTTATAAGATAAAAGCTTTTGTGAAATTTGACTCTTTAAGCAAGAAATTTGCTTTCAGATATAGGAGTTTTAGTGAAGAAGAATTTTAATGAATGATTCTCTACATAATCTTAAAGTGCATTTAACTAAAGAAGAATTGAGATCTAAGATTCTGTGCGACGTAAAAAAAACGGATCCTATTTACGAAAATTGTTAAAAGCAAGGACCACAAAACTAGGCAACACAGTGACATGTACTTGTTTTAGATAAATGTTATAATTTAATAATCTAATTTACTAGATTAACTTCATTACATATGTCCATGTATTAAGTTCTTACGGAGGATGGTATCTGTAGACAGCGTGGATATGCTGTTGTTGTTTGTTTGTTTTCTTTGCCTTATATCGATTTCAAAGAAGTTCTTATATTACAGCCTAAACAAGAATTTACTTGGCTTCAATGCAGTGTTGCCTCTTTGATAAATTGTAATTTACCTGTCTGAAAAGAATGCAACATTTTTTCGACGGTCATTACGTCTACGTCATATCTTTAAACGTCAGGAATATTCTTTTCCTGGTACGAGGATAGGCAATATGATTCTTATATCAGTTATCCGATTTCGACCCATGTTTCTCTTAAAGGGTTAGAAAAGTGTCTAATATAAGAGACATTTGACAATATACTCACTAATCTGTCGGCTAAAGACTCCAACAGTCGCGTGTGCTATGTTAAAATAGCGCTGTAGCAGAAGTGCGAGCAAAATCTAACGAGCTCAGATGACTCTGTCATTGACTCTGTCACACTCATTGAACCCGTATGACTGTGTTGAACAAGCTTAACTTTTGTCTGATTAGAACAGCCTATTTGTCATGAATCCTTTCTGTATGACAGCCCATCCTTTTGTCATTCTTGTCCTCTTAATGTAATGTTGCTCGAAAGAAAACAAAACTTATGTGGTACTAGTAGTTGATAACTTAGACTTATCGCAAAGAGAACAAAATTGTTTGAGTATTTCTGTAGCACTAAAATGGTTTCCAGTTGTTAGAACGTATCGTTGTTAACAATGTGATTATACGCGTATCAAAAAAGGGAAAAAAACATTCGTTCAGTAGGGTTTTTTCAATAACTTGCAAAACTTTAAGCTCCGTTTTTATGTTAAAGTTCCTCAAAAGTTCAACTGATGACATGTTTCTCTGATTAATTTGTGAACTCTTTCGACAGTGCCTCTATCCTTACATATCAAACGACAGAGAACAAGTTCTATCAGCATTGAATAATACATACTTTTTATACTTATAAAAATGCTTTGTCTATAATTGTATTTCCATTACAAAGGGATAAAGCTTTCTTGAAAAGGGCCAAGACATTGCAATATTAAAACCATAGGTAATTTCTGTTAGAATTTATTTTAGCATAAAGATGTAAAGCCTCTATTTGACTTTTTATCCTTAATTGAAAACTAAAGGCAAATATCATCAAAATTTAATGTTGTTAGTTTAAATAGATATATTCGACTGATTCAGTCTAGAAATTACTTTTGAAATAGCAATTACAATAAATTGATATCATATTGTTTAATTAAGTTTAAACTAGGTCTCTTCTTTAATGTGCGTAGTTTAATGTAGCTTAGTCACGAAAGAATATGTTATTCAGACAATTATTAACCCGTATAAGTTTTCTTTCAGATTATGGACTAAATTTAAAAAAAACTAATTTTTTATAGCTTACTTGCATGCAGTAGAAGAGTTACTGAAGTCACTTGCAAAAAATCTAAAAAATGGATTCATGTATTCTAGAGTATTTGGGTCTTGATCGTAAGTGGTTAAGCTGTAAATGTATCCCAATGTTTTGTTAAGATTGTTATATTATGCTTATTCATGGATTTTTTAAAATCATAAATCAACATATATTATATTGGACAACTTTGCCCTTAGAATATCCTATAATTATTGAAGAACAATGGAAGGGCTTCCCCCATCAGAACGAAACGAAAATTAGTTTACATCGATCACCTAACATGTTTTAAAAAGAAAGCATTTTAAAAAAGGATTTTCTAATAAGTCCCGAACAAATTCCCATTTTAAGCAAATTACGTCTAGTAAAACATGCTATAATCATTGTTGTTTTTTTTTCGCGGGTTCAAAAAAAAAATCACTTCTGTACACAATCATGCATTCACACAGTACATAAACAGACCATCATAAAATATCTTAACGTTATTAAATTCTTATAGTGAAAACGACAAACAATAAAACATTTTCTTAGGACGTTCAAAGAACAAGTGCACCTCCATACATATACACATTACAAACATTTTATACTGAAATGATGGTTCAGTAGTCATTAGAAATAATAGATACAAAGACGGTTTAAAAGTAAATTAACATTCTTCATTCATTGGAACGTTCTAAGAACGTAAAACAAAAATATTGCAGTCATGTTCTAATATCATTAAAAAATAAGGTATTAAAACATTTATAATATTCTAAAGAAAGATTTGCATTCTATAACTGGTGATATTTAAGGCTACGGTAATTGCATTCAATTAAAACGTTCTTAGAGACATTTTTGATAAAATAATTGGGCATATATTAAATTATATCAATTAATACTGAATTAATGTTTTGGTTGCCATTAGAAAAGATAGATACACAAATAGTTGAAAGGAAAATATATTATTTGTATTCTTTAGAACGTTTTAACAACGAAAAAACAAAAATACTGTAGTCAAGTTCTAATATCATTCAAATATAAGGTGATGCGAGATCTTTAGAACATTCTAAACAAGGAAATTCGTACTACCATATTTTTGTCCTTTTGGCGTACAATTTTAGCCATCTTTTAGATCATTTTAAGATTTTTTCACAACAAAAAATTGGACCATATTTTAGTCTAGCAGTTAATACTTAAATGATTAGAAAAGATAAATGCATATGGTTGGAAAAGAACAGTTATCAGTTTTCATTCTTTAGAACGTTCTAAGAACGAAAAACGAAAAAAATATCACTCAATAAAAGCACAGGAGGATAAAAACTTTAAAATACATTCTAAAGATTGAAATGCGTATTACAGTATATATATTTTAGGCTACGATCAAACGTTCTAAGAGGCATTGGTTGACGAAATGATAGAGCAGATATAAAGTTTCACAGATAATTTAACTGTCATTATTAATGTGACATTACAAATATGGTTGAAAAAGAGCAGAAATCAGATTTCATTCTTAAGATCGTTCTAAGAACGAAAAAAATATTGTAGTCAAGTTCTAATACCATTCAGTGAAGAACATTCTAAAAATATGAAGTGCAAATTACAATTTGTTTCTTACTAAGTTACTAGGGTACATTAATAGAAATTGTTTAGAACGTTAAAAGAGATATTTTATCATGAAAAGATGGAGCATATTTAAGTCTAGCAGTCGATTTAGAAAAAAGAAATAAACACAAAAGATATAAGATTTCATTCTTTACAATGTACTAAGAACGAAAATACTTCAGTCAAGTTTTTATATAGTTTAATAAAAACGTTTGGTGATAAAACATTATAACAACATTTTAAAGAATGTTATGCTAACTACATTTCATATTTTTCTACAGTGATAAATTGATAAAGGATATTTAAGGCTAGTAGTCAATACTGAAATTAAGTTTCAGCTGTCATTAAAAATGATAGATAATATTTTAATTCTTTAAAACGTTCTAAGAACGAAGAATTAAATTTGCAATCAAAGTAAAATATCATTTAATAAAAACGTAGGTTTAGAACGTTGTAAAGAACGAAATGCCTACTAGAATTTGTTCTCTTAAGACATTCTAACAGTTGTTTTAACAAAGCATTTAGAGCATTCAAAAGAATGTTCAAATACATTAAAAACAAAACGGTGGAACTGTGACATTAAAAAGTTAAAGGATTTTCGGATCCCCTTTTTAGGTTCCTCACAGAAATAATCTATAAAACTTAACACTGCTGACCTTATCTCAGTAAGAGAGGCCTCAGTAAGAGAGGCATAACCATTACAGTTCTATCTATACCAAAATGTACCGAATGCATTTAAATCTTTTATGATTTGTGTACTTTTAGATGGAGAAAAACTAGAAGAAAAAGAAAACAGATGGAAAACTAAACTGCCTCATAAAATGTGGCTGGGTATGTAACAGGACTAACTACAGGGTTGTTGAATATAACCTTAAACTTGAGAATGTCTGTGAAAATGTATATTCCTTGATATACAATAGATTGTACTGATATATTAGCGATATCTAGATTACAGATTAAATGATCAAAATATCTGTAAAAAAGTTCAGTATATTTATTGACCAGAACTTCTACATTTTCCAAAAGGTAAGAGCTTGTTTAATACTGGTGGGTTGCAAACAATATAACCTTGTTTGGTGCACCCTATATATTACTATAATTGTGTAGAAACCTTTGATAATCGCATTTTTGTCGGGAATAGCATAAAAGGAGAAATGTTATGTCAATAAATGAATGGGTTTACTTAGATATATGATTCAAAACTACAGTCGTTCTTGTATGAAATGAATGCCAAATGGCTAGTTATTTTATTTTGTTTCTTTATCCTATTTTCTCTCTAAATACTTTAAATAACACTATTATTTGCTTTAAGTAACACTACATTATTACTTCTATAATGATTTAATCAGATCAGTTCCTATTACTGCCTACATTTATTGGTGAAGACAAATCTTAATAGCATCTTACAAAACGCAACCAAAGTGATTTTAAGTCAAAATTGTATTTTAAAATACTTTGATTGTAACAAGCGTACTGAACCTGCAGTCGTTAATAAAGAAACAAGTATCTAAATATCTGGATTTAACTTATCTTCGTTCTATCTAGTATATAACTAATCAATATCTAAATGTTCTCTGTGTTTTACCTTATAAACAGAACCCTAGAGAAAAGTTTCATTTTTGTCAGTAGAAAACAATAAAAAAATATGGACTTTTTTGTAAATGTTCATGATCTGCACATTCTTACCTGACAGAATTTAAACAACCTCAGTTTTACCAGAGGATGACAGATAGAAGTATAAACAAAACTAATGTAAACTGTCTTATCCTTAATATTTAAATTAAAAGTATATTTTTCGAAAGCTCCAACTGCGAATTTATTAGAAACCCTAGACGGTGCTTTACTACACCAATAACTGCTGGAATGTACATCAATAAATACACGCTGTGTTGACCAGTCATCTTACAGTTGATATGAAATTGAAGCGACGAGATGAAAAGACCAAATCAGATATATGACTTCAGCGCAGAGTTTGTCAAACACAAAATGCCAAAATTCATTTATTTTGTTGATCGCTTATCTTAAAAAGAGATTATACAAATGCTGTTGTATTGGTGAATAAACTCCAACCCACCTATCAGCTCGACAATATTGCAAGCAAAAGCATACAGACATATAGAGCACAAAAAGGTATAGTAGAGAGAAGGGGAGGTAGTCAGTGACCATACTGAGACCAGAACACTTAAAGTCAAATCAGAAAGAACACGATGGCAGGAATAAAAAGAGACTAATCAAGTTTTATAAGTTATTTGTCAAGATTTCCATCGAAACCTTCATAAACTCTCAAACCCTGCCACCGTCGTGAAAACAAAAAGGTAAGTCTCTTTCGAAGCAGTATAAAAACAGATCAGCAATTAGAGGTGGGCATGGGTGGATGCCTTTTACCCGTTTATAAACAGAAGTTCCAACCCTAACAAAGAAAGCGATACCATCATGTCTTTACAAGTCCATAAAACATCATTATCATAAGAACCATCTATAAAAATGCTCTATGTTCATTACAAACGGTATTAGTTTTATTTTCTTTTGCAAACGTTTTTTCCTCAATGAAACTGGTTAGCTTGT
This sequence comes from Cyclina sinensis, assembly GCA_012932295.1. Taxonomy (NCBI): domain Eukaryota; kingdom Metazoa; phylum Mollusca; class Bivalvia; order Venerida; family Veneridae; genus Cyclina; species Cyclina sinensis. The sequence continues at coordinate 40,028,154 of JAAONU010000015.1, read as the reverse complement.
CTCTTATTTAATTATGTGGAAGTGAAGTATACAATATAGAAAAATCATAAGTTGACAAAGAGAACGCCTGCAAATTATTTAATTTAAGCTTATTTAAAACGTCACTGGAGTTTTTAATAGACCAAAATTGATTTATGCCAGTGTTTCAAAAGCGATGTCTTGTTTAATAAGGTGTTTTGTGCATTTTAGGCAACCAATACATTGTAGGTACTTTGTCTTGTGATTTTAAATTCGTTGTACCCGCGTTATCAAAAAACAGCTGCTTAAAATACTTTTTCCTTGCAATTTCATCAATTATTCGTTCCTGTTTTTTAAGGATGGTGAACAACAATTTCGCCGAGGCAGTCAATCATGGATTTTTCTTGCGACTTCATTAACGAATTGACTTGACATAAGTACACACGGTTTGACAATCATGGCCATCATTAACATAATGATACTTGATGACGATACTTATCTTAAATTTAACGTCACGCTACTTTGACCTAGTACTGCTATATGGCGAGACACCGAGATGGTCATTTGAGGATACTGTGTTCAATTAAACATAGTAAATTAATATTAAGCACATTTGACAATGTACTTACTATATGCTGGACTCATTATAACTTAAAGGGTGCAGATTGTGGTAACTCCTCCACAACAGAATTAAAGGAGTACCATTTTCTTGTACCATGTACATGTTACAGATTTAAAAGGTTACCTTATTATTATTATATTTATATGCTGGACAAGCTACCGCGAGTAATTGAAAGATAATATAACTCACTTCTTTAAAAATTTGAATTATTTAAAGAAGATTAAGCAACATTGGAGTCTATTCTCGGATAATTAGTGTGGTACTAAAAATGTAAGTAAACAGAAGAAAAAACTGATCATAATCTGTATAAAGTTAGTCCCGGAAGACAATCACCCTAAGCAAACTAGCGCTAAATGGCGTAATATTTATCAATTATAGCAAAGTCAGCAAAACAATTATCAATTCACAATTAAGGAAGAATTATCAACTAGAATAATGGAAAAAAATATAAAGTTTCTAAAGATCTCTTGAATTTTAGTTGCTTCTTGTGCATAATGAACACACCTCTTCATGATGCACAAACTATTCATTTATTATAATCATTTTAAAAAAGGTTGGTCAACATATATTTCTGTTCATTTTACCACTTGCATTAATTACCTTCAAATTAGAGATCATAACAATGACAGGAGTTGTATCTATCGTTCCGTGCAAAATCTATTTTAACAAGAACTACAACTGAACAGAAGACAGAGATTAAGTTGTTTACGGAACACGATATAGCCGTAACTTATTTGATAACATTAAATTGTTTTGACCTAAAATTCACCTAGACTTGTTAGTTTGTCAGACTAATTTATCTTCCTTTTTACCTTCCACGGATAGTAACATCTAGAGGAAACGAAAGAACTATGCCATTGGGGAGATATTAGGGCCAAGTAGAACCGAGTCAACCGGGGATGCCAGTTAAGATTATATCGTATCCGATTTATAGTTCATTCGAAGTAAATAAACTAGACAGGTTGTTATCCAAAATTTAACCAAATTTCGGCATCACAAACACTGAAAAACAATGTTCAGTCTCTGTAAAAATGCGCAAACATATACCACGTTACAGACGCTGTACTTTCTATTAACCTTCAGATCAATGTGACAGCTAGTACACTCGGGTAATATGTGTGCATAATATTTTTATTACCAAAGACCAAAATTCCACTTTATTCTAGATCACCCCTCACAAATATTAGTTAAAATTACGCTAATGAAATATGCGGCTGATGCAAATTTAAAATATAGAAGGCAAGTATATGTTTATGTCAAAATTTCTTGATAATTTACAGACAGAAAAGCTTATTAAAGTGTTTTACTTTATTTTCCATATACAATTATTTATAACTATTTAGTACTTCTATTCGAATAAGTAAACTACAGTAACGTATTTATAGCTCTGTTTGACTCAAAGTGATATAACCAGACAGAAACAAACTACATTTTGCTGTCATAGAAATAAGCACGGTCTGTACCAGAGATTAATTACATCGAATAATGAAAGGTAGGAAATACAATTTATTCGACGTCACCATACGTATGATTGATAAATCTTGTGATGTCATGTTAATTGCATGGTAAGAAATCATTTTGAGATACACAGTTGTAGAACGTTTTATTGTAATATCAGGTTGGTCACCATGGTTCCCTATAAACAGTAAAATAAATGGTATATGTGAGAATTCTAAGTAAAACAACAGTGAACTGTTGTTAAAACTGTTGTCTGTCGTTGTTTTAATTAATAAAAAATTGATCTGTTTGTCCATACTTGAAAACATGTCTGGCAAAATGAAACATCTATAAAGTTCAAACGTATATATCGTTCAATTAGACAGACATTTTTTCCTTATTGACATTTTTAAGAATACTGTGTAAACAGCTGCAGCTATAGTTAAAAAGAGCTCTTAATAAGCGAGGCAATATGTGCTTAAATGAAGATACTGACAGTATATGACCTTATACAGAGCATCAGCATTACAAAACGGAGGTGTGGCAAGGTTTATTTTGAAGGATAATATTTTCACAAAGTCGGCAAATAGGTTCTAAATGTTTCTTGTTGCTTAATGAGTAGTTTACTCATGTTTTAATTTGGCTGGTTTCTGCCCCCAGCGTATCAGTCGACAGATTTTGATTGCTATGATATCTTTGTTCAGTTCAGAATTGTTCAGTTAACTGTTCCTTTCAAACATTAAGCTAAAATGGTATTTTAACCTTAGTATGAGAATACGATATTGTAAAATAACACAAGACAGATTGTAAAGAAAATTCATGTTTTTCAATTTAAATTTTTATACAAGTTCATTAACTAAATTTTTCCACATGATCAAAACAACTCAACAAAGTTACTAACAACAATTCATTATTACAAGAAGGAGCCTGGTGTATTATAATTATATAAAATAGATCATTCCGCCAGGATCGTAACTAGTATTCCCAATATTCCTGGGAATCCAGCGTTCTACCCATTGACCATTTCCTCAACTTAATTGACAGACATCAATCCTTTTTGATACCTAGTTCCAAGTATAAGGATATAAGGACTCTATTATTTTGTCAGCATGAATTGAACAGTCTGTATATCATGTATGATTGTATCGACTGCATAATATTAAGCAAACAACTGGAAAATTTTTCTAGCATTTGGAGCGAACAGAGGCATGACTGAACAAGCGTAATAACAGCCACCACCCACAAGGATATACCACCATGATGAATTAATTTCACATTATTTGTTCCAGTAATAATGCGTAAGACAATCAGGTCAGCGGGAGACCGTACTTTATAGCTTAATTCTTATATCTTTGGTCATTGGCGTTGTTTGTACGGAGCCCCCAAAGTGACATATTTAAACTTATTTTATAGTTGTCACATTTGATTTTATTTCGATTGAACACAATCTTATTTCGTTATAACGAAATCTTATTTGGTTATAACGAAATAAAATAAATGTGACAGCAAGACAGCTATGTATAATTCACTTTAGGGGCTCTGTATATTTACCAGTTAACATCATGCAACGAAACAGATATGCAGTTACGAACTTATGAAGAACAACAACATGCCATGCTATAAACACCCACTAGTCCCACTCTCAAGAGAAAAGTTATTACTTTTTCAGTTCTTTTATAAATCATGTAAATGACATTCGTTTAGAATACATTGATAGTTTGTCTGAGGCACCAAGCATATTCCAGAGGCGGCGTAGTTCAAATACACATCGCGTGTTTTAGTGATTAAACTTTTAAACTTAAAATAATGTCAGAAGAGAGCAATCTTTGAAAGACAGTGAACACAATTACGGTTAAGTACTTTTCGCAGAATAATGTCAAGTAATTGAATTCGTTTTTCTTTCTTTTACCTTTTTAACCGTTTCATTCCGTCAAGTAGTGAGTAATTGAACTGAAAAAGCGGTTTACAAAATTACTCGACACTCATTTTTTAAATAAAGCTGGTACAACACTAGTTCAATAGATTTGCTTGTAATGATTATACATCAAGTCAATATAAAATGCATTTTATTCATCTCTTACCATCAATTGGAGATAACTCATTATTGTATGTTATTGTATCTGTGTTAGATTACATACCTTGTACGGGAAAATGGGGAAAACGCCAAACTTTAAAGTCCTATTATTCATAAACAATCGTAATGTTCTCGCATTTTAAACAGGTATCGAAGTTTTGCGGGAATGCAGAATTTAATTAAACGCTAAGCATTGAAGAAAAGTGTAAGAAAACTTCACAGCTAATATTCATTATTTCTAAAATCATTTATATTACTATGTACTTTAGTGGCTAATTCTTTGTAGAATAAAATAATGATAATGATAACAGCAAAACATATATTCAAAAACAATCCCTTAGCGCACTTAGACGCTAAGAACGTTTTTATAGTGATTCGTTTCCGCCTGAATATTTTACAAGAACTCCATGAATAAAGACAAATAATTATAAATGCATTTAGTTCACCTAATTGAATTAGAATTTTAATTGATACCTTGACTTCCGCTAATTATACGTTCGATATAATTCGATTTCATCTGATTCTGATAACAATAGAAATACTTTTAATTTAACGAAGTATTTCAGTCAGTGTTATTCATGTTTAATCGTTGACCAGGTCACACGGAAATATTCTTGAAAACAAAAAGAGTATTAATGGCAATATCACCTGGGTTCAATTCCGACTTTACTGGCATTTATTTCAATTCGATTTAGAACTAATTTTAAATTGAATCTAAAACATCTTTTTTACGAAAATTTCATTGTCAACGGTTTAGTGATTTCTTATTGGATTTGAAATGCATTTAGAGATCTTGAAAAATATAAACCAATTTGAATGCAGATCTTTTGATTTAAAGAGGACTCTGTGTAAAAGTAGTGAACTTGAAGTCTGATTATTTCACTCTTTACAAGAATAACGAGAACATGAAATGCTATATTTTTTCTACTTGAATTTTATCCTAAAAATATGTAAGCGAATAAGTGAGTACAGTTTTATCTTCGTACAAGAAATAATTTTAGTTTATTTGTTTGCAGAATCTAAAATTCAAGTAATGTCCTTGCTAAGCAGCAATCAAAGTACAGTGCAAATTTATCCTATGACTGTTGCTCGAAGTGTGAAAGGTATATCTCACATTTTAATATTTTAGTAATGATATGATCTTATATATCTAAATGAGCAGTATTTAGCTCAAACATTTTTTTTCAATATATGATAGGAAGTATACTAACAAGTCAGATCCTTTCATAATTATTTCACTGACATGGACAGTTTACAGTTTGCAAAGAGATTTGTAAAAGAAACAACAATGATATGCGCATTTTATGTGTACATGAAATTATTGAATGCTCAAATGAAAGAGTAACTTAAAATCATTGTAGTTAAACTCTCTCGTCATTACTCCGATGTAATGTTAAAATTAAGGTTTCTAATACAGTTTTATTACCACTTGGGCATTCAGTGGAAACTTCCTTGCAATAATTTACCGAGATGTTATCCAGTGTGACATTTAGTTTTGGATCAATGCACTATTTAAGCGTTGTTTAATATCAAAAAGCGTCTGGATTCTCTAATATTTTCAAAAACAATGCTGAACTTTGCTTTTCTTTGATAACTTATTTTTAATTACAATAACCACTTTCTGAGATTAAATCTCGTACTTGATATGATATAAAAACAAACAATTATAAAGTGAACACGGATAAAATATTTAATATACAAAACTTTATGCAATCATGTTTTCAAGCCTTACATTACCAAAATCTCGTCTATCCTACCCCTTGACATCAAAAGAAATCCCAAGCAAGGGTTTGCTATAAGCTATCAACTTATTGTTAATAAAGGGTATAATGCCACCCGCCTTCTTGCCCTAACAACAACATTCTAATGAATTGTTGTTGCTCAAAAAACCTAGATAAAAGGATGATAAAAAATGTTAAAAGATGTTAGAAAATTTACATTAGGATGGATATATGTTTTACAAATCTAAAATTTACAAAGTAAAAACCATATCTAGTTATCTTATCAGGTTATAAATAGGGTCGGCTTTGCTATGAAAAAGCGGTTCTTCTCTTAAATTGCAAATATCTTTTTTGACAAATGAGGTGCCCTGAAAGGATTTGCGTGACTAAATTGGACGTTATAAGGTACTCCATGCTGAGTTTATCATCAGACAGCGACAAAGAAAAATCTACTTACTACATTCGATTTTTCTTATTTCCATTCGAGGAAATAAAAACACAAATGAAAAATGGACTTCCAGACCAATGTCGGTGAATAAAATGTCCAAACAAAATAGGAAATGCTACGGAAACACAGACAAGTCTTTTTATAACAGACGTGTACCGAATTAGTTACAGTTTTTCAGTTTCCAACTTATAATTTTGTGTTAAGAAACAAGTCGAAATCACTAGTCATTATTTTGATTTTTTTTTCAGTTTTATAAAAAATCTACCGTAATGCTCTTTAAAAATCACAGTTTTAAAGGCCCTGTTATTGCTTAATATGAAAATGATCTTTCTCTTCAAGCTACAAGAGTTTTACTTTTAACCTGCCATATCAACTAAAAACCAAGTGACAAAGGTTACCGGGAGCTACGTATGCTTTACGAAATCTCTCTTTGTATGAATCTGGAACTACAGAGTTGCATATATGGCTTTAAAGAACAACCCATATGTGTGTTTGTATCTTAAGGCAAGTGCAACTGAACCTAGCAACTTGTGAAGAAAGCCGTATTTAATTAGTTGTGTATAAGAATTGATCCTATGATGCAACCTGATATTTTCTCTAAGAACTCAATTTATATTGCAATTTAAAAAACAGTACTTTTTGCTTATTTTAGAATGAATAATGGAAATGACAACATATTGCCAGAAAGATTTATCTTAAGATGGGTATTCACAGACACAAAAAAACGACGACAAAATGCAACGAAAAGACAACAGGAATCCAAAGAGTATCACCATTGATAAATGCCTTTGAAGGAAGGAATAAAGTTACCGAATCGTCCGTAAATCCGTCAGGAGCTCATCTGCTTGCTCCGTACCGTAAATAACTTGATAGATCTCGAAAAGAAATTTTAGAAATATTTGCCATATTAAACCCTCTGCAGGATTTTAAATCTTTTTGTAGAAATATACAACATATCGACAAGACGGTGAAAACGTACTTCTTGACCGGCATTGTCAGAGGGCATTGTTGTATCTTAAGATTTAATAAAGCAAGCCACATTCTGGCTTTTATAAAAGATACATCCTTGACATATAAATCATTAACAGTTAATTGTGGCTGTCTTGTAACGTGAAGTAAACATCACAAAAATCTGATTACTACATCTACACTTCACATTAATTAAGGCAGAGATCAAAGCTCTATCTTTAAATTGTACATTGTATATAGTAAAGTCAGATTCCGGATGCTAATATTCAGTTATTGCCGTACGAAAACATCTAAATATTTACTGGCGAACTATTTTCATGTATAGCAATACTATTGATTGTTACCTTCTATAACAATGTTCTAAAGACCTGGAGAAACAAATTGGCATGCCTTATTTGTCTGAAACTTTTGGCAGCGGACCTTTGTGACTAAATAAATTCAGTTAAAATCTCATAAAAGCAATCGTTCTGGCAAAGTGTGATACAATTTAAGCTAAGAGATCCCCAATGATTAATTCTGATTTTACTGGCATGTATTTCTACTCGATTTGGAACTGAATTTCAATTGGATCTTACACAACGTTTTTTATGAAAATTTCATTATCAACGGATTAGGAACTTCCTTTTGGCTTTGACATGCATCCCTATAGAAAGTTGAAAAATATAAATTAATTTGAAGGAAAATCGTTCGCTTCATGAACAAAAAGTTGAACTCACATTTTAACTATTTTACTCTACATCCAACTTATTCACAGTAGTAAAAGAAAATGAAATGTATTTCTTTTCTATTTTTTCTTAAATAATAATTTCCTTTAAAAATGCTATTAAAATTATTCTAGTAATTTGTCTTCATTGCGAAGATAATTTAATTAAGGGTAATTGATTTATATTTAAAATCACATCCTTCTTAAACAGAAAACAATGTACCGTACCCTATCATCGCTGTTCTTTGCGTAAAAGCTGTACTAAAAGTGTAACGCCAATATGTGTGATAATCTAATATGTCCTGAACTGAAACTCTTTGGAAACAAGAAAAATTCAAATGGACTTGAGTCCATTTGAGTGTACGGTTTTTACTGTATTTTTAAGGAACCTAAATCTACAGCACTCTATTTTGTTTGCAGATGCCAAATAATGAAATTTAACGTGTATCTTTAAAATGAAGTCCTGTCTGTTCAGGCGTATTATAACTAAGGTAATGCACATTTTTTGAAGAACAACAACAACATATTTGTTCAACCTTTTATTTCCATATATCTCTTGATATTAATGGTGATAATTATGATACTGAAACTTAGTTTGTTTTGTTAAGTAACAAAATAACATGAATTTCAAGGAATAACATGCTTGAACAGAATAAAAAACATGCTTGAACAGAATAACAAATATACCTGTAATATTAATGATGATAATAAACTATGACCATGCTTTGATTACTTTGATATAATTCAACATAAAGACCAGTTGAGACACAGTCACTGTCGTAGCAAAGTACGACCGGGAACCAGACAGAATTTTTAATTTTAGATAACTTCTTCGTAAGTCGAATGCTATTATTTGAAAACAGTAAACATAAACATTTATCATTTTACATCATTTGAAGGCTCTTTAAATTCATATTTTGAAAATATAAGCAGATTTGGAATTTTTGCTTTTAAAAAAGAAAACTAAATTAATGTATACATGTCGTTTTAGCATTTCTCTAGCAGCTAAGATGCACTAAGTTTAAGCATTTACAAACAAAAAAGAAAAAACTTTTTGACAATTATTTTTTTAAATATGTAGGCCCTTAAATATGAGATTACAAACCTTTCAGATGATATAAAATACTGAACTGTTTAATGAAAAATGACTTTCAAACGATAATTACAAAATTACTATGTATTGTATTGTTATCAACCGCCATAGTTTTGCCAACCTTCAAAAAGTTACCTTATCTCTTATCAGTTACTTGTTACTATTAATAGATTTCAAAACAATGAGATCCAATGTTCCTACACAATATTACCAGACAGTCACGTGATTTTCTCCGAGGATTTCCGGAATAGCACAGATTCACAAATTGATCCAACAGGTAGCACATCGTAAAAATACGTAATGCTTCGGCAATAATCGGATCTTCTAACAGCCAATCAAAACATAGAATTACATAATATTGGATAACACTAACCCCGCTCCAATTGTACACATAGGAATATAATACTGGCAATTTTCCGTACAGAAAAGTAGTTTTAAGTATACAAACAACGGTCCTTTCTTCACTACATGTATTTGACATGACATTTACAGTTCACTGTATGCAAAGTGAGTTAAGAAAGAAAAAAGAATGAAAGAAAGAAAGAACATATAAAGGTCTTGCATTTCCTATGAGTCCTATGTGTCTCTAATGAAACAGTAACATAATAATTTAGACGGGATAGTGCAGTCAGTAAAACTGTCCCGACATAACTAAGGAATAAAGCTCTTTCTCCTCTTTACACCTAAAATTACCGGTTAAACATTTCTAATACAGTACAAATCTTTCCTATTGCTTCGGCATTCGGTGGAAACTTCCTCTTCCGGAATCACAAGCAATTATTTACCGAGATAGTCTGTGTGGCATTTTATTTTTGGTTAAGGCATTATTCATAGCGTTGTTTTATATCTCAAAGCCTCGGCATTATCTAATGTTTTCAAAATTCATGTTAAAATTTGGTTCTATTTAATTATTTTTACTCCAATTTTCCATTAATTTTTCCTTAATTCAACTAACAATAACCATTCTTAATTCTCGTTGAAATGCAAAAAAAAAAAACAGCAAAAAATGGATGAAATGTGCAATATATAAAAAATTTACCAAGAAAAGGTAGAAAGACTTTTCAGTTGATAATCAATTCAGAAAAATATTTTTTAAATTGAAATTGTCCATGGGACACAGATGCCCCAGCTATGCCCAAATGATGACAAAATCATAAGCAGATTGTTAAAATGTAAAACGAGGATGCTGGAATGTCGGAAATAGTCTAAATGCTGTAGGCATTTAAAGAACAGATTTCTGCAAAACATTTAAATGTGAGGAAATTTGGTTTTTATCAGAAATTAAGGGTCATAATTCCTACAAAATTGGAAGTGTCATGCCGACTTTCGAAAAGACACTGTGTGTTATTATGAAACATATGCATACTTAAGAAAATCCCTCCAAGCGCCGGCTTTCAAATGTGCGAAAACTTCAATTTAAACTCAAAATCTTTGCAAGTGATTTCCTTAAAATGCAAGAAAAGTTTTAACAGATACTAAGTCCAGTCCAAGGGACAAAACTCTGATAAAGCTGGAGGTGTCATGTCCATTGTCGAAAGGAATATGTCGTAATAAGACACATATACATGCAAAATATGAATGCAATTTGTGCAAGTGTTTTCCTTTAAATGCGCAGAAGCGAAATGTGGACGGACGCTGGTACGGACGGACAGGTGCAACACTCAATGCCCCTTCCTCGCCCCCTTCGATAGGCAGGGCCATTCAAAATGCCGAAAATGACCTCTTTTCAGTTTTTTCTATGACTGGCTAATCACATGAAATAAAAGGCTAATAAAAGGAAATGAAAATGTTAAAAATTGAAATTTTATACTAAAGTCTCGTAAAAAGATTCGATATAAGAAGATGACAATGTTTTTTGACCTTGCGTATACTTTATTATAAGTATTTTATTTAAACATTTAAATCGTAAATCATAAATAGCTTTATGTAATAAAAACAAATCCATGATGAATTTAGAACATTAATTAACATTCTTTGAAGTAAACTTAATATTGCAGTGGGACTTGTTTTAATACGCACATGGCAACATAAAAAAGAGTAAGATTTCTCGTCCTTTAATTCTTTACCTGAACCTTTTTTTTGTTTTAACTAATAGTATTTTTATTTCGATCCAAATGCGTTGTATATAAATTATTCGGGCTTTTTATGAAACTGTTATCTCCAGTTTAGGAAAATGGCGAAAGGTACTTTAAGGGAAAGCCTTTAATAAGTCTTTAATATTTGTTCAAACACCAGGACTTATAGATAACTAGCAGAGGTCCTTGCATATTCCAATGCATTTAAAGAAATAACTAATCATGAAGAAAAAAAGAGTTATTCTGTATACCTAATCATTTACCTAGTTTCGAACAAGATAAATCTCACTAAAACAATAACTGGAACATACTGCTGCCAGACACGTGACAAATAAGGTGCCCTAACAAAACTAGTTTGCTTCATTTAGCTGTTATAAAGTAAGACATGCTGAGCGTATCAGTGGGTGGTGACAGACAAAACCAAGTAACGACTATGTATTTTTAATGCCTGAGTGTATAATGGCACAAAAGACAAATGGATTTCCTAATGAAAGTTTGTGAATAAGTATTGAAACGAAGTAGGAAATATTTCGGAAAGACAGACAAGTAGGTATCTAATTTATAATCTTTGGTTCCAAACTTATGATACTGTTTTAATTTCTGTATAATCTTTTAATTTATATAAATCTTTTATGGTCGTCAATTGTCGCAGTGTAAAAGATTCTTATTTCAACTAAGTGTAGAAATAATCATTCACTACACGTCGACATGCTACAGATGAGGCTACTGTTACGCCATGTGTTTAATGCATGCTCTTAGTGACACAAAGCCATTTCTTTCCATGCTTTATAAAACAGCAAATTACTTCTGCAGCAAAACCCTAAAACACAACAATTTATAACTAGAATAGTCAATGAAGATGACAAATACCCCCGCAACTGCGCATTGACTCTTCAGCAGAAACAAATCTGGAGTTACTTTATTAGGAGCTTTAATGATAACACATGTAATTATGGAATAAGTGCTCACGGGTTTGATAGAGTCTGTGTTGATTGTTGCATACTTCATGCTGTCAGGTTATTTTATTTTTGTTTTGGTTGCTATTGAGGGATTTTCTTAAATCAGAATAACCTGGAATAATTGGCAGGTAAGACAGTATTAACTTTAACCTACTGATTTTTAAGGCATTTATGACCAGTTTAGATTTAGATCAGCCAGCGTATATCCATAAATGCTGATCAGGGTGTGGACTGTTCACTTGGACTTTGTCTACTATCTATGTACAGAACGTTGAAGAACATGACCATGTTTCATTTCAATCTGTTGAAAACTAGAGGAGGAGTTCACGACAGAGGGTATATAATTGACAAACATGGGAAAAAGTATAAGTTCAAGGGGCAAAAATTCTGCAATGCCTGCATGGATATGCAAAAAAAATTGTGTTGCACATCTACATTGCCTAGTGACCATTCCTGCCAAGTTTCAGTTCAGTCAGCTGAAAACTGAAGGAGGAGTTCGCGACGCAAGGTAAAGATGTCAAACATGACAGACCGACCGACCAATTCGTCTGCGGGCGTATAATTACACTGTGCTGCGGAAATGAGAACGAAGCGCCCTACTAACCCTTTAGCTACTGTTGTTATGTCCTTGGTTGTAACTAAGATAGTAATTCCTCTGAAGTTTCATGCAGACGCAGTGGCTCAAATTATTTTTAAAAAAAGAGAAAGTTAGTATTTAAGAGAAAGCAGTATCGATGAAATAAAGTGATCACTTACAATCTGCCATATTAAGTTAAATATAAAAAAGTCTTCGGAAGCTGTTTCAAGATACAATCTGTCTTTATAAAATGGGAATAGCAATCATTCAAAACCTATTAAATACAAATCATATTTTTTTTCCAAAAAAAACGTTTATTTAAATATAGACATTAACACAATCACAATAAACAAAGCATCCAATACGCAGAAAAATATATACAGACATGTCGTAAATCAAAATACACTTCATACAGATTCTGGACAGATGTAAATTGTTTCTCAGAATAAATTAACATTTTTTTCAAATGTTGTAGACATAATTCAACAAATTTATAAGCTTTGTTCAATTTTTTTCGGCCATTATATCATAGCACAAAGTATTTATCATGTTGTGAAATTTTCTTCTTTTTCTTGGTATCATTTGAGTTCCGTTTTGTATCCTATGACAATAGTTTCCAGAATTTTTAAAGATTTTAAAAATCCACAACGTTTAAATACTTCAGAGACGATATCCCAAACATCATTTAAGTACACACAATGAGCATAGAAATGTGAGTCATCCTGAATTTCCGGACAATAAAACAGAAAATACATTAAATTTTGTAAGTCCCCTCTGGAAACTCAATGTCTGAAAAGATAGATAAAATATACTAAATAACTATTAGCAGAGAAATCAATAATTAACAAGAATAGTATAACACGTCACTTAAGTGATGTGGAATATTGGATGAAAAGGTAGCCAGCAAGCTATGATATACTGTAAATAAACAAATATTGGAGTGGAAGTTGTTTTGTTCTTTATTGGCTATAGAGGTATTTTCATGGCCTTGTGTTGATGTTAAAATTTATTAACAGGATATTTATTGAACCTTGGGATTGAACTGGCCAGGTTAGAACATGGGTTCTGCATATCATCTTGATGAGCTGAACATTTGATCAGTTTCATGGAATTCATTCCAGGGGTGATTTCAAAAGATATGAAGCGGACATGAATCACATGGCTCATATCTTTAGACACCACAGGTGACCTTGACCTGGCCAGGTTGGAACATTATAGATGGAACTTACCACAGGGTTTTAGTGGAATTGTCAATACTAAATTTGATAAATAAGTGTTGAAAATGATCAAGATCAATGATGGTCAGTATTGATTAGAGCGTTCAGTAATTATGTACAAAAACAAATTTCCAGTGAAGTTGGACTATAATGTATGGCAAGGCAGGTAAAGAAAAAAGATTTTTATCATATTCAGCTTAATGAGACTAGCTCCAATAGACCTCTATTGCACAGATATAAATTCTCTCGGATAAAGGTATTGCATTACATGCATGTATCCATTACTTGAAAACATAAACCCAGCAGTTTTGCAGTACTTTCAGTGCTTTGATTTAATGTACATGTGTTTATCAGTTTAACGCCATCTTGGAAACACGGCGGGGGTCAGTTCAACATTATCACAAGAAATCAATTAATACGCCGAATTACTACGCATACGGTTTTAATGGTACATTGATTTGCATCTAAATAATATTTTCTACATACTTAAACATACAATTTTATCAAAGAAGACCCATAGATCTAACATAATTTAACAATAAAACTCCACATAATTAACCAAATATAAGACATTAAGTTGAAATCTTCCCTTATTTGCATAATAATTGGTACCCACGTTCAACAACGCCAGACAATCGCTGGTACTTCACTATCGCTGTAAATGTATATCTAAAGCCGGATACATTATTGGAAGAGATGTTCAAAAAGTTTATCTGTCCTCTCACGTTAACTTGGACATTTTCCCATTATAAACTAATGTTTCTATTTACGTAAATTTCCAAAATTAATAGATTTTATTAATAAAATTAACATTCTCTTGGAAACTACAGAATTTTCAACATATTTTTATGACACAAACACAAGAAACATATTTTCCTAAAACAAACCCACATACACGGTACTTTTTTAGTAACCCTCATGTCTCTCTTGGGTCGGAATAGATGTACGTTGTGGAGGTCATCTAGTAATAGTTAATAGTACTTATAATTTATGACCCATAATTCGTCCAGAAAAATAAGCAGAACATTCGCTGCTCTTTAAATCCAAAATATTAAGTTTTAACGTTTTTATCTTCTTATCAAACTGCATCGTTTCGTAAATAGGCCAGTCATGACCTGAACACATGTAAACAAGCAGACGATAAATAACCTTTCTTCTACAATTAGTAATGACTGAATCACTGCTCTACTTAGAACATTACAAATGATTAAAACGACTTTCTCTCAAACCTCGGTAGTTAGAAACGTACTGAATTAGGTAATTTACTCGTATTTATTGCTAAATTATCACTGAACTTCAAAGTACGTAAATATTATTATAAATGCTTGAATCGATCGAACTATTTGTTTCCATGGTAGGTAGAAAATTATGTCGTTGTTAGGTGATGTGTAATAGGCATTGTGTCCTTAGTACCATTGGATCGAGTATGTGATTATCGATCCAAAAATTGGAGAAAAAAAACAGAATATTAACAGGCAAAATCGGAACGTTCTATCTATAATACAAAAGGAACTGTCGTTTCTTTGATTGACGGTGAAGATTATCAAACCACCAAAATGTTAACATGTTACAAGCCAGTCACAAATAACATTTACTACCACTGTTCCATTTTTCAGGTATGTATAACTTATGACGTAAGATAGGAAGAAGTCAGCAAGTTACTTGGTATATTTAACCTCAGGGTGTGCATATTCCTTCTGACAGTGACGGTCAAAAGAATTTTGGACCGTTCAGTCGATACAGTGAATAATTTTACCAAGGGATCTAATCATGGGAGTTGTTCGAAAGATATGGTGTGAATACTATGTGGGGGCCAGCCTTCAGTCCTACGTGTGAGCTTGATTTTAAACGTTTTTCACACGGTTTCGATATAGTTAATAATTTCTACAATTTATTCTTAATTATCAAGGGATTTAAAGGATATTGAGCCAACTAATCCTCACTTTTTTCAGAAATAACTAATAATTTCTATGACAAAGAGGCCTTTGGTGACTTTGAACTTCAAATAACACTAGACATTGACATTCAACAGATTTTAATTTTCCATCGCTTCACTTTTTTCAACATGGCGGTCGATATTTTTTAAAGCATGAACATGCGTTAATTAATTCGCCGAATATAATTTAAAAAATAGGTTTTAAACGATACAAAAACTGCTGCTTAATCATGTAAATACATGTAATACAATTTTATTTTAAATGACAATGATGGTGTTTAATTAAACCGTGCGCACACTTTTCTTTAGCGTATATGTAAATATAAAAGTCAAATTTGAGGCAACCAGTGAGGTAAATATGCAAATAAAACCCGGAAAGAGCATTTACTTGTGTAAAAAGAAAACACCGATAAAGCATAAAATAAAAAGAAAATTTGTGTTTTTCTGTGTAAGATTGAATTTTATTTCATCGAGTGGGCATCAAAAATATTCGCCACTCGTGAGAATACTGTTTTTGATGCTCACTCGATGAATTAAAATTCAATCTTACACAGAAAAACACAAATATCTTCTATATAACATGTGTAAAAACTTCCTTATAAGAAATAATATTCCAATACCTGATTTCCCTATTGGTATGAAAAAAATAATCATTCTAAAAATCTGCCTTTAAAGTAAATCAAAGAACATCAAATGTTGTTTTAATGAAATAATATTTATTGCATTACAAGTAAGTGTCTTATAGTTGTTTTGAATATTTGTAAACTTGTTATGCTATAAATCATCTTGCTGTACCAGTGAGTTATTACATCTATATCATATGAACATTGTTATAATTAAGCAAAACCACATTAACTGAGGTTATGTGAATTAACTTAATTTGGAATGCTGAAGTCCCTTGGGGTTGTTTAGGGTAAGTGAAAAAAGCATTTAAAATAACAAAAAAAAAATGGATAAATCATTTAACTCTTTAAGTTAATTCATATTTTAAAGATATTCCAAATCGACAAAGACGTGCACCCGTCTGTTAAACTTGCATAAGCTTTTTCTTTGTTTCTTCAGCTTACTGCATTTTTAATCCGTAGGATATATAGAGTTGTATAAGCTACTGAATGGCCACTTAAACAACTAACGATGTCCATTTATCGGATAATAATTGACGCAATTTCTGAAACAGCATGAAAGAGCACTTAACCTATTTCATAGTCTAAACCATTGGTAGTTACACGTGGCAGCCGTCTGTAAAAATAACGTCGCTGTCATTATTACAGTACATTTTTGATACGGTAGGCTTCCTTAATGCTTGCAGAATGAAATCTAGCTTATACTATTCTAGCAGTTTTAGCGACAACCTGCACCATGATAGCAATCACTGAGCTGAGCTAGTTTAATTTGAATTGCAAGAACTTTGTTCTAAGATAACAAATCAGTAAAGACTAATGGTTTGAACTTGAAGATTTAATTTCTATTATTCTATCAGATTAAGAACAATTGATATTAAACCTGTCAGTATATATTCAATTACGAATTAAAAATTGACTCAAAATGCGTATCATACATATATACAGTCGATACTTTTTGTTAGAACTGACTTACAAAATTATTTGTATAGATTTCTGCTAAGCTTTACTTTTCATTTTTAATATTGGAGTAAAGGTACTAGTGTAATCTAAAGTTGAAAATCACGGACTGAAGTAAATCCAGACAAAGTCAGAACAGCTATGTAGAAAGTGTAATCACTTGTCAAAATTAAAGTGTTTTGTAGATCAGTGTGTTACGTACTACTACAAAATCATACTAAACAA
This sequence comes from Cyclina sinensis, assembly GCA_012932295.1. NCBI lineage: Eukaryota > Metazoa > Mollusca > Bivalvia > Venerida > Veneridae > Cyclina > Cyclina sinensis. The sequence goes on along the minus strand of JAAONU010000015.1, from coordinate 40,010,560 downwards.
CCTTTTCTTAAACATAAGATAAGATAAGATAAGATAATTTTATTAAAGTCTCATCATCGTACATGTACATAAAAGCATATATCATACATTTCAATATGATAATAAAATAAACATGTACAATACATATTAACTGATAGCTTCATCGCGACAAAGATCTCTAACACATGTTTGTTTGACAAACCCCAATAGCGTGATTGCTTCTCATCAGGTAGTGCATTAGAAAATGACAGAGAAACAGAGCAATCAGGAACTGTACTCAAACGGACGGACGATTACTATAATATGCCTTCCTTCGAATTCATCAAAATAGATTCGAAGATAAATATTAACATCAGGGTTATATCTACAATTTAACGAATGCCAATAAACAGTAAACAGTTCTTTTTATGCATTAGATTTAGCCTCAATCTGAGAAAGATTTAGAATGGAAAATAAATGGGATCTAAATTTTCCCGTTTATAAGCAATCGGATACCATCAGTTCATTGCAAATAAGTACGCTTGATAGTTATCACCAAACATTAAAAGGGTAATTCAATGCAAATGATGCAGATAAAAAGACGCTTTCTGTAAATCTCAAGCATTGCTTCTTTGTTGTGGAAATTGTTCCTTACAATATAATTGAATATGGCTGGATGTTAAATTTAGGCCCAAAGGGTAAACATGACTCCTTTTAAGGGCTTATTTAAAAATTCCCTTCGCCAAGCGTTGTTTTAACAGCCGTAAAATATGTTCAAAAAGACCTTGCGCGTAGGACTCTGGCACAAAATATGACCATCAATACCTGAAATGGATTTCGCGTAATCAGTTAAAATAAGGGATGGGAACGAATACTTATATCAATATTCGAATATTCGCTTTGCCATTTTCGAATATATTCGAATATTCGTTTTTTTTCAATTCAGTCAGTACCCGAATTTTGGTATCCGAACATTGGTACTGTTTTATCATTTGTACGTTGTCGGGGAAACAGCTATGTATTATCTAGAAATGGTGTAGAAATGGCTTGTTTTATGAAAGTTTTGAATACTTATTAAGTGATTGGCAATATTTAATATATTCCGTTCATTAAAACCGCGTGAAATAAGTCCAAACACGAGAGGGGTGCATGTTTTTTTTTTCTTGTTTTTTTCCCCATACAGCTTATTTCAATATTGTTAAGCGATGATCAGTAGAGTTATAAGCGTGGCTGGTTGTTCGTTTTCGTAAAACTTGACGTTAATCCTTGAATATTGTGAGACAAACAACCTTCTAAAATTTGTGAAATAAACGGGCGCCAATTAAAATGAACAAAAGATTAAACGGTATCACAATTACGCCTGTGGCAAACTGTTAATCCGTAACGATTGCCCCTGCCAATTGCGCATTGCAATTTTATTGTTAATTGGATCATTTTTGACACGCAATAAAAAACACAATACCAAACAGATTGGGTTTTTTACATACTCAGAATGCTTACATTTATAAAACTTAACGATGCTTTATTTGATTTAAAAAATCATTTTAGAATATTCGAATGTGATTTTCAGATTCGAATATTCGGTGGATTTTCGAATATTCGAACATTCGTTCGCATTCCTAGTTAAAATACAGTTTTTAAAAATCTGATTTCGTTTTCCCATACAGTCTCAACGTAGTTGAAAATTAAATTTTTGATATACAAAAAGTGAAATGTCGTTTTTTCTAAAGAATTAATTTTAATGTGTTATTTTCTCTTTTTCCTTTGACATAAATGTTCTTAATCTATAATACCGCCCATTAACAAAAATATAACATTATCGCCAATTCATTCAAACATTTGCACCAATGCATAAACAACTTGCTAAAAGGAAAATTTCTGTTTATTTTCTCTTATAACTAAATATATTCGTGGATGTCAGCGGATATAAATACCCTTTCTTTCATTTTCTGAAAGTCTTTACCATTACTGGGATTTAGTCGGAAGATGCTAATTTGCATACATAAGTTATTTTTAGAAACAACATCTTATTTCCGGACCTGACAAATTTAGTGCCGATAAGGAAAAAATCGTACTTTATCCTCTGTATTTTTAAAGCTTTTTCTCAGTATTAACGGTTTTAACGATCAAGCTTCCGGATATATATTTTTGTCTTTTGAAATGAATATACATTTCGAATGATCCACGTTTTGTTTTTTATGTCACATATTCACAATTGATCATGAGACATTGATGACTCGTTTCACGGATATTAGCGAAGTGCGTTCGGCATTTTCTAAGGCAATTTAATACCGGCGGGTCCTAAAATATTTTTGGTAATTTAACCCTGAGGTATCTCAAGCTCATCTTGACATCCACGAAAAAAAAACAACAGAAAAATAAATTTAAAAAAAAAGAAGAAAAAAACATTTTTCAAACATTCTAGGGTTCTTATCTGGTTTATTTTATGACGGTTTTGGCCAGTATTATAACTTAAAACATCATTGGCCAACTGTCCGTTTTTCTGTACCATCAGTTACCCTTTTTTGTTCATTAATCTTGCGATGCCTTATGTCGGTGGCTACTCAACTTTCTTTTTGACTGATGCAACTTATTTTAAAGCTATTTTCTTGTTGACATTTAAACATGTAACATGTTTTTCGGAAGTCGGTTGTGGTGTGAAATAACTTCATAGAATGCAAGAACATTATTATGTATACACTTCTGTGGTACACGATCATAAATTATTCGGAACGGAATACAAGGAGGCCATTGAAAAGGATAAAACCAAAAGACGCTAGCTAAAACTCGAGGAAAAAAACTTACATTTTTTCTTCATACTTTATGTTTTTGTGCCGCTGTTAGGTGAGCAATTACATTTGCTCTTGTCCGTCTGTCTCTCCAACACTTCCTGTCGCGCGCTCAGCCAACGACTGTACATTTAGTGTCATGAAACTTCACAGGAAGATAGATCAGCAAATGAATTTGCGCTCCTGTGGTTTTTCGTCTCCCTCCGTCCAGTGAATGCAGAATTATGATCACTGATTTATTCAAAATAGCTACCAAAACGTTTGTGTCATGCGATCAGCCAACACTTATAGACTTACTGTAATGCGACTTCATAAGGATATAGAATTCAGCAAATGAAGTACAAACCTGCGATTTTTTTTTTCTCCTTCCAGTTAGGCTGAACAGAGTTATAGCCCTAAATTTAGTGCAAAAAAGCTACGAAAAAGTTTGTGTCATGTGTTCAGAAAATACTGTTTCACCAAGGGTCATGAAACTTTACAGGAATATATCAAACAGTGACACTGAGCACCTAAGATTTTTTACTCCATCCTTTAACATGGAGCAGAATTATAGGCCCTGATGTTGTGATAATCGTTTCCAAAATCTTTGTGTCAAACCATCAGCCAACACTATTTCACCCAGGGCCATAAACTTTACAGGAATATATACCAGCAAGTAAGGTTACCAGGGTTTCTTTAATTCGTCAATTTGTAGATACCTTGACAACCCAGATGTCACTTCTTGCCTTGGAAACTGTCAACCCCACCCAAACCCTTGGGGGGACACAAGTGGCCCCTGCGCACACCTCTAGTTGTAAGTTTAGTTCGATTTATTAATTCAAAACTAGAGCTATCACAAATAAGGACTAATACCTCACAATACCGCCTTTTCAGAGGTAAATGGGAAATGTTAAAGGCGTCACGCACATTTACAATTATTGTTGATTGTGCACATTAAGTTTCAATCAAAAGTCCGAGAGATGTGGAAGTAGTTTTCTTCCACAAGATTCTGACGGGCCGTAAAACCACAACGCGGCCAATTGTTTGGATAAAAAACACGTTACGCACATGAACATTTAACGGTAGACATGCACACAAATTTTCAAGTGGATATTCCTAGAAATGTGAAAGTAGTTCGCGTCACAAGATTTCTTCGACAGACCGATTGACTGACCAACCAACCGATCAACCGTAAGTTGATTCCTATTACCCTAGCGAACAAAATTTTGCGGGGGTATAATTAGATTTTCAAAGTTCTCCTATAAAGACAAAAAGGAAAAAATAAGCCCTGTCCATTGCGGCATTTTGTTTTTCTAATCGCAATAAATTTCACAATTTATATAGAGGGTCTCCAAGGAACATTCGTGCCCAATTATTTTTAAACTGGACCTTCAGTTTTAGAGAAGATTTTTTAAAGTTTCATAATCAGACATATAAGGAAAATAATCCCCGCCCCTGGTGGACATGTTTTTTTTTTCACGGACCGCAATAATTTTCACACTTTTTATAGAGGGGCACAAAAAGAACATTTTCAAATTGGAGCAGCATTTTCTAAGAAACAGATTTTTAAAGTTTCCTTTACAGTCAGAAAAATAAGCCCCACCCCTGGCGTCTATATTTTTCAGAGATCACAATGAACTTCTCAATTTCATAGAAAGGGGTTTTTGAGGAGAATATTTTTTACTCTTTTCCTTTATGCTCCCATAGCAATCAGAGTTCTGGGTGGATGGCAAACAATGTCATAGTTTACAGATAGGTCACCCGAGGAACATTTGTGCCAAATTATTTTCAAAATGGACCTGCGGTTTCTAAGAAGAAGATTAAGAAGATTTTTAATGTTTCCTGTTTAAATATAAAGAAAATAAGCCCCGTCCCTGGTGGCTCTGTTTTCTCATGGACTGGAATAAATTTCACAATTTTTATAGAAAATTGCCCAAGGAACAGTTGTGCAAAATTATTTTCAATTTCGGACAACAGTTTATAAGAACATTCTTTTTTGGCTATCGCTCAAGTGAACTTAAAGTAAACGTGGTACGTCATGTAAGTGAAAAAAAAGGAATAATTACAACAGAGTACAAGTCAGAGTAATCAAACTTGGCACATAGACTTTCGTATATATTTTAGATTTCAAGTTAATGTCTGTACTGGTTTAGAGATATTTAAGTAAAACAATCAGGACGGGATGGAACGCGATACATTTTCTTAGTGAAAAGGGAACATAATTACGTCTATATACATCTTTGAGTTATCAAACTAAGCTTATTCAATTGTATTATGACCTTTTATACATATTTCAGTTTCAAGTTAACCTTACGGGACGGGGTGTGACGGGGCACATTTTCTAAGTTAAAATAATGACTCTGAGTTAACAATCATGGCTAATGTATTTGCAATGTGACCTTTCATACATATTTTAAGTTTCAAGTTGATATCTTTACTTGTTTCAGGGATATTCAAGCCAAACCGTTGGGACTAAATACATGTCTGAGTTATCAAACTTGGCACATGGAGTTGCATTGTGATCTTTCATATGTATTTTTTGTTTCAAATTTTTATCTATTCTGATTTTAATTTAGAGATGTTCAACAAAAACAATCGTGATGGGATGTGACGGTACATATTTTCTAAGTAAAAAGAGGGTCATAATTACGTCTTTATACAATGCTGAGTTATCAGACTTGGCACATGGAGTTGCATCGTGATCCTTCATAATTATGTATTTTAAGTTTCAAGTTAATTTATGAGATATTCAAGAAAAACTATCTGGACGGGACAAAGTGATTGCTATCTAGCCCCCTCCGACTTAACATTTCCCGCTCTAGCACTCAGCACTAAGTCCTGACTTATTGTTTATATGAGTCAATATATTTTTTGCAACATAATCGTGTCCCGATGAAGTTGTGTATTACAACGCTTATACTAGAGATATATTTCACCCCTGTGGTATAAACAATATAAAATGCTGCATCTTTCATGAAAGACAAATTATCTAAGGTTGATGGAATTATTCCATAACGTTGATCGAAGTGTCCAAATTGGCATAATTCCACTGTCCCTAAAACACAAATTTTAAAATGCAAACACTCTCTTTTGGAAAAGAGGTAATATCTCGGATGAATATTACATCTGCAATGAAATTCAGTTATATTTTTCATGATAGCAAATATAAAAACAGCAGAGATCAAGAGCTTTAATACTTTTTATGCATCATGTTCTTTGTACCCTAAAGTCAGTTCAGTGATGTAACAGTTTGCTTAAATCCAGAAGTACAGGGTTACTTCCCATAGTAAATGATGCACCACTACCTCCATTTGTAAGAGCAGACATCAAAACAACATGACAGACAGCTGCAACATGATGTGTTCAGTTTCAAAGAAATGTGGGAATATTAGTGAATCCATGTAGGCACGTATAAATCCAATGGTTCCTTGATGTAACAATCTTCACCCTCATTATACGTACACTAATGATTTTGATGCAATATGCATAAAATGTGTTTACTGGAGTTGCAAACATAACAACATCAAGTTTAACACACATGCATTATTCTACATGATTTTAAGGTCGCTGAAGGTCAAATACATCCTTGATGTAACATTCCTTGATGTAACACTGAAAATTGTTACAGCAAGGAGAGATTTTGCTACATGAAGGAAATGAAGTAATGAAAGTGATGCATAAAACTTTTATGTTTACGTTTTAATACCATGGAGGTATAAACATCCTTGAAAGTATTTATGCCCGACATTTCTAGAGTTGTTAAGTTTATGACATTTGATTTGTATTCAATAAATAATACTGTTTATTGAAAAGCTGTTACATCAAGGAATGAAATTTGTTACGTCAAGGAAACTTACGGTATCAAATACTGAAAAGCATTTGAAATATACGTATCACAGGGAATGTGAAATAATTTTATAATGTTAAGTCAAGTTAAGCCTTTATATTCACAGAAGATATGCCGTTCTAACTTGTGCTAAAACAATGTTCTGTTGAAAATACTGTTACATCGAGGAAGGGCTAATGTAACATAACTGAAAAATATACACCGGACACTGAAATATGCAACGTACATGTGGCAAACTTTAAAGAGTTATAACTACAGCACTTGTATCAACAACATAGTTCTATCTGATGATAGAGAAAACACTTGTATTTTCCACTGAACAAGACAGATATTGGTATTTGGTGCAAGTGTTACATCAGGGATAGTTAATATTACATTAAGGGAATACATACTGACAGATATCTTAATATTGTTTTAATGCATATATGATACATGTATATCTATAGTATTGTCTCCACTTGATCGTTTTTGCATGGATAGGATGCCATTAACAAATATCTTGTGCAAGATACATTGTTTTAGATTATAACATTGATTCAAAGATTATTGTTTGCGTTAGGGAACATTGAGAATAAATAAAAGATGTTCTGCATAACAAGACAATTGTTGTCATAAAAAAATACATTTATTTACTACATTTTAAAACTGTAAACGCTAAAAAGTTATTTAATAGAACTACATGTATATCATGTGGATAACGGGAATAATGCAGCGATTACATCAGGGAGATTTCACTGTCGCAGAAACTTTAGTGGTATTTATACCTTCCATGTTCAACAAAGGAAATGTCGCTGTCATTTAAAGTTAAGAGTTTTATATCTGTACATTCAAGTAAATTATAGACCGAGAAAATGATTTCAGTTCCTTTTTATCGAAAGAGATACATAGAAAAGACATTCGGTATAATAGTAATTGCAATACAACTTTTATAATTTTTAAATTGATACAGAGACATTGAAAAAAACTTTTATGATGTCATGGTACAAACACTTCCTTATGTTCATTTGCTTAGATGTTATTTTATTGAGTTCGTTAAACACGTATGTTTTTTTGTCAGATAGCAAATTATTATTAAAAAAAAAATTACATGTTCAATCTTCCTTTCCTTGTAAAAGAAAATCTAAAACTTTTTTTCAATCCTGAAAACGTTACATGCTATTACAAGTATAAATTCTTTTAAATAACATCCTTGAAAGGGCTAAAACAAACCTTAAAAGTTCAGTTTAATACAGCTTCGCTGCATTGATAGCCCGTCAACACTTCAGATTTAGATGAAGTTTGTCACCTCATTCAAATACTTCAAATTTCCCTGCTGTAACACAAAAGATTCCTTCATGTAACGGTAAAGACGCAATTTAAAGGTACATTTTACCAAAGCAGATTATTATTGTTTTAGTATTCTGTTGTTTAGAGTTTTAAACAATTCTGAAATGTTTCTGTTTACTTTTGTTCATCTTTTGGTGTTGATGAAAGCGTTTAGTCATATAAATGTTGTTCGTTTTCCTTACTGTAACACGGATTTCCTTGATATAACATTCCACTTGTTTCAACATAATTTTATTAAACAGTGAAGGCCAGCAGACTTATGTGGCTTCGATTGGTTGACAGATGACAAACTATGGTGCAAAGTCAAAGGCAAGACATACATGCTTTTTATATTAATCACAGTAACAACTTGTTATTCTATTCTGACCAGTTAAGAATGACACAAAGTGTACAACGCAATAAAAAGAAAATACAGTATCATTTTCCGAAAAATACTTTTCTGTACGGAAAATTGCCAGTATTATATTCCTATATGTACAGTTGGAGCGGGGTTAGTGTTATCCAATATTATGTAATTCTATGTTTGGATTGGCTGTTAGAAGATCCGATTATTGCCGAACCATTACGTATTTTTACGATGTGCTACCTGTTGAATCAATTTGCGAAGTTGTGTTATTCCGGAAATCCTCGGAGAGAATCACGTGACTGTCTGGTAATATTGTGTAGGAACATTGGATGTTATTGTTTTGAAATCTATTAATAGTAACAAGTAACTGATAAGAGATACAGGTAACTTTTTGAAGGTTGGCAAAATTATGGCGGTTGATAACAATGCAAAACATAGTAATTTTGTAATTACCGTTTGAAAGTCATTTTTCATCAAACATTAAAGTATTTTATATCATTTTAAAGGTCTGTTACCTCATATTTTACATATTTAAAACATAATTGTCAAAACTGTTTCTATTTTTGTTTGTAAATGGTTAAACTTAGTGCATCTAAGCTGCTAGAAAAATGCTGAAACGACAGGTATAAATTAGTTTAGTTTTCTTTTTTAAAAGCAAAAATTCCAAATCTGCTTATATTTTCAAAATATGAATTTAAAGAGCCTTCAAATGATGTAAAATGATAAATGTTTATGTTTAATGTTTTCAATTAATAGAATTCGGCTCACGAAGAAAAAAGTTATCTAAAATTAAAAATTCTGTCTGGTTCCCGGTCGTACTTTGCTACGACAGTGACTGTGTCTCACCTGGTCTTTATGTTGAATTATATCAAAGTAATCAGAGCATGGTCATAGTTTATTACAAGTATTAGCATTTCCAAAAATGCTTGAAATCGCCGTTCAGCCATGCATTTCGTCTTATCTATAGATGAATGTATTTCATGTTCTTCATTCATTAATTTGATAATCTTACAACATGCTTTGCACTGAAAAGCGAAGTTATATTTGATAATTTTCACACAGAAATTATAAAGTAGATGAAATATACATTCTGTTTTTATTGTAGCTGGACTATTTTTGAAAGCGGACGATTTGGCTTCTTAATGAAAAAGATCCCAATATCTTTATACATCATGTTAAAATTTGCAGCATTAAAACCTTTTAAATATTGCTTTGTTGTAAACCAGTCTACGCGTAATTAATTGACTATTTGCGTAGTTTTATTTATTACTAAAAGTGTATACTTAACAAAAGCTAGATACAGTTCTTCAATACCATAAGAATATTATATGTACAATTTAAACAGAATAAATTTTAGGTAAAAAGTACGGTATTGCCCTAACCCTAATCAAGCATATATAAAACACGGAAAAATCCTGATCAAACTCCTCGCACCGGTCAAGCCACGCTTTGCTACTTTTACTGTACTAATCAGGGGAAGTAGCCCCTGCGGGAAGTTTGTATCCTGATTAGAATCGCCCGGAAGCAAGCATTTATTTTTTTCTTTAAGTGCAAGTTTTGGAAAAACAAACAAACCATACTCTTATTTAGACTACATTCTCTAGTAAAAAATGACATGTAGCAAAAAAATTGCGATTATCCTGTATTTATCCTACAAGAGCCTGAAGACTGGTACTGAGATCGTACATGTACATTGATGATGGTATTTTTCAGTTGTAAGAATAAGTAACCCGACAAACATGGCGGTTGGGCGAGTCCATTTACGCATCCCTTGCAGAAGAATTTTGACGTCCATTTTGTTATCATCTGATATGAAATGCTTTGCTTTGATTGGCTTAAGGCAGACGGTGTACAGGCAAAACTGTTCAAATCTTGTTAATTGTATATATCGCCGTCCAGGAACGGCGATAATCAACATTGATATTACAAGTATATTTGTTATTCTGTTCAAGCATGTTTGTTACTCTGTTCAAGCATGTTATTCCATGAAATTCATGTTATTTTGTTACTTAACAAAACAAACAAAGTTTCAGTATCATAATTATCACCATTAATATCAAGAGATATATGGAAATAAAAGGTTGAAAAAATATGTTGTTGTTGTTCTTCAAAAAATGTGCATTACCTTAGTTAAATATGTCTGAACAGACAGGTCTTCAATTTAAAGATATATATTAAATTTCTTTTTAGGCATCTGCAAACAAAATAAGAGTGGTGTAATTTAAGGTTCCTTAAAAATACAGTAAAAAACCGTACACTCAAATGGACTCAAGTCCATTTGAATTTTTCTTGTTTACTATAACTTCAGGGTCTATCTGACGTTTCAAAATCATTCATACTATATTTTAGGTTCAATTGTAAAATATCAGACTAAAAGAAAAAATGTTACATCAAGGAAAACAAAAGACCTATCTCATTTATAAAATTAGTGCTGAACTAAATAGTGGCAATTAAGGGTCATCTAGTTGTATTTTACACAGGAGACACCTTTATGGACCTGTACTCCTACCTCAATGAACTGTTACGAAGTTATTTTATTTTCATAATTTTGACATCTTAATTGTTGCAAAAAAATATATTGACTCATATATATTATTTCTCACTAACAATAATGTACTTCGCTAATTATCAGAAGTAATATAAGACTGTTAGACTAGTGAAACTAAAAAACGTAGTAAAATTGTCAGTTTTCCATTCTAATGATTACAGAGGTCAGTTCTGAGAAAGAGTTTTAATTGTCTTTTATAATAACAAATGATTGGATGGACAAATCGGCGCCAATTTTATTCTTGAAATATTTCCGTTTTATGACATCAATAATAACTGAGAATGAAAATACGCCGATTTTTACCATTCTTGCCTCTTAGAAGTAATCAAACTTATTGCAAAAAACTCTTATCTCTAGAATGCATTTCCTGCAGAAATGATTCTTTTAAATTAGAAATTGCTGAGCAGTGTTGTAACAGCTTTTCGCAGGACAAGAGTGCTATGTTCATAGTTACCAAATATTTGCAACGTTCTATTTACACATCAATAATAAATCTTACTTACTGATCTTTTAACTGATATATTTTCCAGGAGCACATAATAACGTCTAGTTCAGTGATTGTATTTGACCGCACAGAAGGTTGTAGTCAGTGGCACTAACAATCTTTCTTTACATTTTGTACCCCCCATCGAACATAGTGGGGGAGCTATAAAGGAATCACTTTGTCCCCGTTCCGTCCCGAGTTTTTCCTTAATATCTCTGAAACCAGTATAGGTATTTTATTGAAACTTATAAAATATACATGGAAGACCACAATGCAACTCCATGTGCCAAGTGCCAAAATTTATATTTTTGCTTGAATATCTCTTGAATCATTACAGTTATTAACATGAAAATTAAAATGTAGATGACAGAACACAATGCAACTCCAAACTTAATTATGCCCCATTCTCACTTTGAAAATGTCCCCAAAATTATATGTTTTAATATCCTTTTAATCATTATAGTTATTAACTTGAAAATAAAACTCACAATGCATCTCCAAGTACAAAGTTTGATGCCCCTTTCATTTAGAAAATGTACCAAAATTGACTATTTTTCTTGAATATCTCTTGAATATATTATAGTTATTAACTTGAAAATTAAAATGTACATGAGAAATCACAATGCATCTCCAAGCACCAAGTTTGATAACTCAGAGTTGTATTTTGACTTTCTTATGCCCCTTTTTCAATTAGGAAATGTCCCAAAATTTTCCTTGAATGTCTGTGGAACCAGTATAGTCATTTACTTTAAACTTAAAACATTTACGAAGAAAGAGGGCAATCTCCAAGTTAGATAATTTTGACTTGTACTTTGATGTAATTATCCCCCATTTTCACTTGCTGTCTGTTTCGTCTCATAAGGTGTTCTGGCTAATAAGACGCATCCCCCAATTTTGGGTAAAAAGTGTGTACTTTTTGCCCTCTTATAAGACACGGTATGAAATAAAGAAGATTATATGCATAGTTATTGGATGGTCTAAGTGTAATTTGTAGAAATTCTGGCCACATTTGCCCTCTCATTCAGCTTGTACATTGATCCTAATTGCAAATTAGTTGATTGCTTTTAAGATTTTCAACAATGGCCCTGGAACCATTGATGTAATATTTTTGCTATTGCAAAGAGACTTTTTCTTGTAGAATGCGCTCATAAGTCGCACTCTTCCTCTGAGTTCAAATGTTGAGAACAAAAAATGTGTCTTATAAGCAAGTTTATATGGTAAATAATGTCCAAAAGTTTCTTGAATATCTCTGAAACCAGTACTTTAACATCAAATACATATGAAGTGTCATAAGCTAATTCCTGAGGGCAAGTTTATAGCTCTGACTTGCATTTTAAAATATGTATGCCCTCTTTTCATATTTCTTTTCATACAATTGGTCATATGGGAAGTCCCAATGTCAAGTTTTATAACTTTTGCTTTTATTTTGACATAATAATTTTTCTTCATTTAGAAAATGACATGTTCTTATTGTGCAAAATATTGCCTAGGATTTAAACTTCACATAATATTTTTTTTGTATTTCTGCATGCTTTGACAAGATGTCAGAAATTTTGTTGGAATTTTCCCTGCACGGTTTTGTACGAGTAAAGTTTCTCTTTTTGTCCGTTCTTCGGAAGACTTACTTAACTAATATGGTTTGTCTTCTTCATTTATCAAGTTAGCATAGAGTTACCTACTGTCATCAGTAATATATATATAATTTTAGTAACATTCTTCCCTAACACTTATTTCCCTTTCTACCATTCACCCAGATACAGTCTATGCAAAGTGGGGGTATGAATCGTATTCTGCGATAGCTCTAGTTTTTTGGGGGTTTTTTTTTTTGCCTTTTGGGTAGTACAAATGACTAAAATTTAAAAAAAACAATGTATGAAGCTTATATCTCAGAATACGTGGAAGATTAAAATCGAAAAAAAAAACGAATCTGAAACTTCACACGCGTTGCCTTATTAACCTCCTGCAATTCGAGCGGCACGGATACACTTATTGTTTCCGCCTGTCCGTCCGAAACTTGTCTGGATCATAACTATGTAACCAATCAATAGATGGACTTGAAACTTTGAAAAGAGTAAGAAACAAGAGGACCAAATAGTCCTGGGTTGCTCACCTGAAAAGAAACTATCAAATAATTGATGTGTGTGTGTGTGTGGGGGGGGGGTACATTTCAATGGCGTATCTTCAAAGTCAGTAGGTCCAGGACAGCCAAGGCGAAAGTTGAAGTCTGCATGCAAAATTACACAAATAGTTAAAATTTCAATCACGTTGCTTAAAAAACAAGGAATTATTGAGGTAGGTCACATAAAGGTCAAGGACAAAGGTGCATGCAGGTTAAGTGCCTTCCTACTCAATCTTATGATTTTTTTTCGTATGGGTGTAACCAGGTGAGTGGATTGGGGCCAATATATTCCAAAGCCCGTCTAATTAACTAGGCAATGCTGGATCAGATATATCTAACTCAAGGCCTTTCACTTTCTGACAAGAAGATTTTTTTAATTTCCTATAGAACTCTAAATAAAACAAAGTGACCACTGGGGCTGGGCCAGTTTTGATCCAGAGGTCATGATTTGTAAAGTTTGGTAGAGGTCCACTAGACAATGATACACACAAAATATCTAAACCTTAGGCGTAATGGATTCTGACAAGAAGATTTTAAGAAGTTTTTCATTTATAAGTCTATGTAAAGTCAAGTGACTCCTGGGGTGGGGCAAATTCTGACCCATGATTTATATAACTTTGTTAGAAGTCCACTGGATGATGCTATCAACCAAATACTGGTATGTAAGCTCTAAGCCGTGTGCTTTCAGAAGATACACACACATTATCTAAACCCTAATGGTTTCTGACAAGAAGATTTTGATCCAGGAATCTTGATTTGTATAAACTTGGTAGAATTCTACTGACAAGAAGATTTTTTTTCAAATTTTCCTATATGTCTATGTAAAATCAAATGAGCCCTGGGGCGTGGCCAATTGTCCCTAGAGCAATGATTTATATAGCTTTGGTAGAGGTCCGCTAGATGAATAAAGATCAACCAAATATGTAAGCCTTATGCCTTGTGGTTTCAGACAAGAAGGTGTTTTAAGTTTTTGTTTTTACACGGCAACCGCATTTCTGCATAGAATTCCATTTTTCATACAATATTGAAAGAGGATCATACAAAGATCATTTCTGTAAAGTTTAAATGGAACTGACCCAGAGGTATAGGAGAAAAATTTTGTATACAGACAACTGTGGACAAAAGACGGATGGACAACGGATAAAATAGCATACTAAAAGCTAACCCTGGCGCTCAGGTGAACTAAGTACTGTGGAACATTGCAGATTGAAAGAACTCAATTATTAAAGTTACTGGTTTCTGTTTAAATTTCTAGTTAAACTTGCCCGGAGCAAAACTATGCAACCATTTAAATAACTGACATTGTCAAGAGGAACAGAGTAACACTAGAAATTATCAAATGGCTATCAAGTGTTTATTTTATATTTCTCTATAAATTTTGTCTGGAGCATAACTCAAACTCATCGACTTGAAACTTAAAGGATAGTTTCATGACATGGAGGACAGATGTTGAGTTGAAGAACCATAACTCTTACTTAGCTATATGCAGAGCTACTGTTCCCTATTGATTAAAATTATACATCTTAAGTTAGTAAGCATTGAGGAAAAGTACAGAGCAAAACAAAACATACCTCTACATTGGCGATTTGGGGAGTTTTTGTTTTATCTTTATTTTTTCGGCGGGACGGTATTAGGATAGAACAGCGAAGCTTTCGGGTGCAGTGTATTGTTCTGTGGTTACTTACGTGAGAACGTGTTCCAAATTTCGACCGGATATACCCTATCCATAGACATAATATTTCCCTTAAATGGCCATTTTTAACATTGTTAGGCGTGTTCGTTACTGTTTCATAGAATGTCTTTAATCTTAGAATTGAATGTCCAATGTTTATAACCTATATGTATACAAGCTTAGCATTATAAAAACGCTAGCATCCGGCCCGTTGACAAAGTAATTTCAGCATGAAGTTAATATACAATGATGTAATACTTGATTTTGGTGTATACATGTGTATAATAGACTCTCAGTTTTTATTACACGCTAAGAACTGCATGAAATATTGCCAAACCTGACGTACCGTCATTTATATCACGATTTTACACATCTATATTTCACAAGGACAATGACAGACAACCCCTGGGGACAACATTTTGATGCTAAAGTAAAGGCCTTATCATTTGCCGAGTTTTTGCATGTTTCAACTCTATGTGTGTGGATTGTGATTTTATGCAATGTTTGTTTCTAACTTTTTTATGATAGATGTCAAAATCATCTCTTTTAATTGTCAATTATACACTTTTATGCATTTTTTTCATGCTCTTCCGACATTTACATAAGATAACTAAAGCAAAAAATATAGTTTAAAAATGGTTTTACCTCATATGGGTATGGAAGGCAGTTATCGTCAGGGGAGGTAAATAGGTCAAACTAATTGTAGTCTGTCCACTTATCCTTAAAATACAATATTACGATTTGTTCGGATTTGATGTAACTGCAAAGTATAATTTCCTTTTTCGCTTTCATTTTTCGTTTTTTTTTTAGTAGAAACGAATAAGCTGTGTCTTGTTACCAGATCACATCACTAATGCGGAATAAAATAGTTCACACACAAACGAATGCTGTTAAGTACTGCTGTCAGATGCGTGATATATGAGGTGCCATAAGAGGAAATAGCGTTTCTTATTTGTACTTCATAATGTAGGACACGCTGAGCCTATCACTGCGTGGTGACCGACACAAGTACAAAAGCCTTTCCTTCAGAGGACGTAAGGAAACTAAACATGACGCAGACACAAGATATTCTGCTGTGCTAAATTAATAAATCAAAATCTCTAAACATCATGGGCATTTCGACATGACGTACTTGTTAATTTTTCATATTATAAAAAGTGTGCCAAATGAAAACCTTTTTTTCTATGCAAACCTTAATGTATAAATTGAAAAGTCGGGACTAACTCTCATTGATTTATTTAAAATGCTTTTGTTCATATTCTAGTATTGTTTTGAACATTTCTTTCTTTTTTGGACAAGATATCGAGAAGCTGTCGAGAATATTTTATCCACATGATGTTTTATGTTAATTCCATTTAGAGACATCCCCTAAATTATCTGAAAATGTACTGCATATGTATGCTATTTGCTTAATTCTGTTACATGAAAATAATTGAAAATATAAAGAAGAACATATGTTCAGTCATTTCGTTAGAACATATACACTAAGAATGTGTCAATGAATCACTCTCCACCAAAATCTGTAGGACAACATTCTATATTGATTTCCTTGTAGTTTCAAATATTTTCTTTTTCTGTTTAAAATGATGTTAAAGCAATTTTAAAGAAAGTGATGTTTTTTGAAACACTATTATATACTTATTTTTTGCTGCTTTCAAAGACAAACAATTTCCCGAGCACTATTTTTAGTAAGAGCTTTTCGTGCACAAATCTCAATCTAACTATTCCAAAGTTGAGTTATATTGCAATGCAACATCACTGTCGTGGTAGAATTATTTATGAAAAAATAACATAAATTATTTTAAGCATTGCCTTGACTTCCTGTTTATTACAGTAATATCACGTATATATTTTTATCAAAAGTTCTTGCAGGTAAAAAGGACATAAAAAGATAAATAATGTATTTCTTGTAATAAATACATTCTATGCCAAATAAGCGAATTACTGCTAGTTATGTTCGGGTCTCGTTTTAGAACTTATCCAGTTATCATCGATGCTTCCTGTAAGAAGACGAAAAGATGGTATAGTATGCTATATGTTGCGATTTCCAAGAGCCCATCTCATCAAAAAACTAATGGGTTGATGTTTCATCTCTGGTGTCTTTGTACTGACACTTTCAATAAAGTTTACAGTAGATATTGTGAGATATATGAATGATGAAACCACGTAATTATCTCCAAATCTTTTACAGAAGCAAACAATCAAAAACTCAAATCTTCATATTCCCAAATACTTTTTTTAATTAGTTGGGGTGTTTGTTTAATTACACAAGACTGAAATGCAATAATAAAAGATTAATTATATTGCTTTCTCTGATCACAGCCATTGCAGTTTTGGATAATACCTGTCTGGCCAATTCTACCACAAAATAATCAAATGCATTCTAATAGACTTAGTTCTCATAAAAGACGTATTCAGTGTATTTCGTTCTTTTTTTTAATTTGCAAATCCTTGTAAGGATTTTGATGAGATATATGAAAAATGTTTTTATTGGAAGCTTTTATTTCGAATGGTGCATTATTTTCAAATTCATAAAAACACCTATTTCCATTTATTTTCTCATACATGTTTTTTTTTAATCTTCAAGGTAATATACACTGATAAATTTATGAACATCCTTATTGATTTATCATAACGTTTCAATCTTGACCATTGTTGTTGAGCCTAAGCCACGACTCCAGCTTTTGCCAAGATTTACATGGATGCAAGACGGTTTCTGTTTCTTCTTTTTAACCGTTTACATTTCACTTTGAAGTAAGCATTTAAGCATTAAACTTGTTCATGCTATACTTCCTTTTGATTCAAATTTGTGTAAAGTGATTCTAAAGGCCCGGACAAGTTCGTTTGAACGCATGCATATACACACATAGTGACGCTCCTGAAATTTTATCAAGCTTCCAGTATGCTGGCTCGACATGAATTTATTGGTTTAGCTGTTCTTCGTATTGATCATCTGATGTAACCAGATGTCCTTCGACTAAAGCCGATTTATATTCCATTGGTATACAAGCGAGGCTGAAGCAAAAGGAACTGACAGAATCAAGGCAGAAAGATTTTTCCTGAGATGATATGTAATGACTCGTTTAACGATCAAACGCATTCTAGTATTTGAGAGACGACCGGTAAAGAAGTTAATTCACTCTTAATAAGAAAACAAATTAAATTTGATACATACTTTTAAATGTCCTCCACAGACCACATTTCAAGACTTGCTTGATTTGTAAATTTCTATACTTTGTAATTACACTTTACATAATGAAATAAAGCGTATTGCTCTTTCATTCTTTCTAAATATTGTCTTCAAATTTCATCGTAGACCAATCTAATTTTTCTATCAGTGTCAGCAGCTGAAGTAAACATTTAATTTGTTATCGTCATCGTATAGTTCTTAACATAACATATTACTTTTAAGTAATAATGAGTTATGTAAGCGTCATCATATATTGCCTACACACTTCTACGGATAAATTAACGGCAATGATCGTCACTCATATATTGTTTTTAATCAAAACATATTGTTTCAATTTAAAATGCCAGTATTATATTACTGTAGTATTATACTAACTTTATTGGAAAGCTTATATAACATTTTCAAACCACAATGACAAAATAAAGCAACTTGGACATCACCTGATTTAAATGTAACGTGATAGTTTTCTTATATTGTCCTTATCGGATAGTATTTATGAGCGCTATAGAAATCAAACGTTCAAATGTATACACTAAAAAGCGTTTCTCTTCTTGTAATTGCTTGTAGGGAAACTATAATAAGCGGAGAAAACAGAGATTATTTCTCTCTTTCAGGAAATAATTAGGTGACTTGTCTACTTGAAACAGAATAATATCTTCATTTATCCGAAAATCATTAACAAATTGCTGGCCTAAATATCACTTAACCTTTACTTATATTAATGCTAAGAAATACATTCCATCACTTAAAGATAAACATATAAGAATATATATTTACAGTTTGCTTAACATAAATCCACTTAGCTGGGCCCACAATTCAAAGACATAACGTGTTTTAATAAGATAAGACAAACTAAAGGAGAAATCAAATAAAAATTTCATCTTAACATGCTAACGCATCATTGTTCATAAGACAATTATATAGGTCAAAAATTATTTTGCATAGGTATTATGTAAGCAAATGTAAATTTTACCTAGTAAAAGACGTCGTTTGTTTGTTGAAATAATAGGTTCAAGTTGTTAGGTTTTACTTTAGTTTCGTAACTTACTTAAAAATAAAAACATTTTGTTATGCAAGGAATAGATTACATAGGCATAGCCTCTAGTAGCATTATCTTGTCACATTACAAGACAATATATCTTTGAAATGTAGACCTCTTCTGCGCAGTTTTGTTAAACTGTCTGTAAACAGGACTTGTTTGTTTGTATTTCATATTTTTAAAAGATATGGCTGTTTCTGAAAAAAAAACGGTTCCAGCTCATGAAAACAATTTTCAAAAAGATCGGGCTCATTCAGCCCTGAAAAAAATATTGTGATTACAGGACGTTTTTTTAGACGTCGAAGAAATACAAAAATATAACACGCTGTTCTGTCATGTAACCAACTTAAAGATCCGAATGTAGACAATGCCTACAGATGAGTCGTTCAATTTTCTTATCGAATACGATAGAATGTCTGTTAAGATAAAACCAAAATGTAACAGTTTTAGAATAAAATATAACGTAACCTTGTTGTTATTGATTGTTCAGTTATTTTCATTATTGATAATTAAATCTGTAGACTGTCTGAATCGGAGGTTTTACTGCTGAACACAACACCTATAAGTAATGTTTCCTTTAACGAACTAGTCCTGCTTGCTTGATATTAAAATTAATAGACAAAATTATTAATAAACATAATAATAATTTAATTATTTTTTTATACATTATGTATCATTGTATTGATTAAATTACTATTTCGTTTTAGATCTATTTTAGATAGAGTGAGAGAATCATTGAATCCAGTGACTTTAAAATCAAGAAAGATCCAATTTTAATATCAAGTTTTAATATGATAGGCATATTGTAACATAATATAATCAGCTGAAACAGAAAACAAATATCTTTTATAAAAAGTAAGTGAACCATTTGACTCATGTTAACCAGGCAAACTATACGTAATGAGCACCTGGTTTAAAAGTTTCTATTATCCGAAAACATCTGAATTTTCTTTTCTCTGAACACAATCGAATCGCCCTTAAGAAGGCTTTGTTTGGCTTTTTAACTCTCTCAAAGTACTACCTCGAACTTTTTCTATTTCTGACCCGCCCGAAAACTTCAAACTCTTCATGGACATTTTTTATTCAGGGCCAGTACGGTTAAGTACCAAACTGGCTTTAGACAGATCTGTTCGAGGTAACCAGTCCAGTTCTGGCGCGCGCGCGTGTGTGTGTGTGTGTGTGGGGGGGACGGAGCTATGAATTAACCAGCTCTTGCGAGGTTCTGAAAATTTACTTTCGGCAATTACGAGCAACACTCTGTGATTTTTAATTATTCGTGAATCGTCCAAACTTAATTTATTTCCGTTATGGAAATATTGCCTAACTTGTAGTACCTAGACGTATTAATTCCAGTTGTAAATCGACGTTGTAATTCAGCATTTGATGTATGATGTACCTCTTTGTGCGTGACATAACGATCACTAATAATTGACCATGTACTACTTTCATAACTATACCCTATTCCGAAGCAAATAAGTGTATGTGAACTGATTACTTCTAGAAGCTACTTGAGAGTACAAATCATTGAATTTCACCTATCACACTCCACATTACAGGTAAACTACTTACTTGCATGTAAACTTACGACCCCAAACATAAGTTCATGACTACTTGTTCTGACAAAATGAGTTACCGTACATCTTATTACATAGTAAAAATTCATGGAACTTGACAAAATATCCATATCCTATGGAACTCGCGTCGCCATTAACACTAGCATCAATTGTCATAATATCTCTAACGGTCACCCTTTACCTCTGTTCAGAAAAACGGTTATGTAACTATTCCGGGCATCACTACGCATGCACCGGACTTCCGGCCGCAAAATGGGCGTGGAATATTAATCTATTTATGTTCCTACAACATGACAGGATGTGAAAAGGTAAGGTTTTATCCTTGATTAAGGGTTTTCTTACTTCTGTAGTCAATCAGAAAGCAAATATATTTTATTATTTTTTTAGATTTATCCGTAATAAACCGCTATTTCTCCACATTTATATACCTGCCAAAATACGTTATCTGTGCAGGTGTGTCGATGCATAAACGGGTGAGGTTCATTTCCGGATAGGTATGTTCCAAATAAGGAAGCCAACGGGAAACAAAGGGAAAGATCAAACTTGTAGGGCAGACACTAAATCGTACGCTCCCTCCCTTCGGATGCTGAAGGTTTCACTTCATAGTCTCGATCCTACACTTAACACATTTTTAAACTTAAAGATGTAATTTCTGCCTGGTCAAAGGAAGATTTATTAATTCTTGAATGCACATACGGAGAAATCTGTTTAAATGGTAATTTGTAACTACTCTTGGTGGTATCTGAACTGTATTTTTTTCTGAAAATGATCTTCAGTTACAAAAACAATTTCTTCACCATCCCCATCAGAGAAATCGTTTCCTGAACCAATGTTTTATCTCATAAGGTTACAATGAGCTGACTTTATGTCGTTCGGACAGTCTTGGTTTTAAAGGACTTTTTAATTTTGCTTAAACTGCCTTTTATTACTCTTTCGTTTAAAACCTCGAATTTTGAAGAAGAAGAATTCTATATACCGCGTAAAAAACTCGAGATTAAAACAGTGTTGCTTTAAGTATCACTGTTTAGTCCTATAATGCAATTAAAGATGTTGTGCAAGTAATTTGTATGCAACTGCGACTTAATATTGCATGATATTCTATTGGTTTAGTTCCTGTAACAAGGCCGAATGTGTTGGCATTTGTCACTTTCTCTGGTAGTTCTAGTTCTCTTTTCTTGTCGATCACATGTCTGCAAGGAAATCGCTAATATATTGTCATAGATAATTGTTTTTAATCGTTTAATATAACATATTTTTTCGGTGATATTTTGGCGATAATGATGTGCTATTATTAATACTTTGGTACAGTAAAAAGATACCTACTTTTTATTTAGGTTAAGTGATAAGAATATTTGGTGAAAAGGAAAAATAAACTTATCACAATTATACGTTTTATCGAAAAATATTTGAACTGAAACACTGCTCATACCTAAAATGTACTTTTGAAAACTTTAAGAAAATAAAAAATAAGAATTATTCCTCATACTGAATCTTTAATGTTGTGTTTACGCTAAAGCTTGCGGTTAATTCCAAATATTTGAATACAAACTGTTTTTTTTTCTGTTTAAATTAATATATAATGTGTTATTTGGAAAAAAAATTGTCAGATTGTCGTGAGCAGCACGTTATTCCGACAATCCTTTAGATAAAGGTCATTTTCATTAGATTACTGAACTCTTGTGATAAGAACACTTCAAGATATGCGTCTCGGAAAAAAAATCGTAGGTGAACGCTTTTTTTGTTTAAAGACAAAATTTATTTGAAAGAAAATAATAATGTGTGGATTTTTAATAATTATTTTTTCGTGTAAAAAATGAAAGAAAAAAAATCTTTTGACTTCATAGCTGTGTTTTAGTAAAAACACTTTTGAGTTCCATTATTGGAATGAAAGAACACTTAGCAACGATCGATTACAAACATTTATTAATATATATATCTGCATTCCTGTCACAATCATTTAACATTAATAGCGCCTTAACAATACTTAAAATGAAAACAAGCAATTTTGTTATTACATGTCAAATTTTTCATGACATCCCCCAGGGAGAAAAAATAATCACTGTTCTTTGATTTCAACATGATTGTTCTTTGATTTCTACACTTTTCAGTTCATACAAGAATTTTGTATTTTATATATCAACATTAAACAGTTTTTTTTATAAAATTAAACGGAAAAAAATAAGATGTCATGTTTCAATTCTGCACAAAACTAGTAGAGTACAAAGTACTTATTAGCCACAAATACATAAAAAAGACATGGAACACATTTTCATTAACACAAAAAGATACGTAAGGGTTAATCATGTTGCTAAATTTTCACATAATCATGAAAAAAGAACAGAACTGCTCAAAATCACACAATACGATACAAATTTTGTCAAAGCCGTCTACCGTTTTTCTTACCGCATATCCGCTAAATTATTCTCATATTTACAATGGAAAATTGGCTAATAGGTGATAAATGAATATATTTAGTTTCTTAAAGATATATATATATATATACTACACAATACAATTTGCTTAAGTACCTTGTTATGTGCGGTCAAGGAAAGCGTGGCAAGCTCCCAATAACGTCCATCCAATTACGCAAATCCGTAAACTGAACTACTTAATCGAGTAACACATGACCTAATGGTCCTTATTTTTAACGAGTTTAGCTTATCATTTCATTATCTTAATGTAATACAAGATTATTTCAGACCATGGATTGGCTTCACTGCAGCTGTAAGTGTTCTCGGAATAAAACATTAAGAATGAAAAACAAATTGATTTCGGTGTAGTAATCAAATACGTCAGAACCACGGTAATTCGTGGGGTTGCTGGGTTTAATCCTACTAGACGGAAGAGAGAGATTGTTGAATATTTTAAAGTCATTACTTCAATACATCGGAACTCGTCAAGTTTTAGGTATAAAACATTCGAAGGCTTTTCCGCAAAAAAATAAATAAAAAATAAATTGGAATGTCTGTTGCCGTGGAATCCCGGAATGATAGGACCAACACCTTTGTTGGATTAACATGGTAACGGAATAGTATGATTGTCAAAAATGAACTGAATATTTTATCGCCAGATATTTGTGTTAAAATTTTAATCATCAGTTTTGCCTTACATATTTCAATTATTATTTAAATGTAACGTGCTAGTTGTCCAATATTGTCATCGGATAGTATGTCTGAGTGCTACAAACCTTAGCGATAAATGAATGATTTTTTTAAAATGCCTTTCCACTAAATTGCTTGTGTGTAAATGAAACTATGATGTGTCGAGCAAAAAGGTTTAATTTACATTAATTTTCTTAAGAGAATGATTTATCTACCTAAAACATACTGATATGTCTATTTATGAATTTTGCGTATTTTGTTGTCATGATAGATTTTACCTTTTTTGTGACCTAAGACGAAAGAAATCGTGTAACGTTTAACTGAATAGGCGTTTAGATGTCAAAAATTGGATTTTCATACTCCAACTTTATAAAACAATTCCACCAGTGTTATGCACTTGATATGTTTAAGAAACATTTAAAAATAGATCATTTAGAAGTGACCATGATGTACTTTTGCCTCATAAACATGATAAATGCAAGATCTTATCCACCTGCCCAATACTTAGTATAGCAGATACCAAACCAACAGATAATTTAAAATGTAAGCCATATTCAATTTTATAAATAATTCGGCGTGAGTAGAAAACAGTAAATATTTAAAACTTAACACGTATCTACTCTATTTTTGTAAAAAATGGGTGTGGTACGTATAAACGAATAAATGTTTTGTTAGTCCCATTTGACAGAATCTCTCAGTCATATGTTTCGATAGGTTTAATTTATATAGAGCAAAATGACAAATGGCATTTCATTTGGCTTTCCTTATGTTGCTTAAAGCAAATCGAATGATAACGTTATGGGAGAAAATGTTTGATTAATTCTCCTTTAGGAGTTATTTTGTTGCTTTATTGCTTCAGTCGGATAACGAATTCCTTTCATCGAGTAATAACTGACACATTTAATGCAGATAACTTAGCGCTCCCCAAAGCAAGAAGAAAATGTCATATGACAACCGTTTAAAGAAATGTCTGTCCTACAAAATGTTGCAATCGTTTGTTTTTAGCTCGACTTTTTTTGAAAAAAAAAATCGAGTTATTGTCATAGTCATGGTGTCGTTGCCGTTGCCGTTGTCATTGCCGTTGCCGTTCCCGTCCGAAAACTTTAACATTGATCATAATTTTTTTTATTCCTTGATGGATTATCTTCATACTTGGACACAACAACCCTTTGGACAAGACCCTCAAGATGACCAGACTAAACTTGACCTTGACTCTTAAATGACCTTCATATTCAAGGTCAAAATATTGAATTTTGCTAAAATTGGCCATAACTTTATTATTAGTAGATGGTTTCTCTTAATTCTTGGACACAACAACTCTTTGGAGAAGACCTTCAAGCTGACCAGACTAAACTTGACCTTGACTCATAAATGACCTTCATATTCAAGGTCAAAATATTGAATTTTGCTAAAATTGGCCATAACTATATTATTAATAGGTGGATTCTCTTTATGCTTGGACACAACAACCCTTTGGAGAAGACCTTCAAGCTGACCAGACTAAACTTGACCTTGACTCATAAATGACCTTCACCTTCAAGGTCAAATTATTGAATTTTGCTAAAATTGACCATAACATTAGTATTTATGGTTGGATTTGATTTATACTTGGACAAAACAACACTTATGACAAAACCAACATGTTGAATAACTCAGATTTGACCATGACCTTAATATTACCTTGACCGTCAAGGTCAGATGATTGAATTTTGCTTAAATTGTCATAACTTACTCATTTATTTATAGATTTAATTCAAACTTGGACTAAACAACAGTTGTGACAAATCCGACATTATGATTATTTCAAGTTTGACCTTGACCTTTAATTGACCTTGACGGTCAAGGTCAAATCATTGAATTTTGTTAAAACTGGCCATAATTATGTAATTTATGGTCGGATTTGAATCAGACTTAGACAAAACAACACTTTTTCGTTTCGATTTCAAAAATGTCATAGCATGACCTATATTTTTGACCTACTGACCTACTTTTTTGTTTTTTAGCTACAGCTATGAAATTTGGACCGTGTGCACAGTTTTTCTTTCCGATTTCAAAAATGTCATCGCATGACCTATTTTTTTGACCTACTGACCTACTTTTTGTGTTTGGAGCTATGGCAATGAAATTTGGACCATGTACACAGTTTTTTGTTCCAATTTCAAAAACGTCATAGCATGACCTATATTTTTGACCTACTGACCTACTTTTTTGTTTTTTAGCTACAGCAATGAAATTTGGACCATGTGCAAAGTTTTTCGTTCCGATTTCAAAAATGTCATAGCATGACCTATATTTTTTACCTACTGACCTACTTTTTTGTTTTTAGCTACAACAATGAAATTTGGACTGTGTGCTCAGTTTTTCGTTTCAATTTTAGAAATGTCATAGCATGACCTATATTTTTGACCTACTGACCTACTTTTTTGTTTTTTAGCTACAGCAATGAAATTTGGACCATGTGCAAAGTTTTTCGTTCCGATTTCAAAAATGTCATAGCATGACCTATATTTTTTACCTACTGACCTACTTTTTGTTTTCAGCTACAACAATGAAATTTGGACTGTTTGCTCAGTTTTTCGTTTCAATTTCAGAAATGTCATAGCATGACTTATATTTTTGACCTACTGACCTACTTTTTGTTTTTGGAGCTGTGGCAATGAAATTTGGACTGTGTGCACAGTTTTTCGTTTCGAATTCAAAAACGGCATGACCTGACCTATAATTTTGACCTACTGACCTACTTTTTTGTTTTTTTTTAAGCTACAGCAATGAAATTTGGACCGTGTGCACAGTTTCTCGTTTCGAATTCAAAAATGTCATGGCATGACCTATATTTTTGACCTACTGACCTACTTTTTGTTTTTTGGAGCTATGGCAATGAAATTTCGACCATGTACACAGTTTTTTGTTTAAATTCAAAAATGTCATAGCATGACCTATATTTTTGACCTACTGACCTATTTTTTTGTTTTTTAGCTACAGCAATGAAATTTGGACCGTGTGCACAGTTTTTCTTTCCGATTTCAAAAATGTCATCGCATGACCTATTTTTTTACCTACTGACCTACTTTTTGTTTTTGGAGCTATGGCAATGAAATTTGGACCATGTACACAGTTTTTTGTTCCAATTTCAAAAACATCATAGCATGACCTATATTTTTGACCTACTGACCTATTTTTTTGTTTTTTAGCTACAGCAATGAAATTTGGACCATATGCACAGTTTTTCGTTCCGATTTCAAAAATGTCATCGCATGACCTATTATTTTGACCGACTGACCTACTTTTTGTTTTTTGAGCTATGGCAATGAAATTTAGACCATAGATACAGTTTTTGTTCAGATTTCAAAAACGTCATAGCATGACCTATATTTTTGACCTACTGACCTACTTTTTTGTTTTAAAGCTACGGCAATGAAATTTGGACTGTGTGTACAGCTTTTCGTTCGGATTTCGAAAATGTCATCTGATGACCTATATTTTGACCTACTGACCCCCTTTTTGTTTTTGGAGCTATGGCAATGAAATTGCATTGGTCCATTTCTGTGACATGCATCATTACATTCATAAAATTTTCTTTCATCTTTGAACCCAGGTTAGTGCTTTAGGGCCATTGGCCCTCTAGTTTATTAATACTTGGACAAAACAAGGCTTATGACAAAACCTACATGTTAAATTATTTAAGTATGACCTTAACCTTTAAATGACCTTTACAGTCAAATTTCTAATTATTGCATTTTGCTAAAATAGCCAAACTTCTGGTTTTATGGACGGATTTGATCTATACAGGGACAAAACAACACTGAGAATTAAAGAAACGTGTTAAACAATTCAAGCATTACCTTGACCTTTAAATGACCTTGACATTACTTAACTTGGCTATATCTTTGTTGTTAATGGATGTAGTGTCTTCATGCTTGGACATAACTACTTTTTAGACAATACCTCCAGAGAAGGTTAAACTGAACTTGACCTAGACCTTTAAGATCAAATTTCTGAATGTTGCTAAAATTGGCCATAACTTTGTTATGTATAATTATATTTCCAAATGATGTTTCATTTGAAATCCCTTCACCACAATGTGCTTCCTCTGATGTGTTTGCCTTTGGAAATAGAAAAAAGTCGAGCGTGGCCCCCACTTGCGGTGGCTCTTGTTTGGGGTTTAACGCCGATTTCAACATTTGTTATATCTCGGCGGTCAGTCCACCTAACAGGTTTTCCTGGATAACTAACCAGTAATTGCCAATTTCTCCGCAAGTGACTGACTACTGTTCCCACATGATCTACCCTGAATCAGCGGTGAGAGACAAATGAACACAAGACACAATGTCTGAGAACAATTGTCACGGAGAAATTTTGCCCTGCCCAGGGGTCGAACCAACGACCGATGGATTACCAATCCAGTGCTCTACCTATTGAGCTAAGCGGGCGGGCTTTGTTGCAGTCGCAACGTTGGGTCCGGCTTTTATCCTTGTCCCAACAGTACTTTCGGTACTTTGATTATTGTAATGCGCATGCGTAGCAGTTTGTGCGGGAAAGGTACAACATGGAAGATTGGTTTGCTATCCCCAAGTCCCTTTATTGTAATATACCCACTGCTAAAGGCTTTTACTAGAGTGGCAATGTCTGCCTAGATTAAGTTGCTAACTAGACGAAAGACATCAAAAATTATATCAAAAATGCAGGGTGCCTACTCAGCAAGTTTTTTTTCTTTATTTTGGTGAGAATCAACTCGAGGGAAATATGGTATAAATAAAGACACACCTGTGTAACAGTTTTAAGCAATTTCAACGTGTCGCCATATGACTTCAGACGATTTCAGAGAGAGTCATTGAAGGCGAGAAACGTTGCTTTCGTTTCATTCTTCTTTATTTAAAGACTTCTTTTTAAACAATTTGTCCAAACGTACATGGCAGGTTTTTCTTTTACGTTTTAGAATAGACGTTGATTACCTGTCGGATATGTTGGACCATAGTTAAAGACTATTTAACTGAATTTAAATTTGAAATGATTTATCAAAATTTAAATCATATAAACAACAACCATTATTTGAAAAACATTCTGAAATGGAAATGTTCATAATCGCATCATTATGCATGAGAAGTTCCGACGCGAGACGTTTTAATTATCACTATAAACCATTTTCTTACGGTAAGGTCATGAGAAATCAAGCTTCATGAATTTCAACATGATTTTAGACAGACATCTTGTAAACTGTGATCAGGCTATTTATAAAAATTTCCAACAATTCAGCATAAACAACAGTTAGATGCCGCTATCTACTAGAAAAGAAAGGGATTTTAAAACGTCAGTGAAGTGGAATAGATGTGTGCAGTTGCTATAAGATCAATATCATGTTACATAGCTTTCTTGATGTACAAGTGAAATTACCGTAAACGTTTGTTAGTCTTAAACAAAGCAGACATAAAAGTTATTACATATACATGTAGTTCATTGTTTGATCAAAAATTGTTTTCTTCAATAGCTGTACAGAAGTCATTTGATTTGTTATTCAGTAATAATTAATATCAGATTGCGAGGTAAACTCAACACAACATACATATGTAAGGATATGGTAATTTTAGTATCACAATCTGTATCACGTTCAGCCATCTCTGTTTATTTTTTTATTTATCAATCATGCCTCCAGAAAATGTTGAATAGTATGGTTCTTTCATCTTTTTCACTTCAGAGACTTTGGTAACGTTAAGTATCCAAACTTCGTCTGCTTTGTCCAACCTAAGCATTACAGCTTGCCTTCTGGTGTTGAAACCCTCTATGTTTTGTTCTCTCTCGTGTACCTTTGATTTATCAACTGGATGAAACTTGTGTGTAAAACATAATTTTGTTTTTAGTGTTTCCGTACTTGTAACTGATAGGAAGAAAATATATAAACCATTTTCTGGTGCCGCGAAACGTCCTGTTGCTACGTTGTAAGCGTTATTACGATTGACGGCTACAATATCAAAAGTCACCACTCTATATGACGTCACTTCCGCCAAGTTTGTAGATAAATGTGCAGAAAAGGATAACAATTTCGAAGATAAGTCCCGTGGAATCTTTTCAATAACCGCTCCATCATCTGAAATAAAATGTATTAAATAAAACACGAATTTATTAATACAACAGTAC
Source organism: Cyclina sinensis (assembly GCA_012932295.1). Classification (NCBI taxonomy): domain Eukaryota; kingdom Metazoa; phylum Mollusca; class Bivalvia; order Venerida; family Veneridae; genus Cyclina; species Cyclina sinensis. Next base: position 39,980,456 of record JAAONU010000015.1, on the reverse strand, counting down.
TTTATTGTTTAAAGAAATAAATGACAAAATGTAAGCATTATTAACTTTGTCATACAGTAAAACCAGGCCAAATGTACCGATTTTCGTTGTAAGTTTAATCACAAAGAAAGGAACAGCTAAACATTATAGTAAGTACCATTTGACGATCCAGAAACCTCTCCACTTTCGCTATCGGACAAATACATTCTCAAATATTTAGACATCACGTAAAGTGGTATGTTCAGTTGCAAACTGTTATGAAAGTCACATTTTAACCCACATATTACACTTAGTTTTCTTATCTTTTCAGTCTTTTACTTTATGAGGTCAAGGATTCCAAATTATACAGATAAACATAACGGGAACTTCTCTATTCGGTTTATTTGTGAAAACAACAAAGCGTGTACAAAAACAGTTGAAAACAAAACGCTTTTAAAGAATAGAAACATTTACGTATTATGTACTTTATTGTATATTGCTTCAAAGGCATGCTGTTAGTTTTCGGAAAGCTTGTGTTATGCTTGTTACCCGTGGTTTACGTAAGGCAACAACCTGAACCTATATTTGCTAAGTCTTCTAACATTTTCACGTTAAGAACCAGGTGTTACGGTCACGAGCCAGGTGTCACGGTCACGCATCAGCTTAGGATGGTTTACAAATGCTTGGCCAAAAGCATTCTTTGATAAGGATGCTTTTCTATCATAGCGTATGTCACGTATTACTTAAAAACAAAACGCAATGTTTTGTCCGCAATTCTTCAGATAAAGGCCATCATTTTATGTATGTTAGGTATGTCAACTCTTCAAAAATATAATTCTACGGTGTTCCGCGACAGCCAGTGCGTCCTCCCTCAGAATGCCAAGAGCGACGCGCGAGAGTACAATGGTGACAGTACGATGGTGACAGTACGATGGACTGTCACCATCGTACTGTCGCGTTTCGCCATTGTACTTTCGTACTGTCACAAACGCACTGTCGCGCTTCGCCATCGTATTGACGCGCTTCACCATCGTACTGACGTACTGTCACCATCGTACTGTCGCGCTTCGCCATTGTACTTTCGTACTGTCACAATCTAACTGTCGCGCTTCACCAGCGTACTGACGTACTGTTACCATCGTACTGTCGCACTTGCCCATCGTATTGTCGCACTTGCCCATAGTACTGTCGCCGTCCTGTTAAGCATGCACATAATATTATATAAACATGGAGGAAAACGTTGACCATGTCATTACTACGGTACGGTGTTCCGTTAGGGCCAACGCCTTCTCCCTGAGAACTCGAAGCGCGAGGAACGAGTGACAGTACGATGGCGAAGCGCGAAAGTACGATGGTGACAGTACGATGGTAAAGCACGACTGTACGATGGCGACAGTACGATGGTAACAGTACGACAGTACAATGGTAAAGCGCGACAGTTAGATTGTGACAGTACGAAAGTACAATGGCGAAGCGATGGACTGTCACCGTCGCGCTTCGCTATCGTACTATCGTATTGATTATTACATGTAATCAAACCGTGGGAAAAATGAATCGATTTACGTCGATATAAAGCAACAAGTGCGTAAAATATCGACCAACGAAATCACGTTTAACTTTAACAAAATTGATACTCTTCAATGGAGAGGGTAGAAAACTATCAGAAACAAAATGGCTGCGCCCATGAACTTTTCACAAACTGAATGAAACATGTCGTCTACGGTTGCACCATCTTGTCTGTAATACCGAACGTCGTATAGAACGAGCGTTTTGATTGGTTTTAATTGCCTCATGAAATCGTGAGGGAATCAATGAAAAAGCTGTCTTTGACACACCTGTAATCGACTAGATATCGTCCAAAAATCCCATCGCTGAAAAATGTTAATGGATCGGCCGTGGGTATCCGACGATGCAGGCGTCTCTGCTCAAACCGGTTCGATGACATTTAGCCAATGACTTTTTGTAAGTTGTTAGTATTTCGTATAGGTCGAGCTGACCACTTTGGCATAAAGATCACACTAAAATAACATAAAACACATTTTTTGTCCTTTTGTAGAGGTTTGTGTTCTTGGCCTTTATTATATTATTATGAGAATGGCTAGCACAGTGAGCACACTATTTCGATTGGTCTCTGTCCATCGTCGTCGGTCAGCACTTTTCCTTCTGAAACCTTAATCAAGGTCAAATGGAGGGGTCAAATGCTTTACATAGAAAATATAGGACATTATTTTAAACAATAATGTCAGAAACAATAAAGTCAGATTTCTAAAATTAGGCTTGAAGCATTGCGTAGTAGACCTCCACTAAGATTACCTTAACTTTGCCTAAGAGATCGTTACGTTAGGGGCCAGATGTTTTACTTATATAAACATATTCTTTAGAGCTTCTTATGACTGAGACTTCTGTAACTAGATATTCCTACTGAAAATCCGTCAACTTGTGGGTTGTTGTTGAGGCAATCCTTAAAAAGGTGAATACAATTTGTCTGAAAAAAAACAAGCTCATAATTCTGAAATCCTGCACTCTACTAAAATTATTCAAACTTTGCCTTGGCGTCGTTACTGACTGCAACCCAGGTCCAGAAAATTGACATTTATACACTGATATACAAGCTCTCTTTAAAATGTTCCTTGTCAGAAACAGTTGAACTGATACTTCTGAAAGTTGAAATTTAATATTTTCTAGTGAACGTCTACCAAGATTATTCAAACTATTCTCCTGGGGGCTGATATGACCGACACGGGACTTGTGTATAAATATAGAAAGATGAAGAAAAATTGCACAAAATATATAGGTCAGCTGTTCTTAACGTTTTTCCATAAACCAAACAGCCCCAAGCTTTCATTTCGACTTTAATTAGATACCAGAGCTTTACGTTACAGCTACGCTTGTTCTTTTGTGATGTTATAGTCAGGTGAAAGATTTAGGGCCATTAGTGTTTATCATTGTAATAATACAATATTAACAGCACCGTAAAATTACCATCATAGAAAAAATATACTGCCTCCGTAAGTGCATGAGGACATAAAAGATCTTTTGAGGACATCTCTAAAGCAGGAACACTAATTAGTGTCCTTTGATTGTTACCTTTTTCTGTCAATAAAATTGTATCTATAAACATAATACTGCATACTTCAGAGCAATAAATAGGAAATAAAAATAAAGGTTGTTTGTTCAGTACACTATAAAATATGGAAAGTACAAAGTGGCAATCAGACAGAAAAAAACAAATAGTGAGTGATAGTTTTCGCATGAATCATAACGAATGTGTAGCAAAAGAAATAGAGAATAGGTTGTCTCGTATTAAGATTATTTTTTCTGGCCGAAGGCGAACCCGATTGATTTAAGAGCCGTGCCAGATAAGCTTTTTGCGTCCACGACACTAACCTGTTATTTTACTTATCCTGTCACATTCTTTTCTTTAATCATACTCCGGTGTTTTAGGCAAAACTGGAGTCATAGACATCTTCCGTTTTGATTCAATTTATGCATCTTACTTATCGACAGTTACCCATAAACAATTTTGTAAAATTTTAAAGATACTTTGACTGTATCGACGGACTATAAAGTTACACTGATAAAAGAACAGTTATTCAGTTACATTTGTTGACTGTGTACACGCAAGTTGTGTTTTATATTCGGTCACACTTTATTTGTAGAAAAAAGATATAAACATGTTCTAGTTATCAACATACTGACCATTCTATGTTTAACTGAAACTGTTAGAATGTTATGATTTCGTAATTCCAGAACTAAATGGGTATAATATCTGCTTAAATAAATACTTTTATTGGTCACAACTTTTAGAACAAATATTGACGACATATTGCATGATACAGAATATAACTTTGATGTGTCATAACTGAACTTGATTCAGTCGTAGTGTGAAAATTACGATAAACCTCATCCTTTGTAGTATTACAAACGTCTGATGTTTTATATGATGACACAAAGAATCGGCTTTTTGTTGCTGCAATATAACGATAGACATGCTTTCATATCAAATATTTTATTGGGAAAAGACACCGCGGACGACATGAAATTATCATGCACTTAATTCCGTCCGCCTTGTAATGCTTATGCAACATTCATTTGCGTAACAAACACTAATTTATTGCTTTCAGTTTTGAAGAAATTTAACGAAAGAACTGGAACAACTATTACCTTCGGTGGACAATTGTTCACTTGTCCGTTTACTTGTATACGCAGAAATATCATCTGAAATTCACTGAGTTGGAATTTATCAGTACCTCGTTAATATACTGTTTCCATGTTTCATCTGTTTTTCTGTTCAAGAAATCGTTTACTGATTTTTCTGTGTGTGCTTAAAATCTTGTTTGAGGCATGTTTTGAAAGATTAAATATCGTTTTTAACTTTTACGACTTTTTAAGACCTCTGTATAACATGATTTACTAAGAACAAAGACAGAAACAGATGACATGACATGTCCATTTAATTTATTTAAATCACGTGGAATATCTTATAAGCGCAACCACAATATCAACTGAATGTTTACTGAGTAGATGACATGACATGTCCATTTAATTTATTTAAATCACGTGGAATATCTTATAAGCGCAACCACAATATCAACTGAATGTTTACTGAGTCACTTCAGTTCTTCTCCTTTGGACAAAATTTAAGAGACGATTTCTTTTAATGAAGTATATTAAAAGACATATATTTAGGAAACTATAACCTATTTACCACTTTAATAGCCTTATGTTTTTTAATCAGTTTATATATTTTAGAGAAAAATATTTCAAATGAGACCTTTAAATATATTAACACTCCACTAAGAGTCTGATTCAAATGTTTACCAGGAATGCATTTATGATTAGGTTGAAATGTTTATCTAATTACGTTAGGAGATCATCTCGCGGAAAAATGTCGAATACAAGAGTTTGTTATGGAAATAATTACCTTCTCAGCCTAATGAAGTCTTGATTTTATATTTGATATATGGTTTGATATTTTAATTTTCTTTAGCCAGGCGTTTATCTCTAACATCATTATAAGTCTGACATGATGCTTTATTGTAGTAGGGTATAAACAGTAGCAAACTAAGTGTAAAGGAGGATGGTCCAGAGAGTTCAATTCATGATCTTGTTCAAGAGGTCATAACTGGCATGTCGTAATCCGGTTAATTAAGTCACCTTTACCACAAAACACATTTTGCGCACAACACAATAGGGTTTGTGGGCCAGCAATGGAACGTGGGTCAGTGGCGATTATGTAAGATTTTAATGTGTAAACCATAAATACCGAGTTTATTTCCCTCCAATGTTGCATAACCTTGTAGTGTATGCTATTATTTTTGACCATTCATTCATAAACCCTTGTATGAAATAGCAAATAAAGAATGTCACCGGGTTCAGGTCCAGCTTGATTCGTTATCATTTGGACACGTGACGCGTTATTGTTTATACATCTGTTGTTTTATCATTTGGTTTTCATGATCCAGATTTATTTGGAAACTTAGTCAACTTTTTTACACATCTAGTCACATTTTAACCCATCAATGCCTAGCGTTGGACCCTCCTCGACTACCCCTAGTTTGTTACTACTGGTATATGGAAATGGGGAGAAAAATATTAAATTATTGTATTATTACAACAGTAATATATGCCTCTTTTTTCTCTTCATTTAGCAAATTTTGTTTATCACTAACTGATCTACTAAACTCTCATAAAATCATTGAATCATATTTCACGTTGACATCAGCTTATTTTCATTACATAACATATATGTATTCTCAGCCTATTATGGGAACAAAATATTTCTAAGTAACCGTTTGCATCTGTGAACACGCGCCATGATTATGCGTTCCCATTTATCATTGATGAATATGCGTGGGTAAGATAAAACACGATAACAAGTCATGCTGGCCTAATTCACGCATTTCCGCCATAACAATGTTGTTGTTAAACAGAGATAATTTCGTGACGTCAAATAGCAATTATGAAATCAGTTTTGTCAATAAAAATCTATCTGTACTACTACTTGTTTTGGAATGACTGGTGTTGATTCCTAAAATGAATGGATAAAGGTGATATTTTCGCAAAAGAAAGATTGTACAAAACACGTGTTTCTTCTCGTTTTCTCATGGTAAAATACATACTGTGCAATATTACGCATTACGTAAAAGAAGGTGTAAACATTTCACTTGTTTAAGCTTATTTTGTTATATTTTGTACTTACCAATAACTATGACGGAAGGATTGCATTTTACTTGTCAAAACACCCCTCTGGGTTACAAATTTATATAAAATCTTATCATTTCAAGACTTAGAAATCGTAAAGCGACTTACTCACATAATTTAGCCTTTTTTTCTTAAAAATTAAAGACAAGTTAATAGACTATGAAAAAACATAATTTATGCCTCTATACGTTGTGAAAACTGAAGAAAAAAGGATTTGATTTTAATAGGGTTCGAACACATGCCCTTCAGGTCTGTTAAAATCTATTTCCATTCTAACACGTACGTATGGATGATGACAATATCCTCGAAGTGGATCTTTGACCTTTGAGCTGAGGACCTATGAAGATAAGGTCAAGGTCATTTACGGGCCAATGTATTATAATAAAGGTCTTGTGTACAAACATGAAATAGGGATATTGATTCAAAAGACGTGCTTTTGACAATTTGACCTCAACATCGAGGTTATTCAGGGGTCATGGTCAAATAAATATATGTCATTGGGAAGATCCCCCCCCCCAAGGCTTGTTGTGTGCAAACATGAGCCAAATCAGTTGAGTAATAACGGAGTTATGGTCAATACTGAGTAATGTTAGCAATCTGGATCTTTGCGGTCAAGGCCATTCAGGTGTCATGGTCTTATTTATATACGTCAGTGGAAGGTCTTGTCCAAAGGGGTGTTGTGACATAGTATGAAGTAAATCCATATACTGATAAGGAAGTTATGGGCAATATGAAAATTTTTGGGCGGAATGACAGAGGCACGCACGTCACCTGCATGACCTGACAAAGTACTAAGGAAATAGATTTTGAGTGCTTTACCGTCAATATCACGGTGTCGAGTTCAGATGTGTTGTAAAGCCTTCATGATTAAATAATTACGCATATGAACGACATAGAATGATAAATACGACGGCAGATCACGACAACTTTAAAATCTATATCCATTGTAACATAAGAGGCGCAAGTATGTGCACTGTTTACTAGTGACGTTCGAAGTTACGTCAGCGGTCGCGTGCTTGTGTACAAAGTGATGTTACGTGTTGCGTATATTTCTTCTTTTTTTAATGTCAGCAAATTGCTGAGGATGCTAGAATATTTATTTGACAATTTTAAACAGGCTTCAAAGCTCGTTGTTAGTAAAACTATTGATTACATAACGAACGCAGACGACAAATTTCTGTCCATTTACTTTAAACAATATAAACTATTCTAGAAAAGCAATCACAATAATATGTATCAAGAGGTGTTTGCGCCTAACCTTGGTGAGATATGATTTGAATATAAATTGCCACTAAGATCTCTCCTAACCGTCGGGGACTTAACCTTTATTGGATTAGTATGGTCTTTGTGAGGAACTCAATTATTGTAACAACAAAAATACATTAAAATGCAAATGAATATGACTGTTGTGACGCCTTATGTGTAAAAGTTGTTATTTTTAGAATATCTCAGTTAAAACGTTCTACTCACGTGTTTTTAACGACAAGAGTTTAGTTATTGTATACTGTTACGGTCTAGTGCACACCTTCCGATAATTTTATAAATACAACCTCTGACAAGTGCGTCAGTGAATCGATTTATTACGTCAGTAGTTAGAACCACGCAGGAGATCGGAGTTTGAATCCCGCTCTGGGTTGTGTATTCTAAGATGCCTTGCATCTTTCTGTTACGGACTTTCATATCCGTAAGATGGGGGCTCGTCCGAGATGACCTATCCTATACTTAGTTATAAAAATTGATTCTAAAATAGAATCTTTCAAGATTTCTGTCTGAACCATTGATCTAAAATATACACAACACCATTCGACATCATAAATGATGACTTTCTCAAGGAGGGATATGTTACGGTCTAGTGCACAACTTCCGATAATTGTATAAATACAACGTCTGACTCGGGCTCAGTGATTAGAGCGTTGGCGTTTCACGCGGGAGATCGGTGTTCGAGTCCCGCTCTGGGTTGTGTATTCTAAGATGCATTGCATCTTTTTGTTACGGACTTTCATGTTCGTAAGAATACGGTAAAACATTTTGTTAGCAAAAAACGACCAGAACATCGCATCGAGGAATTCCAAAACAGTTACTTTAATATCATTTTCTTTTTAAGAAGATTACAAGTCCTGATTATCTGAAAATGATATACCAATATTATAAGGAGTCTCCGTCTCCTTAATAAATGGACTGGTTGTACTAAGAACTCCAGCATTGTACAGTTATTAAAAAATTACAAATTCTATGATTCTGACATTTAACAATTCTGAAAAACAACAACAACAAAAAAAACAAACAAACAATAAATAAATAAATAAAGAAGTGTACATTGTTATTATATCAATAAATATTTTTTAAGGACAAAATGCACTTTACAAGTTTGGTAATAAGCTGTAGGTCAAACAGTGATGGTAAGTTAAATACCAGAATTTTAGCAGCTGCCAGATTTCCTAAACGTATTTTTGTCTTTGCTTTTTATCGAACATTTAATTTGTTCATGTCATTTTTTTTTGGTAGACAATATTCCAGCCGACGACTGACGATTCTTGCTTTCACTTTACTCATTGCTTCGTAATCTATAGACGTCTGTTTTTGTCAAACGGGCAAAAATTTAGTGTTGTTATACCCACCAGAATGTCTAGTAAATAGAATGCCATTCTTTATTTCATGCTGACCAAAGGAAATATTTCTCCGCGATAATAACGACGAGAAAGGTATCTTTTGGTAGGGCAGACATTTTTTGCATTTTATTTACTAGAAACTGTATATATTGATTTGACTAAAATCAAAATAATTCGGCTTTGTTCACAGCAAAGCGTTAGCATCAGTGAAATATAGCTCACAATCTGAGTTAAAATCATACTAGTAATGCAGACTTTTTTATAACTTCATTTATTGATTTTATTTTATATTAGATTAATCTAAAATAAATTGCACTAACATATGCTGTTGAAAGACTGTTTTCTTTTTATCAATATTTAATTAGAATTATATACCGCCAATTACTGGTTAACTGTCCATTTTGGTTTCTAGACCTTGGTATTTTATTCATTTATTTGTACTTATTATTTGATGTTTTTAAGAAGTGAAAAGATTTAAAACAACAAAAACTTCAATTGGCTTTACGGATTTACCTCATGTAAATGGAACAATTAGAAAAATATAAATATTTATTTTGTATCATTATTAAGTTTGTGAAAACTTAAGTTTATACTTAAGCCAATAGGGTCGTCCTGGTAATGCATAGCATAAAAAATTTCGAAACATTTTCTGCCCTGTGTCTAATGAAAAAAAATTCTTTGGAGTTATGCTCGTGTAAGTTCTACTGCTGTCTGCTTAAATGCTAGAGAAGCAGACAAATGAATAGCAGTTTGACAACAAATATATAGCAATTTTAATTTTAAAATAAATGGCTGGGGATCTATAAATTATTAGTGATGAGATAATTTGTATACATAGGAGATACCCTATAGGGATTGGAAAAAGTATAAAGAAAATATGGGAAAAATGAAAATAAAACAAAAAAATACCAAAGAAATATTACCTTTGAAAAAAGTATCTGTAAAGAGATAAAACGAAGAGCTATGTTTTGTCATTTTGACTCAAGTCAGAAGTAACTGTTATATGACATATATCTATAAAAACAAACCTCAAAATATGATCAAACAGAGACGCTTTATGTATGTAAGACAAAGAAACAGATCCTGTTTTTTTCCAAACCTCTGGGGTCTTAAAAGATATATTTCGAAGAGGTTCCATGTACTCTATGTCCTCGATCTATGTCTAATGTGATGATCTTTGTTAAATGCCGACTTGTTTACTTAATGAAGCAGAATCTGGCTGTTGGAATGCTTATTTGCTAGCCGTTGTAGTTTAGGCTAGTGGTTAAATAAACAAACTGGAGAAGAAAATTGCGATTTTATAACTACATATCAATGAAATGTAACCATGGTACCTCAAGTACAGAAATAAAAGTTTGGCAATATGAGCAGGAGTTCCGTCAAAGGTGCTTCTCATCTCATAGCCATGTCAACATCACTCGTTTGTAGTTATATAGCTGAATGTGCTACGTGTTATGTGCATAGTGTTATGTCACTCTTGAATCGACGCGTGGCACCAACAATTTTACTAAATGCAAATCAGTTACAGTCACATGGGTGGCCACGAGACTTTATATTTGTAACAGTCGTAACGAATCAGAGGTATAAGTCAAAGGCAAAAAAGGGGGGCGGGGAATGGAGTATGCACAGCCTAAACACGTTCTTCGATTATCTTTCAGCATATTTTTTTCTCTTAACAGGTCATGTTATCGATTGTATCTTGTTTATGCGCTATTGATAGATTGATAGAACGTGTATGAAATGTTGTGGATAGTATTATTGATTGAAAACGTAATTAATACGACATGTTTTTTTTTAAACATGCACTGAAACACTGTTTAACCTTTAAAATGTCGCTTTCAAAAATGTTAGAAAAACTAAATGGAAGCCCGTGCAAGCACATGCTTAAATTAATAAACGTTATCGATATTGTTACTACAAACACGTAGGTTTAATGCTTTTTAGCATTCATTTGAAATGATGTGTGATTAGTTATGTAAATACAACTTTTGATTCTAAGTTCTGTCCTGTAGTGTTAAAACCACATAACATATCTGTAAAGTAAAGTACCTGTATAATCTATTACATAATTTATGATTCACCAGAAATGTTTATACCTCCTTAGGTAAATTATAAATTTTTGTGCTGTCTTTAAATACTATAATTTTATTGCTACAGATTTTGAAAATCAGAACAATTTATTTAAACATTAAATCTAAGTACAGTACTGTAGTTTTGCTTAGGAGAGACATAAACTTGAACACCCCGACCTACCGAACCCACATGGTGTGCTCTTTTTCAAGTGCTAAGAGAAGCATGCTGTCAAAACGACAACAGTTATCGTATAAAGCTGATTTGCATCTTTTGTAGAGATAACTGTAACAATAATAAGTGTTCTCGAGGTTTTCATGTATTGAATGGTAAAGTACTGCTTACTAAAAAGTATCTGAAATGGAAGTCACCGCTGCGTTGAGTTCGGGAGATCTTTCTGTCTATATTTTCTTTTTATTTTTAGAAGAAACACTCCGATCGTATATTTTTTGCTTCTATTTTTAGAAGAAAACAATCCGATTATTTTGTTACTTTTATTTTTTCGCCAATTTTCGCAAATAGCAAGAGGCTTCGTCCTAAAAGAAATGTTAACTTGATATCCCAATAAGAAGGTGCTTCATTGACATACAATAGAGTTGTTTAAAGCTACAGTTTTTTTCCACAAACAGGCAAATTCGTTTTTAATTGTTTATATATAAATATAAAGAAAAGCAATAAAAGTGTACCGAATCTTTAAAATTATGTTGAACGTGAGTTATTTAATTATTTCACATTTTCACATTTATATTATTCAAAAAGTTTTCAAAGATATTTCTTTTCTAATATCGGCTGTCGGTATATAGATAACTGTCTTTATTATGAAAAATTTCTACTTTTATTGTTTTGAACAAGTAAATAAAAACGTGTTTAATATTCTTTCTTGTATTGAATATTGTTTCCTTTCTTATATTTATTGCGCCGTTTTTATCATTTTCCGTACAGTATTTCAGGCGATATTACAACGCAGTTCTTTTTTATTCTGAGCTCGTGACACGATGAAACAAATCACTATTGATGTATCAAACGGTCTTTGCTCTCAATCATGGTGAGATAAGATTTGAATATAAATTTGTACAATGAGCTCTCCTCGCTGTAGGATTTAAGCACATTCTATAAACAATGTTCATTTAATGGATTATAAATTATTGTGTCTACTTTTATGTTATTATGAATTTTAAAATTACTGTTGTACAGGAGTGAATTGTCTTCTCTAAAAGTCTTAGCTCGATTTCATCCAAAATAATAAATTTGTCTGTAAAATATTAGCTTCTAAGATAAATGGACATAAAAGGTACATAGTTTTACTTAAGAAGTTAACAGTGAGAAAAACGACTGTTTTTTGTTTGTTTTTCAAAGTCATTACATTTTTTCTGATTTCAGATTTTTTTTTCAATATTTGTCATTACAGAGAAAGCCAAACTGACCACACTATATATCCGACCATACCGTGATGTTCTGCAATCCAAGAAAAGGTTTATCTTGCAGATAATTTCTAATATTTATGATACTTTCTGCTCGTATGTGCTCAAATCTATAAATAAGTTTATTGGAAACACTGTCACCGCAGTGCATAGAAGGATTATAGGTTATCACTATGAGCTCTCGCTGATATATACTGACCATGGAAAAAAGACTTCGATAGGTTCCTTTAAATATATATTTTTTGACATTTAAACTTTTACGGTATTTGTAAATTGAAGTGGGAAACTGACGGAATTCTAGAGGAAATAGTGAAAACTTTAAACAAATACGACAAGTGAAGTTTATTTGTGTAAATGAAAGGTAAGTTTGTAACTTGTAAAAATATATATGTTGTTTTTAATATATGTAGCAACATTTCACCCCCCAAAGAAAAGATATTCTGGCTTACCTCTAGATCTGATTCTTAGAAACTGATACCCAATTACCAGTTTGTTGAATTAATATTTTCTTTTTTATTGTTTTATCATTGTATTGAAAAAAAACTCATAAACTTATCAATATCAGTTTTCGTTTTCATAGCATGATTCCCAGATGACTACAAGACATTAGAAGAGAAATATTTTAAGGCCAGTGATCAGTAATTTGTGTTTAAATCGTTAAGTGTAATCACAGTGCAAATAAGTTCATGATGAGTATTTTGTGTTTAAATCTCTTTAGTGTAATCATAGTACAAACAAGTTCATGATGAGTATTTTGTGTTTAAATCTATTTAGTGTAATCATAGTGCAAACAAGCTCATGATGAGTATTTTGTGTTTAAATCTGTTTAGTGTAATCATAGTGCAAACAAGTTCATGATGAGTATTTTGTGTTTAAATCTGTTAAGTGTAATCATTGTGCAAATAAGTTCATGATGAGTATTTTGTGTTTAAATCTGTTAAGTGTAATCATTGTGCAAATAAGTTCATGATGAGTTTTTTGTTTTTAAATCTGTTTAGTGTAATCATAATGCAAATAAGTTCATGATGAGTATTAATGTTTGTGTTTAAATCTGTTTAGTGTAATCATAGTGCAAATAAGTTCATGACGAGTATTTTGTGTTTAAATCTGTTTAGTGTAATCATAGTGCAAATAAGTTCATGATGAGTATTTTGTGTTGTAATCTGTTTAGTTTAATCATAGTGCAAATAAGTTCATGATAAGTATTTTGTGTTGTACTCTGTTTAGTTTAATCATAGTGCAAATAAGTTCATGATAAGTATTTTGTGTTGTACTCTGTTTAGTTTAATCATAGTGCAAATAAGTTCATGATGAGTTTTTGTATTCAAATTTGTTTAGTGTAATCATAGTGCAAACAAGTTCATGATGAGTATTTTGTGTTTAAATCTGTTTAGTATAATCATAGTGCAAATAAGTTCATGATGAGTATTTTGTGTTTAAATCTGTTAAGTGTAATCATAGTGCAAATAAGTTCATTATGAGTATTTTGTGTTTAAATCTGTTTAGTGTAATCATAGTGCAAATAAGTTCATGACGAGTATTTTGTGTTTCAGTCTGTTTAGTATAATCATAGTGCAAATAAGTTCATGACGAGTATTTTGTGTTTCAATCTGTTTAGTATAATCATAGTGCAAATAAGTTCATGACGAGTATTTTGTGTTTCAATCTGTTTAGTATAATCATAGTGCAAATAAGTTCATGATGAGTATTTTGTGTTTAAATCTGTTTAGTGTAATCATAGTGCAAACAAGTTCATGATGAGTATTTAGCGTTTAAATCTGTTTAGTGTAATCATAGTGCAAACAAGTTCATGATGAGTATTTTGTGTTTAAATCTGTTTAGTGTAATCATAGTGCAAATAAGTTCATTATGAGTATTTTGTGGTTAAATCTGTTTAGTGTAATCATAGTGCAAATAAGTTCATGACGAGTATTTTGTGTTTCAATCTGTTTAGTATAATCATAGAGCAAATGAGTATAAATACATCATGATGAAAAAATATTTGGAAGGTTATTTTCATAAATACAAACTACATATAAATCATTTTGAAATAGTTGCTTGGAAGCAATTTTAAAATCGTATTACAATAATACTATCTAAATAAGAAACGATACAATAGTTTTTAATTCTTTTTGCAAAGTTATTTTTACAGAACAGAAAGTTTATTGTCGTAAACAAAATGGTTTCTTGACAAACAACGCAATTATAATTACGATATATCAACACATAGAGTCAAATGATACATGGGAAATTATGCATACATATACCCGATGCAAGTACAGTCCTAATTACAGGTACTGTTTATCGCTGCAAATCACTTCTGAAGTAGGCAAGTGACCTTATTTAAATTAGAAATTTTCGCTAATATATTTGGATTGCAAAACAAATACTTGGACAGTTGTTGCTTTTTTGCAATGTTTGTCAATGGATGTTAAAATGTTTGTTCTAATGTAGAAGTTTTAAGCGCTATGTTCACTGTTTGATAGGCTTGTGAAAGAATATTCCAGACTGTTGAGCATGCTAAATAGTGGCCTTTTTCCTTAAATAATAACTGCGCTTTCGGATTTAATGCAAGAAACGGACGGAGTAGAGAAGTAAATATGGTCTTCAGTATTCAAATATGCAGAGGAATCATTATTCACCATTTGAAATATATAACTGAATAAGTAGAAATAGCAGAGATATTATCATTATTTTCTCAGAAATCAAATTTAGAATGAAGCAAGCTATTTTATAAAGTGACCTTACTAAAGGGGGAAATGATTGCAGACAGTGAAGAATGTTATCGCGTTTAGATTAAATAAAACAACAGTTTTATGATTATATGAAAACTAGTATATTTATGGTAAACAATTCATGATAAATCCATAGAAAAATATATATACTAAAACAAAATGTTGGTAACACAACGTTTTCAGTGTACAAATGGCTATATGTTTACTTATAAATTAGAAACTAGGTTCCGAATTATATCAGGTCGATCGTCAAGATAACGATAACTACCTTTTCTTGATCTCTTTCTATCTATTGAAGTTTATTTACCGTCGGTACTGGTTGCCCATATGACCAACGCCCCCTACAGAATTTAGTTATTTTAAGTAACGTGACAGTGCGAGATACAGAAAGCATCCCATTCCAGTGAGACTCCTTGTTTTTTTTTTTCGTGTTCGTAAAGCACTGATACATGAGACCTCAGTTTAACGTCTCTTTTGGAAGACAAATAATAATGTTAGTGGAGGAGCAATTGATCGAACTTGCGTCCTCTGGATAACCATTTCAACGCACTAATACTGAACCACTGATTCGCTGTACCTGATATCGACCCGACCACATAGACTTGGGTCTCAAGGGGTCATACATTTTTCTTTCGTGTATGGACGATTACAGTTGAGCAGCGATCGGTTTTGTTTTATTTAAGACAATCAGGTATCATTCGAGTAGAGGTCAAAATTGATCAAGGTTGTGATTGTCAGCAGTCTGATTAAAACAAAGAAAATCAACGTACGTAATTAAATTAAAATGTTATATAGTACATAGGGAGAAACGAAATTAAGGAATTACAGCATTAGATAATTGTCTTTAAATTCATGGCAACCACCAAATGGTCGCTGTACAAACGCACATTTTATGAATTCTGGGCACAATTAATATTGTGAAAAATGTATATGATCTGTACTTGGACTACCATGAAACTTTAATATTTTATATTGATTTGTATAACGTTTTTTTCTTCTCTTTTTTCACAACTGGCTAATCAAAGGTAAGATCATGTTCTGAAACTAATTGAGTAACATTTTTACATGGTCGTTATTAAGTATGCTTTTAGAAGTTCCTTCTTGAGCGAGCTTTTTACGCGTTCATTATTGAGCAAGCTTTTTACATGTTAATTATTGAGCATGTTTTTTTGCAAGTTCATTACAGAATACATTCCTAACAAGTTCATTATTCCGTATGATTTTTTACAGGTTCACAATTGCAGCCTAAACTTGACAAGAATATTTCAACATTTGATGTTGTTAGTATTTCATTTTAGTGAATAAACATTCATCATCCTAATCATTTACTGATTAAATTAAAAGGAACATACCATACAACATCGTCGGTTAACCCGGTACATTCTCCGTACAATATTATGTACCGGTGGACAATTGACTGCCAGTAACTCGTTTTCATGAATATTAATGAGCAAAGTGAAGGAACTTTTCGTTCAATAATATTTCATATTTCAAAAATTCAAATAGATACTCAGATTCGTTTTGAAGATAGGTCTATAACGTCAAACACGGATGCTGTTACTTTAAATAGACATCTTTTTCATAATTTTAAACATAAGTTCATGTTAAAATGTAACGAGTAATTTCATTGGCTAAGTCTGCGAAAGAAAATATTTCGGAAACCAATGAAAACCAATTAATTAATTATTCACGACTATGAAATGATTGAAAACAATTGTCCCACGGTCGACAAAATAGAATGAAACGGTAAAGATCAAATGTGGGTTTTCGAAGATTACCGTACAATTAACCGATACTGCATATCTTTTTTTATTGGCTCATTCGCTTTAAATGAAAGTAATTTATAATTCGAAATTGAACGTGTGTTTTTTTTTTTCGTAGACACTTCGCTTTGAACTAACAGCTATCCACACAAAAATGGTACAACTACATATTTTATTTGTTAAATCTTCCGCACCTACACTAATATTGTGTTACACAAAGGTTCCATGTATCAGTGCTATACACTGAACAAGGGGAAAAGTTGTCTCTGGCCTAAGATAACTTATCTCTGAATGGGGATCGGCTATATGGGCAACCCGTTCCAACGATGAATAAACTAAAACAAAAATATGATGAAATAAAAGATATAATGGAACACTTAACAACCAAATTCTTAGCTAATTGATAATTATCGCATACAATTAGGTTTGCAGGGCGCAGCTCACTACCTTTCGGATGCGGGCGTTGCTAAACACGTATTAAGAGCATTTACCTGAGAGCAAACTTACAGCATATGGTTGGTTTTATTTGAAAGGCCTACACGTGTAAATGCATTAAATAACACTGAGATATTTACATTACCTTTTCGATTATATCCCCGTTTTTTTTTCTCTACAATTTATTCTAATGATTTCTCCAAGATTTTCATTTTATTGTTTAACATCGTTTAAATTACAGTAATAAAATTAAATTTAAGTTTTGTTTTCGCATGGCAATTTAGATTTGTTCAGCTCCTGATTAACGCTGATGTCAAATTTGTCATGTCGATATGAGAATATTAAAAACAGACAAACAGTTTTAATAAAATATATTTGCGTCTGAAGCAGTAAAACATCAAACATTAACAAAAGTGAGCTTGAAACAAATTTTCAAGACGTAGATCGTTGAATTTAGTGTTTTGATTCCTAGAAAACATTTAATTAAAGAAAATGTATTCTCAATATATGGGTGAAATTGTCCAAAATGAAAAGCACCCTTTCGAGCGTGCTAAGTTTAATAGTCAAGCTAACAGAATCCCCATGCGTTTGAACAAAGTGATGTAGAACTGCAGGTGAACAAAACAGCATATAATCAGAACGTAGTGATAGATTTGTCTTCGAGTGTTTTAGTTTATTGCTGAGATTATTAGTATAACGTTTACGTTATACGTTTACGTTAACGTTTACGTTAATCAATCTTCCTTACAGAACTTACTCATAATTTGTCAACATTTTAAGAAATATTCGATATGGCACAATTGATTTATATCCAACGAATTCTTCATTAATGTGAAACAACAAAACCACGGACCCGCTCTTTGTAAGTAAGTGGCTCTGTCATAATGAACAAGTTCATGTATTCACTGTGAAAATCAGTTGTTTCATATGCATGAATTAAAGATTTTGTCGCAGATCAATTTATATGGTTTATGATCATACCCGTACTTGGCATTTTAACCATAAATATCTCATGCAAACTAGAAGACATAAACATCGTCAACCATAAAACGTATAATAATATAAGTAATGGAGGACATGCTTAGTTTGTTTTTTCTTTCTTTCTTTCTTTCTTTGGAACGATAGATTTAACGTTTTGTATTTGGGAAACTGTAGAGGTAAACAATTGTTTTACTTGACACTAATATTAAGTAAATATTTCAAAATCAAATATTTTAAATGAAAATAATCTTTTAACAATAAAATCTAAATAATATATTTTAAAAGGTGACAAAATTGACAAAGAAACGTTGCCAAAGAACTGTCTGAAACTTAAAATGGGCTTTGGAAAATAATAATGTAAACAAGGGTCAAAGAATGCATTTATTATTGCTGCTACTTTTTATATTTTCTATACAATTCCAATCTCATACAGAATTATAAACAATAGTACTTTTTACCCAGCCATTCCTAAATTCAAATGTCAGGTTTAAATAAAATCATGACTTAACAAAACATGCCTGAACTTAAAACCGCAAAAGTTGCTACAGTCTACACCGACAGTTAGTTGAACACCCCTTCGTAAAGTGAAATAGCCTTACAGATATGCTTGAAATAATATATTGTAATTTTGCTATCCATAGCAACGTGATTATTCGTTAGCATATTCTTCTTAACCATTTTCAATCTATATTTTTTTTGTATTGAAACATTGTCGCCATGGCTTCTTCAAGCTGACGATAACAGAATGGACAACAACCCTATTGTAATTAGTTTAAGGTTTCCATTCAATATGTAAGAGTTAGCATTATATTTAGTAATACGAAGTTAAATGGAATGAAAAATGATACAATAACAAAAGAATAAAGTGTGATAAAAGGAAACGGTAAGAATTTTGTTAAGACAATATGCTTTATCTTAAACTAGAGTATTTGAAGGTAAAAAATATTTTGCCACAACACAAATTTAACTTGGGTATATGTTTAACCATTTTAAATTATTTATTGACATTTCTACAGTATTATTTAAGGAAGAAAAAAACACAAAACAAGACAAACTGATGATAGTATATTAAGCAGGCATGTGGAGAAATTTGCCTTTTTCAAAGTATTGCTGTTTAACCTACTTTTGCAGTGACATTTGATACAGTAAAATACATATAACTTTCGTAACAAATTGTTCCGTTGGTAGTGTTTGTTTTAAAATCATCCATAACATGCAAATCATCACTTACACTGCCAGATGTTTATGTAATATATTTATCACTAAACAGTGTGTTTTTTGTTACAGTAAAGCTCTGCTACACAAATATTCCTACAAAATCCTTTTCTGGTTCACATACTTATATAAAAACGATAGTACCGACACATCTAGGTACGATACAATACTATAAATAGTTCATGTAATTCTTTTCTTTTTTGTCAAAGACGTATCTTTTACAGATGTATTGTTTATGACGATATTTGTGTGTTTCCCAACACTGTTAATTTGGCCGAATATCATTCATATACAGTGCTGTAAACGGTTGCATGTTAGCAGGAAAAATTAAAATAAAGCGAATGGTGACAAATTTTATCTATCTAATCTTTTTTTATGAATGCATCTTATCATTCATTCACTTATTCATCTATTTTCTGGCTCAATATGTAAAGTGCACACAAATTGTAACTTAATCAAATATTTGTTACAAAACCAGTAATGATGAACGATAACTTCTCTGAAATGGAAAAAAAAACACATTAGTTTTGACAAGGTGATAACATCGTTGATAGGTAAAAAGTCATTCAGCTTATAAATACTGACATATAATACTTTGAATTAAAACAAAAAACACAAATATTTCGACAGTTGTGGCATTTTCAATATTTGCACGTGTTTGTGAATGGGTTTGGCGTAATGTTTAAAGTTTACCAGTTGCAGGTCGACATTATTGTCGGTGTATGAATATTACGATATTTGAATGTCCAACAAAATTTCATGAAATTCGGTTGATACCTTCGACCCAGCACACTGCGTGTTAATTGTTAATTCTTTACATTTCAACTTAGTACTGGATACTTAAATTAATTAAAAAGAACACTGGTTTGCCATGTTTTAATTATTATAAATACATACATATATAAATGAAAACCATCATTTTTTTCTACGATCATAGAAGCCAAAGTAGTTGTCTGTTTCATCTGGATAACTTCGCTTAGTGTTCAATTTTCGACAGAGCAAAAGATCCAGCATTATAGCGGACGACTGCTGCTTATTTATTTATTAATTATTTTACAAAATTCAATATAGAACAAAATGTTCAAATTTAGTTTATGCAACGAATGATAATCTTCTTTTTTTACACACGCACACGCACGCACGCACGCACGCACACACACAAAACTTGCTTCTTATGTCGTATTACAACGTTAATTACGTAAAAATAACTATTACATACTACTCAGATAGCGGTGAACACCTTGCATATTTTCCCCTAACAGTAAATTTTTATTTTTCTATCTTCTAGATTTGTTTCCATATGGTAGTTCTGCTTCAAAAAGAAACGTGTTTTATTTCAATTTATAATATACATTTCAAAACTTTCCTTCTTTCCTTTTTTCTGCACCAAAAAAAGGAAATGCAAAACATTGCTTTACAATTTTTCAGGTTTAAGTGTTTCTTTCTTAAACAAGCACTATAAAAATATCATTAATTATTTTGGACGTTTTATTGTCTTGTATAGTTACTGTGCATTTCTTTTTATAGAAAAAGCAAGTCTTTAAATACCACTCTCCGGATATTACAACCTATTTTGGGATTCCTGTAATATGGCAGTAAATAAATCTTTAATAGAAAATGTATATATCTGTGAAGCTCTACTCTCTAGTTTCCTGTATTTGATTGGTTTATCTAGATTGTAGTGTAATGGCTTCGGTAAATCATGCTGAAAAATGTAGCCATATTACTTTTTATTGTAAAATATTGTACTTTTTTTTGTTTTGTTGTAAATAGTTTTGCTAGTTACATGTAGACACAAGTACATACAGAATCTTCTAAATCGATGGTATCAGTAACAACTGACAATGAAATAACCCCTTAATGTGCAAATCCCGTGATGTATTTCGAAACTTGATCAGAAAATGATTAATAATTCTTAAAATAATAGGTAACTGCAGTTAGCTTACTATACATATTATTTGTTACATATTGCGATTCTTTATAAATAGTTAACGAGTGTCATTTTGGTTTTTTCGGTTTGGTAAGATAAAAGAAACTAAAAGAAATCTTAGGAAATGTTGAGCGGCATGAAAAAAAATACACAAAAAAACAATATAATTCAGAATACGTCGATGAATAATGTTAACCTTAAGTGGCAAATGTGTTTCAATAATCTTCAAGAATTTGATATAGACGTTGATGTCCTACTCTTTGGTAACTCCAACCTATCAGACAATGATAATGCTATAATATTTTCAAATGTGCAATCTTATAGAGCTAATACTAAACGGTTTCTCTGAAACGGAAACTTTGAGTTACAAATGTGTATTGTGAGACTTCTTCTCCCTCCCATTTTGTTTTTGTTTTTTCTTCTATACCTTACACCACTTTAGTACTTTTGTTCTTTATTTAAATAAACTTTCTTTCACTGTACTAGTTCTATGTATCTTAT
Source organism: Cyclina sinensis (assembly GCA_012932295.1). Lineage (NCBI taxonomy): Eukaryota > Metazoa > Mollusca > Bivalvia > Venerida > Veneridae > Cyclina > Cyclina sinensis. The sequence continues at coordinate 39,958,634 of JAAONU010000015.1, read as the reverse complement.
TCTCAGAAGATAATTATGACCGACACAGAATTATTTAATGTTTAAGAGGAAAAGAATTCCATAAGACGTAGTCTTTCATTCTTATCCCTTTCACTAGAATATTGTAAATAAATGTGCATGTAATAATGATTGTATAATGTATGTAGATATTCTGGAAATAAAATATGTTTAAATCAAATGTGTTTGGTAATGTATTATACACTAGACAATTCTAATAACAAAGAGTACGCTCCAAGAGCGATATCTCACCATATATTACAACACTGTACAGAGCACATCAAACAAAGAACGAGTAAGGACACAGAAATACGCAAACATTATCTTGTCTAGCTCTGATGCAAATTGATCCCTCTCAAATATTCCTTTTGTGCCCTTACGATAGTAGTAAACCTGAAGTAGGTATAGCTGAACTGTTATTTTTTCATCCTGCTTTAGGTCAGCCATTTCAGCTTCTATTATATAATTATATATGTTTTATTAATATTACTTTTAACTCTTTACAAAAACGTTAAGCAACTTGTAATAGAGTTTATTCTGTTGTATGGTACTTACATTATTTGTCATTGATGAAAGTATAAAACTCGTATCAGCGCCTAGTTTGGTCACAGTAGACTGCTAGCTACCACATGACATGAGACATTAATGTATAACCTCTTTATTCAAAAGCTACATCTGAATAACTGATTTACTGTGACCATAAAAACACATAGCTCATCTAATTCAGTTGCTAAAATAGATGTTATCAAACTGTGTTACAATTTGAAGAACGTGATTTACGTTCATTGATTTACTTTAAACAGTTTATAAATAACATTAGAACTAGTTAAATTACTGTGGTTTTGTAAATTAATTCTTGTGATTGTACAGACAAAAACTACTTCTGTTGTTTAAATGATAAATTTTAACATGTCTTGGGGAGAAAGTAACAAAAAAAAACCATTAAGATAAGAGATGTTAAACGACTGAGATGTGAACATCTTTGTTAAAGAAATAACGTAACAATACAAGCAGTTTTTAGAAAAACAGCTTGGTGGGTGAATCAAAGAGCTATTACTAAACAGGACTATGCATAGCTAAGGTGAAAACTACGTGCATTGTTAATGTGCAACCGGTTCTGGCAAATAATAAATTTACGTTGATGAAAATGCTTCAACTAAACCCATGTAAGACTGGCTTTTTACGGGTTTCAGTGAGTTATTTCAGCTATTTTAGTTACGAATTATCTTTAAATGATATTTTATTACGTAAAACATTTATAGTCAACAATATGTTAAAAATAAAATAATTTCATTATGGCAAATGCATTTATACAAGGGGAAAGGGCTGTGTAGGTGTTTGGAAAACTTGTAATTAGTTGATCTGGTTCATCGTCGCGTTGAATGAAAGTCCTGAACAAAATATGACAGTTTACAGACAGTAAAGATACCTATAAACTAGAGGAAAGGCATAACGAATGGTATTTGTTTTACCTTCTGAAATAACGGGATGGTGCACAAGCAACTGAATATTGTATTCTTCGTATGATATAGAAACATAAATATTTGATATAAAAAAACGAAATAAATATTATCTTCAACATCTAAATCGATAGGGTGCATCGTCGCGGAAAAAAGTAAATCCTGAATGAAAAACACGATTATTTCAGGTTTTATATACCGCCAGATAAGATGATAGAAAAAGTAGTCCAGGTGCAATCTTAAATTAGGTGAGTGACGACCATTTAGAAGTTCTAGAGCTATGACTGGAAATAAACAGCTTTTAATCTGAAATCTCTCAAATACTTTAAAATATTATTTTTATATTATTTCATCCTCATACATATTTCCTCTAGTTTTAAGTTACATTTTTTATGCCAGTATTGTTCTGCTAGCGGTTTTTTTCTCACTTTTTGACCAGAAGAATGCAGTGTTAAATATTGTACGCATATGAATACGGATACAAAATAAGCTAAGGATACCTTCTCATCATTATTTGCAATATCTCATCGAGAAAATCTTATTGTCTGCGATCAAATTTCCGGATCTTATGACAACTTACTCATGGAAACAAGACAGGGAAATGGAAAAAAGGAAATGATAAGATATATAATGACGTCATAAAGACTGTACAAGGACTATAATGTTACGTAGTAACAAACAGCCGAACATCCCTATATCAGCATTTTGGGTTAAAGTTTTCTGACAAGAGATAATTGATGTACAAATACCACCTTTGAAAGGGAACGACGAAAAGTTAGTTAAGACTCGAAATGAGAAACAACAAAGAGAATAGGGAAAAATATAGCTGTAAAATAAAATCTGAAAAATGATCCTTAGTCAGTACAAAACATAAGTAATGGATTAATAAAATAATTCAGTTTGTTTCTTTCTATACGTCTTTTCAAAAGTACGTGTCATAGAACTATAAAGATAAAATGCAGTTATTTTTATACGGAAAAGAATACTGTCCTTTTTTCTATATTGCATAGTTTTATGTAATTTAAATTTGAAACGTTACTTGGCATTTTTCCAAAATTCAGTGACCTGCAATTTCATACCACGGATTGCAGAAGCATTGCGTATTAAAAAAAAGAAAACCATCTAAAAAGTACAACAAGTCGTAACAACTCTGATTAATACAAGAGCCTAGTTTAATGGTCTGTTTTTGATAATCCTTCGAAATGATTTTCTCTACTTGTAATTGAACTTTAATTGAAATTCACTTTTTTCGTGATTATAAACAGGATGAAAAACCTGAAACATCCGCGGTAAAGACTGCAAGGACTAATTGTGGTAATTTGACGCAAACTAGAGTACGTTTTTCTGATACTTTAAAGGAAAAATGTTCAAATTTTACGCTGCATAATGACAAGTCCTTTTACCGTAATGGAGATCTTCCCATGCAGATATTTCTTTTTTGCAGAAAAAAGCCTTGGGATACAATTATTTTCCTTGAACAAATACTATTATAAGTTTGCTGATTAAAATCTGAATAAGACTTTAATATATTCAATGTTTTTGTTGTTATTTTTATTTATTTATTTATTTATTTATTTATTTATTTAGTTATTGTGCAGATCAAATAGTAGTACACCTAACATTTTAAAAGACTTTCTTGTATAATGCACTCAGGTGTTCACGGTTGGTTACAGGAAGGTGAAACCGCGCAACCGTACAGTAAAGTTTGCTCGCATCAGGGTCCACACGTATCTAATATCTTAAACATCATTACTTTGATTAGAAAAAACTTAAGTTTCTATTTGTTAATTTCACGTTTTGATAATCTGCCTCGTAAAATGCAATAGTCTGTGATATATTTGAGTGATAAATAATCTAAAATAATACATAACTTTTTTGCTAGCTTTGTAATAAGTACCTTTTTGGTCATTTCGAACCATTGTAGAAAGCATGACAAATTGTAAGAATGAAAGTACACAGTTGTTTTCATCAAGATATCCATGTTGTAAAAGTAGAAGTGAGTTATTGTCATAGATTTTAACGAATGGGTAAAAAAAGAATATTATTTTGTGATGGTTTTCTTGACATAGGATTTTCGTATAATTATGCTATTGTATTAATGATCTGATATGACGAATTATTTTTGTCCTTTTCAGGCAGTTTTAATTAAAGCCAGCTGAAGAAGATTACATTTTAGCTGCTGTATTCAAGGAGTAAACCAATCATCTGTAGGATTAAAGGACGAAGCCGCTAATCCTTATTAAATTGCCAAGCAATACTTATTAAGCAGCGAACATATCTGACAACATAGCGGTGGAAATGTAATCGTTTAAATTGGGTTTTGTCTCGTGAACGGAATAAACTGATTTTGCTACGTTACTGAAATGAACCACAGTGAAATTACTTCTCTGTCAAGAATATAAAAAGAACGATGAAAACACATCTGTGAAAGTTTGTGTCTACGTAGATATAAAACGACTGCCTTCGTTTGAAACAAACTACATTAAAAAGTAATTATCGCGAACCTACTTAAAGACACAAAAATTGAATTTAATGAAACAATGGAAATATGGAATTTCAGCATACGCTTGAAGATTCTTCAACAAATGTTCAATTCTCGGACAGTTTTGATCAACAAAATGAATCTTTTAACGGGACTTTTTTATTCATGTTAACTAATTTTTCACTTCATTCATCACTGGATACGGAAACAATCACGTTCCTCCTCAATTTTATCTATGTTCTTGATGAATTTGGCGTTCCAATCCTCCTCTCTGTGGGTGTTTTGTCAAATATTGTACTTTGTGTAACAGTGCGTAACTCTGAATTGAAGAAAGTATCTGCGTTCTGTTACTTTTTCGCCATGGGAATTGTTGACACTTTGTATCTGATAGCAATGGCTATACCTTGGATTTCTAGGCGTGTAATTGACATACACAGAACAGAAGGCTTTTGTCAGCTAGTTAACTATTTGAATTTTTTGACAACATTTCTATCAAGCTGGTACTTTGTGATGTTGCTTTTGGAGAGATTGTTTGTATCATATAGACCCGATACCGCAGAGCGATATTTTAACGCTTTTAGAACAAAGTGCTACATTACTGTGTTTTCCGTTTTCTCTCTCGTTGGACATTTGTATTTAACGTGGACTACTGGGGTGTACAAAACCTACCAAGGAACCAAACTGTGCATGGTTTTTCTTGAACATGCGGAGGATATTATGGTTATGAGAAAAATCGACACCGTTCTTTCCTTCATTTTACCAGTTTTGTTATGTATACTTATAATTTTCCCCCTTGCTGTGTACCTATGTGCCTCTTTTATGAAATGTAACGATGGAAAACTGACAGTTCGAACGCGGATGGTTACCCTTGAACTGAAGCTGAATTCCAAAAAAATGACCCGTTATTCTGAGTGCCCTACTTGCTCAAACGCCACAAGTTTAATAAGAGTACAGAAAACCAGACTTAGACAATTGTCGCACAGTGGGCGTCTAACATTTGTTTCTGTGCTTATTTCCCTTATCTATGCCTTACTGTTTATACCACATAGCATAATCAAGTCACGTGTTACATTTTTGAACGGTGAATATTTCGTTACATTCGAGGATGAACTATTCCTCGCGCTTTTCGAAGAACTATTTAAGATAAACTTCGCTTATAAGGCATTTGTTTATTACACATTGTTACCAGATATGAGAAAACAATTAATTAAGTTAGTTCTACTAACGTGCAAGAAAAAGCGACAGTTCAAACAGGAACGAAAAAGTCTTGAAACGCAGTTGTGATGTTTAATGTCACTATCGAATGTATCTAAAGTAAATACATTTTGTTGACTTTAATCGTCGTATCTTCTTACATTTTACAGTATTTGACATTTTAAAGTAAGTGTAACATTTAATGACTAAAATGCAGTTTTCTGTTCCTGTATAGCTCTCTTTATATGTTTGTTAATGTTTTAATAAATCATCAAGAAAAAAGTGTTGTTAGTACCTAATTTGCGTCCCTTTGAATACAAACATGTGTAAACCCATGTCAAGCCAATGCCTTTTGACATGGGGGAAGATACTGTCTGTTAATTTTATTATCACCGTGTGGTAGACAGCTGCAAAGTTTGATCGAATATAAGATTTTAGTTAACAGATTCAATGGTAAATAGTCTGAAACGGACATTTATTGCCAAATTTATAGTTTTGCGACATTTGTTTATTTTAAAACATTGTCAGAAAATCACTGCGAAGTCTTTTAATATCTAATTTTGACATTATCTTAACAAAGACATGTACTTCGCCTTTGCTTCGTTTTCTGATATTTAAATTAAAATAAAAGTTAAAATGATCGCCAATGCAGGTACGAATTGTTTATAAAAGAAGTTGACAAACCATATACGAATATATATGTTGTCCATAAACACATACTTCTCTTAAAGCAGCTGGTTCCACTAACTAGGAAGTGAATTATTCTACAGTATGTACGAGAAACCATACCACACCTGACTATGATATAATGAAATGTTCGGTGAAGAATTTCACTTTATTTGTACAGGAAACTGTTTCACTTGCTCCAACAGAATAATTCTCGTATCAAACAAATATAAATTCCAGAAATATTCTTAATAGACTTTTCAGAAAAGTGACAGCTGTAATTCAAAGATTGACAAAATAAATAGAGGATATTTGTTTGTTTTTGTAGAAGATAAGAATTTATTTCATCGAGTGAACACCATATGTGATATTTTCACGAGTGGCGCAGCCACGAGTGAAAATATCAACATATGGTGTTCACGAGATGAAATAAATTCCCATCTTCCACTAAAAAACAAACAGATTTTCTTTTTATTTTATGCCAACACGTCAAAAATGGGTATTTTATGACATTTTTAATCAGGGCCTTCAATAAATTCCCCATGGTGAGCCCCAAATCAGTTAATGCGTACTTTGGTTACTCCGCACAAAAAAGTGCAGACAATCTCCAATACATATGATAACTTTACTTCTGCTGAAATAAACTGAATACACTTTCATCAAATAACATTTATTTTTCTCTACACAGTTTATCAATTTTTATTGAATTTTAGCCATACATACTTTAATTATAAAAGCGGATTAATACCGAGTAATATTCAATCAATTGAATTGAAAGTCGGCCATATTGGATATTGTCCATGTGAGTTATGTAAACAAATCAGACATTTTAAATAATTTATGGCGAATTTCATCATTGTTCACAACTAGTTAGGCTCAGGAATTCAATATTATAATTGGATTTAACAAGGTAAATAAATTTCACTCGCTGTCACAGTCTGAAATACAGCGGATTCTCTTGTATTTACGTGGTGGGGAAATTCCTGAAGTTTCATCAAGCAGTAGTTCCGGCACAAACAGTGTATTATCAAAATGGTAATTTCACTGATTCAAAACAGTGGATTATCACTTTTATCTCACTGATATTTCCCTATATTTCATTGGTAGGCATAAAATAATCAGAATTCATTGAGTGCACAGAGTTTACAGTCTTTTATATGCCTAAGGTCAACTTACGTAACATACTATGCTGTTATTTCTTTGAGAATTCAAATTCAGGGAGAAAAGCAGATTACTTCAAAATGTATTAAATTAGTACATCTAAAAAACTTATAAAGAATGGTGTCTCCAAGAAACATGCACCAACAATTATGTAAAACAAACTATTATACAAAACTAAAAAAATGTCATTTACGATACATGGATAAAAAAAAGGTGTACATCTGTATTTTCAAAGTAAAAAAGATCAGGCTATGTTTATAACATCGAATTAAATATTTAAATTTCATTTTATCTTTTTGTTTTGTTTTATCAGTCAATGTTCACGGGACATGTTAATGTTTGATTTCACGACTGTTTTTTTTCTATGATGTCACCTTATCCATGAAGGCAAGGCGAGTCCAAATCTTGTTCAGTGACAGATCATTTATAAAATAATGTCGCTTTCAGGGAATCAATAGTAATTTAAAGCGTTCATTTATATTTATATGCTGGACAAACGAGTTCGGCCCATAAAGCCGTTCTTTGCTAATGGGAAAACTAATCGGGATATCGGGTGCAATAAAGGAAAAGCAAAGACAAATTATTTTTTTCAATTTCCTTCCAGGTCAATGTTCAGAAAGACGAAAGGAAATAAGTATTCTACATTCATAAAGTCTAGTGTCATTGAGCTATATGTTACATGAAGTGTGTCAAAGAAAGCGAGCATATCCTCAAGGTGAGCTGTTGGGATCACCCTTTGTCCATCGTTAACACAAACGATATCTCCTCCAAAACTGTTAAGTAATTTTCTATCTTACAGAAGTCTTCCTTTTATTGCTCTTTTTAATCGACCTAAAAGTTCTGCTCCGTCGCAAATATGACTGCAAAAGCTAAAAAAATAAAATTAAATGACATCTTCTTCTACCGAAATTTTTCTCCCACCAAATTTCAGTAAAATGTTCCTTATCAATAAAACGTTTTCTCCTGAACCACAAGGTCTTTTTTGTATCAAATTTCACATGAATGTTCCTTATATATATTGCTCAAGAGGTTTTTCTTCCTTGCATATATACGCCAGCAAAGCTAAAGAAATAAAAAAATACAAATAACATTTTCTCTTGGACCGCAAGATCTTCTTCCAAAGAAAATCGCAAAAATGTTTGTTATATTTCAAACTATTAAATTTGCTCAAATGATTCCAATCCGTTGCACAAAATGGCGGTCAGAACTTAAAATAATTTGTTGTTAACATATTGCATCAAAATATAATCACTGGAAGATCTTCTTGTCAAAAACCTTCGGTACAGAGCATTGTATAGTTAATCTCTAAAACAAAATGTTGAAATTATTTCTCTAGAATCGAAGTTAACACCGCACCAGGGTCACTTTTTTACACTGAGTTATGTGTTGGAATAACCTTGTCCTAAACCGTATGCCTTTGAGCCTAGATAGTTTGTATTTTGCATTGTCTAGTTGACCTCAACCTAGTCTATTCAAATGATGTCCCTTGGATTATAATAGGTCACGCTCCGGGGTCCTATTTAAAATTGTGTTTGCTCAGCAGCACACAACAATTCATGTGAGCGATCCATGGCCATCATGGCCCTCTTGTTTACTATTTCGCCCTCCTTGTCAACCAGTAAAATATCATATTTTGAACATCTCTTGATCCAATGACAATTTTTGTCTTTTTTTCCCGAATTTATCTCTAACGTCCAAGTTTGCATCATTCCTCTAAACCGTACTGATATTTTTGCAGAGAATGTTTCTTTTTTGCGAAAAGTTTGGTATCATCTGCATAGAGTAGTACTGAAACTTCGAAACAGAAGCCAATGTCAGCTTAGCTTACCTCAATTTCGCTTAAATCACGGTTCACAGTCGTTCACATGCTCAAGACGGGAGGGCAAAAGGTAAATACGGCAAGAGGTGAAATAGTAATGTCATTACGTAAATGACATCAACCGGGCTAAGAAATAACGAAAATATACTGCAGGTGTTCGTGTGTTTCCTTTATATTTTCTTGAATTGCAAACAAACGCTGATTTCTTAAAATCTAATTTTTGTTGGTATGGACATAATTAAACTCGTCGAGGATGTGCACTGACATACACTGCACATTTTACAAGCTAAATGTTGGTGTTTTTTCAGACAAAGACTATTTACGATCTCGCAACTTTCTGGCAAATGAAACGCGGCCATTCTCTTTGTTTTATCTATGTCAGGTTTTTTTCTCCCATTTTTGTTTCCGAAGTAGCTTTTGACAGAAAAAAAAATCCATAATCGTATCAAAAGAACATGGATCCAATATATTCGGAGATTTTCTGTTCGACCTATGTAGAACCGTTTATGTATGTATTATTACTGAGAGATCGAATTCGACATGATAAAACGGTGATTTTACCTGCAAGACTAAGGAAAGTATGACTGACTTTGTATTGACGCTTAATTTAAAGTTTACGTACAAAATTATTTGGAATATTCAAATCACGTCCAGCTATCTTACGGTTGAAAAGTACATATGATTGTGTAAATCAGCCGAAATTAAGTATTCAAATGTTTTCTATAAATGGGTATCAGAGAACAGGGACACCTCAAGATATTATATCAATTCGGAAAAGCAAATATTTGGCGAAATAGTTTACTGCGAAACAGTTGACGAATATGTTAACACTTATGGAATATGTAACACTGGCACTGTCTTGATCCCTTCTTTGTATAGCCATTATATAATCTTTTTGTTAAGTCTATTAACATTTGACGGCGATTTTATATTACTGTATAAAAATAAACAACTCAAAATTCATATATCTGAAGTTTAACTATAACTTACACTGTTCACAAAATATCACATCTAAAACACAACTGTGCACGTCTCTTTGCCTGATTGCCTGGCGTGACCAATCCTATCTGTGAGTTCTACAGAATAGCTGTTCAACGCACTGTAATACGACTGTTATAATTTTTACATAAACCATATATTAGAAAGGCATTATTAACAATGTTCAGTGAAATACTTCGACTACACAGACACTTATTAAATACAACCGTAGAATATGTAGATAACCCGTATCTTTCCGGACGATTTACTATAACGTAGCAATAGTAAAAGTAGTGTTACAATACTAATATTACAATAGGAATAAATGGTTTGGCGGTGCTTTAATCGAAAAACGTCTACTGTACAAAAAAGCGTTGGAAAGGTACACGTGTGATAGAAATGATGTAAATTATTTTATCACAAAACCGTACCAGAAAGATAATTATTTTGTTAAAACTCTAAGAAGCAGTTTTATTTAAAGAGGTTTTGATGTATATTAATTAAGAAAGAAACAAAAAAAACACACTATTTTTAGAAGATCTTTAAAAGTAACTTTAAAAAAACGAGAGTGACGCAGCGTTTGTATTATTACTCACTGTAAGATTGTTAACACTTTTACAAGCGTGGAATAGAGACTGACGGAAAAGGCTTTGAATACACTCTTTACAAGTTTTAATAAATTTATAGACGCTTTTTGGGAGCTACGCTATATTTAGTGCCTGGATATTACAGACAAAAAAGTCGTAGTATGTTTTAATTTGTGAAATTACCGCGACCTGATAATAAACGTCTGTTGCATAAAGTTGCTCTCTATCTGAAAAATGCATACAGGAAAAGACGCGATCTATAAAGAAGTGTATGAGAAACAGTGTATGAGAAACACGCACTCTCTATAAACTGATAAAAAATGTTCTATTCTTGCTAATTGTGCCAGGTTTAATTGCTGTGTATGTTATATGTACCAACATTTTGTTACCATTAATTATAGAAGCTATAGAACTGTTATATATTTGTTTTTTTTCTATATATGCCTACAACTAAAGAAACTGTTAACATGTTTCAGTGAATGATTCTTTTATTCAGTTAGTTGATTTTCACAGGAGCATACCTCATTATCGACTTCTTCTTGATTTGCCAGTCTGAAGCATAGTAAAAGACATTTAGAATGTCTTTTAGACAATTCTGACTAAGCGGCGTCTGACCTATTTAATTAACTTGCAACATGCAACAAAATTTTGAAACATCTAAATAAACTTATAACTAAAACGAGATGAACCTTTAAACCTAATAGAAAAACCGACGTTTAAGAGCTGCAGTGCATTCAAATGAAAAGAAACCACACACACACACACCCCAACAACAACAACAAAACCAAACCCGATGATGTTCAGTCTTATCTATGGGCATAGAAAACAAACTAATGATTATTATAGAAGAATTGAAAAACTAGTAGGCTTACTGTTTGATCTCCATCCATTAGTCTGAATCATTTATAATACGGCATCGACGTATTTTAAACTGTTCAGGTGATATATCTTGGTTACAATAATACTGATTGTTAATTCAAGCCTTAACATTAGCTTAATCTTGTAGAAGCTGCTGCGCCATTACCTAAAACATAGGGGAAATAAAAACAAAAGAGGGAAATAAATGATGGTAATTTGAAACTAACAGAGAATGTTTGATATTTTAAGACAAAAATAAGTCAAAACACTAGGTGGTCAAATTGAGCTCTATTAGTTAAATGGAATTCTCCACATGCGGAATATAACATTTTATGCAGAAACAAACCTAGTTATTTTCGTTTTAATCAAGCTATGCTAATGACGTCAAAGAATTTCATGGCTTTCAGATGTGTCTAGCTGGCTTTATATATTATTAGTATTGTTATAAATAATAACCTTTACTTCTTTGAGAGAGTAAATTTATAATTGAATTCTAATAAGTTATTGTGACAATTAAAATAGATAAGTTCTTCTGCGACACTGCGCTCCTTAAGTCGACTAAAGCCAACACGCACATTTTAACGACTATGTTAGCTTGGAAATGCAGTATGATTTATTTTTAATGAATCACAACTGATAAGAAAAAAATATATAAATTCATTACAAAAAATTCGAAGATAGAAAAAAAGAAAAGAAACCTGTATGGAAAAAATGAGAAAATAAAATACACATGATTCAAAACCACAGTTCACCACATCTAGACAGACTTCACCTCACTATATTGTTTGCTGCAATTTGTTCTATATTTCGTTCTAACATTTTACTCGAAAAATTGAGTAATTTCACGTTTTTTTCCAGTAGAAAATTACTTCTTGACAGCAACAACCTAATTCATAACATTCGACTTCATCTATCCAATGAGAAATGTTTTTTGATGTAAATGAAACAAACTGAAACTTTAACTTATTCAACTGAGTTGTTTTACTCTGAGGTTAATCAAAACACTGTATTGTGATGATGTAAAATGAGGCGCAATGTAATATAACTTCTCTTTTGGGAGAAAAGTACGGTGGCGGAGAGATGACATGCACACATTTTTTTTATTGCACTTCTCTTTTTTTATCTCGTTCACACGAGATACTAACTCGAGGGAATGACTTAGTATGTCGTGATAACGAGAAGCTAAGTCGTGGGAACGAGATAAAAAAGAGTGTTGTGCCATCGTAGAAAAGACACTTCCGGTTTGGTTTTTATGTAAAGCATTGAGCCTACTCCTTTTTTCAAAAAGAAATTATTGTTGATTTATAAATATTACATTACCGAATTTATTTCATACTTGCTTTTATTTTAGTGAACATCTGGAAAGAATTACATTATTGTAACAGCGCGATTTTGCTTTGGAAATAACAACATACGACCGAAGTGTCATAAAAAAGTACCATTCAGATGTAAGAGCATTTCACATCAAAAGAATAATTCCTCATTCTTAAGGACTTATTTATTTTACCCTAACATTCAGGATAAAAGTACAATTACACAAAAAAATGCTCTTCTAATTGACCATTCATGTTGATGATGGTTTTTACGTTCCATTTTCTTTCCGTCTCTGTGGATTTCTTTTCATAGCTATGTGAAATAATTGTTTTCTCTTCTGCAATGGGAATTTTGACACTGACAGGCGCGTCATTGCTTATGATTTACGATCGTGCAGTTGACAACACGTTTTCCTACTGCTGTGTACTCACCGAGTCCAGTCGTTCAGTATTGATCTCGAGAGCGGAACGTATGGATATATCAATTTTTACGGAGGAACAACAGGTATTGTGGTAAGAAAATCGCCTCGCATTTCTTTGATAATGAATATATCAGATAAAGATCTCCTATGATAGATTTATCCAATGGTATCTCACATTTGCCAAGTTTCGTTAACTTCTTAGAACATTCTCCACAACTGCACTAGAATTGGTGAGATCGCTCTTTAAGTGTCAATATTTTGACAAGTAAACAAAGTTCTGAGAATTTGTTTCGTCCTAAAGGTTCGTTTAAACAAGTTCTCAAATGCAAAAAGCTTTCATTATTTCTGGAACATATTTTGGGGAGATAAATACCATTTTAGTAAATTTTCAGTATGAACGTTTGGGTCGAAATTTTCATGAGTTTTAATCTGTTTGCAAACTGAACGCATGGGCAGGAGGCATTTTTGAAACACCCGTTTTTTCCATATATATCTCAAATAAAATCGACCATTTGACCGTCATATTTCCGAATATTCGTTCCAAATGTCTTAAACATTACTTACAAATTAATCCCCACATTCGTACCCACACGATAATAAGCAATACATCGGGGGCTGTTCGGAAAGCGTGCGTAAAAATTGAAATTAATCTTCATTTTTTCACAATGTTTGTTAAATGTTTGCAAAAGAATGTTAAGTAATATGTGTTTGCGTCTTGACCACCAAAGAAAGATATAAAATGTCGGATTCGTCGTAAGTGTTGTTTTGTCCAAGTATGAATCAAATCCATAAATATATGACAAAATCATGACAATTTGAGCAAAATTTAATAATTTGACCTTGACGGTCACCTACATTTAAAGGTTAAGGTCGTACTTGAATAAATTAAAATGTCGGTTTTGTCATAAGTGTTGTTTTCTCCAAGTATGATTCAAATCCAACCATAAATAAAAAAGTTATGGTCAGTTTTATCAAATTCAATAATTTAAACTTGACTGTAAATGTCATTTAAACATGTTAAAGGTCAATGTCATACCTGAGAGAATAAAAATGTCGGATTTGTCATAAGTAATTTTTGTCCACGTATGAATCAAATCCATAAATAAATGACAAAGTTATGACTATTTAAGTAAAATTCAATCATTTAACTTTGAATGTCGAGGTCATTTAAGGTCAAGGTCATACTTGAATTATTCAACATGTCGGTTATGTTATAAAAGTTGTTTGTCAAAGTATGAGTCAATTCCAACCATAACAAAGAAATAACAAAGTTATAGCCAGTTTTAGCAAAATTCAATGATTTGATCTAGACGGTCAATATCATTTTTAGGTGAAGGTCATTCTTGAATCATTCAAAATGTCGCATTTGTAAGAAGTGTTGTTTTTTCTGAGTATGAATCAAATCCAAGTACAAATAACAAAGTTATGGCCAATTTGAGCAAAATGTAATAATTTGACCTTGACGGTGAAGGTCATTTATGAGCAATGGTCAATTTCTGTCTGGTCTGTCTACTTTAAGGTCTTGTCCAAAGGGTTATTTTGTCCAAGTATGAAGGCACTCCATAAAGAAATAAAAAAGTTATGATAATGTTAAAGTTTTCGGACGGGAACGGCAACGACACCATGACTGTAGCAATAGCTTTTTTTTCTTCGAAGAAGTCGAGCTAAAAATTATTACTGTTAACGTCGTCCAAATATTTTAAAATTAATAGACGTATTATCTAAAGAATGTGAAATGCAATTACAAAATTTGGCAATATATGTTGATAAATTCATTAAGAACATTCATAACTTTCCCTTTGTTTATTTAATAAACGTGTTTATACTTTTGTCTTTTTACAGACTTTTCATCTTGTAACATAGTATATATTGCCTTTTTGTTGCTAGTTTGACGCTTTTACAATTCTCTCGAAGTTAACTTCTTTGTTCTATTTCCTTTACTACCATGGAGTACTAATGAATTTTTAAGATAGTGTGTAAATGTATACCTGCATTTTTTGTAGTCGTTTTTTATTTAAACAGAATTTTGCTCTTTTTAACCGAGGTTTATCTTTATATTTAATGAGGGTGTTACAGTGTAAACAGTCATCATTTATCACGTGTTATCTGTTTTGTAAAATGTTTAAATCTTTATGTGATATTGCTGTTCATTTATTGAACCTTAGAGTTATTTAAATAGAGTTATGTAAATTATAAAGTTGGTTAAGTTGGAAAAATGTCTTTAAAACAGTTATATTTTAAAATGTATGAAGAAAATAAAAATAAAATACTTATCATCATAGGCTACAATGATTATATTTTACCTCACCTCAGCATGAAGTATAGTGACCGGACTTTGTCCGTCGTCAGTCGTCCGTTCGTTTGTTTGTCGTCTACTTTTCAGTTAAACATTTTCTCTTCCTTAACTGCTCGATTTAAGTTGATGAAACTTAGGATGGATTTTTTCTGCAGTATTCTTCCAAAATTGTTAAAAGGAAAATGCAAAAGTCTTTCGCTGTGGCAATAAAAGTGTAAAATGTTAAAAAATCTTTTTGTCCAGAACTGCAAGTAACCAACCTTAGATATTTAATATGCAGCATTGCCTAGGATGTAACATGTTTGTAGCTTTGAAAAGTTGACCTCTACAAAGATGTTATATACTATCGCTCTAGGGTTAAAATTTACCCTGCCGGAGTGGGCGAGTCACTTAATTTATATACTCATATGTAGGAAAACAAAAAGTATTTCTTAAGAAATTTTCATGAAAACAAATAAGTTAGACATGCTCTTATTATGACATCGACTTTAATCTTGACCTGTTGACCTACTTTCTTGGTTTTGCATTTACAGAATGCAAATTTGGATTACACATATTTTTGCATGTAAATTACAATATTAACCTAAGCTGACATTGAACTTGACCTACTGACCTTCTATATATGTGACTACATAATGTGAACATTTGCTCCCTCAGTTTCTTAAAATTTGATAATTTGTGAGAGAATGAGAGAAGACGCTGTGCAATTTTCTACAGGAAGGAGAATGCTAATGGAAATTCTCTTATCTTGCGACTGCAAGCAACAGGGGGGGAATAAAAGCTATGGCATCACATATTTATTTTGGTTATTTGGCACGTACTTAAAATGTCATTAAGCGACATACCAATATTTCATTAACACAATTATAATAATCTTTTTACATTAATGGAATTCTTCATACGAAATAATTTCTAAATTGCAGGATCTTGCGACACAACAAAGTTTTAATTCTAGAAGAGGTGTTAAGATTTCATGTTTAGTTAATTTAGTTGTATTAGAATAGACAAAATACGTAAAATGATTTTTTTAAGACATATGTTTAATTATATACTATATAAATTGCAGAAATTACATTTAATTGCATGCATATAGTACCAATTCTATCAGTACAACTCTTTAAATGTAATTTTTGTACTAAATTTTCAAGACCTTTTGAAAACTGATTAAAACGCGTGGGATTGGCATTCTTTCTGGTTTATTCATCCATTATCCTTGAAAATTCTAATTAAAAAACAGATGCACGAAATTTTCATATCAATTTTGTTATTTAATCAGTCCATTTTTGTACTCTCGGTTTGCGATGATTCAGTGGCATTTTTATATCTCCCTAGTGTAAGATTAACAGAAACAATATCTGTACAGAATAATAATACAGGTTACTGGTGATTATATTGAAGAACAATTCTAAATGGGTTCATTACTGCCTGAACCTTTCAAACTACTTTTGCATGTATTTAACTCACCAGCATGTTACGCACACAACGTTATTTCCTTATTTTTATAGATTCTTGGATGAAATGAGGAGTTTACCAGAGGCATCTGAAAGAATTTTAAAAAGTTTTGTCCTTCTTTCGTTTAAGCTTTGATTTTGAACAGAGTCTTTAATAAGTTTGGCATATTTTATTAGCAGAAGAAACATGAAGGTGTTAAATTAGACTGTTTAACTTATACTTAGGTCAAGATTTAGGAATATTTCTAATCATATAACTTCAGCAAAGACACATTGGATGTAGATAAAGAGAGCAGAGATAAAGCTCTTACAAATCAAAGAAAATTTAAGTATGACGCTAAGTCGTCAATAATATGCGTAAATCCCCGGATATAACATCCATCACTCTTTTTTCGTCACTGTCTCCTAGCTACCCAAACATCAGATATTGAGGCCAATCCAGGACCAAAAAATATCCACGTGGAACATGTCTTAAAGAGGCAACTTCGAACGATAAAGGGATCTTGTGTGACTCTTGCAGTATCTGGTATCACTGTGATTGTCAAGGACTAGGAGACAAAATTTACGACTTCCTGCCCAGTTCAAGCTTTTCTTGGTTTTGTATTACGTGTGGAAGTCATATTCATTCAACATCACAAGCAGTCTCACTGGACAGTCTAGGTTCCCAATCAAGTTTAACCCCCCTGAAACATGCCCCT
This sequence comes from Cyclina sinensis, assembly GCA_012932295.1. Taxonomy (NCBI): domain Eukaryota; kingdom Metazoa; phylum Mollusca; class Bivalvia; order Venerida; family Veneridae; genus Cyclina; species Cyclina sinensis. Next base: position 39,941,252 of record JAAONU010000015.1, on the reverse strand, counting down.
GATGATATTCCACAACAAAGTAGTGCAGGGAAAAAAATAGTCACCATGGCCATCCAAAAGGGAGCTCTATCCCCAAACAGTGTAAAAATAAGGGAATGAAAAAGGTCAAACTACAGTCGGAAGGAAGACTCACCATTCTCAAAATTAACTGTCGTTCTGTCAATAACAAAATTCCTGAATTGCACCAAGTTATTGATCAAGTCAAACCTGATATAATCTGTTGCACTGAAACTTGATTATAACCCAACACCCACAATCCAGAAATTTTCCCCAGCCACCTTAGCTACCAGATTTATAGAGATGACAGAACAACTGGCAAGGGCGGAGGTGTCCTCCTTGCAGTCACAAAATAATTTACTTAGTGAAGAACAGCCAGACTTTAAAACAGATTGCAACATCATATGGTCAAAAATTTCAATAACTGGTATCAAAGACATATATATATCTCTGCATACTACAAGCCCCATGAGCATGGTGATCACTCGCTCAATGAACTGTGGTCATCTCTAGTAAAAATCCTCAAAAGAACAACATCTGGACACTGGGTGATTTCAATCTTGCAGACATGAACTGGTCAAATGAAACACCAACAGATACATGCAAATTCAAAGACATGTATATAAAATTTGCAGAGAGGATGATTAATCATAACTGGAACAAATGATCAAAGTTCCCACACAGGATAAAATATATACTAGATCTCTTGCTCACGAACACTCCAGGTCACTTCTACGACACAAAAGTCGTACCAAGCTTAGTACATCAGACCATGATATAGTCTTCTATGAACTTAAGGTCAAAAGAAGACGAATCAGACAAACCCTTCGACTGGTCAAATCAAACAAGAAAGCAAACTGGTCTGCCTTCAAGAATGACTTGGTCACATTCACTTGGACATTCAGCCAAAACTAAAATGAACACCCAAACCAATTATGGGATATGTTCAAAGCCGAGATCAAAAGGTTATCATCCATACACATACCATCAAGAATATGCGAAAATAAAGCTGATTAACCATGGGTTACTCATGATATTGTCAAACAGATTTGGAAAAGGAACAAACTCTTCACAGAAATAAAAAAGTCACAGAATACTCATAACATAAAGAAATTCAAACATCTTAAAGCATCAGTGCGAAAACATATAAGGAATGCTTCTTGGTCATATCTAGAGTCAATCATCTTCTCAGATCCAGGTCATAAGAAAAAGTTCTAGTTTATTAAACAAAAAACATGAAAACATAGGAATTTCACCACTCAGCACTGATGGTCATACTTACAGTTACCCAGTGTCGAAGGCGAACAAACTAAACAAACAGTTTGAATCAGTCTTCTCAAAGCCTTCGCCACTCAGTTTTAAACAAATGAGCTAAAAGCTCAATGTCATCACTTGATCACCCACCCATGGCTCCCATATCTCAGTTCAAGCAGTTGATAAGACAGGACTAATCCCCCATAAAGCCCAAGTTCCAGATGAGATTCCACCTAGGTTACTCAAAGAGCTACACACAGAGATAGCACCAATCCTCAAAATCATATTCCAAAGGTCGCTAGACACGGATATTGTTCTTAAGGATTGGAAACATGCCATCATCACACCAGCATATAAAAAAAGGGGGCATTGGCCCCAAAGCTCTCACCTGAGGACAGACTGTTATTTGTGTGAAAGTGGAGAAAGCTAGTGTTTATTACAAGAATTTGAACAATGTTGGTCACTAGACCATACTTCATGCAAAATATATTTTTAAATTTTTACTATTTACATGGTCCAAATTTCAAAGTTGTACATCAAACAACAAAACAGTAGATCACTAGGTCAAAATTAATGTCATCTAATAACAGAGTTCAATTCAACACCTGAAACTGTGCACATGGTCAAAATTTCATAGCTGTAGGTGAAAAAGCAAGAAAGTAGGTCACTAGGTCAGCTGATATCAAATTTTAATTTTATATCAAAAACTGTGCACATAGTAGAAATTTCCTAGCTGTACATCGATGAACAAGAAAGTAGGTCACTAGCTCAAAATCTAGGCAAGCTCATATCAAAGTTCATATCTACATCTGAAACTGTGCAAATGGTCCAAATTCATAGTTGTATATCCAATAACAAAAAAGTAGGTCACTTGGTCAAAATTCAGGTCATCTAACATCAAAGTTAAATTCAACATCTGAAACTATGCAAATGGTCCCAATTTCATAGCTGTACCTCAAAAAAAACAAGAAAGTATGTCACTAGGCCAGCTCATATCAAAGTTCAATTCTACATCTGAAACTGTGCACATGGTCCAAATTTCATAGTTTTATATCAAATAACAAAAAAGGGTCACTAAGTCAAAATTTATGTCATCTAACATCAAAGTTCAATTCTAAAAATGATACTGTGCACATGGTCCAAATTTCATAACTTTACATCAAATAAAAAAATGGTCACTGAGTCCCCTGGGGCAGGGCCAACTTTGAACCCATGGCTTTAATTTAAACAATCTTGATATAGGTCTACCAGACAATGCTTCATGTCAAATATCTTAGCTCTAGCTTTCTCTGTTTTAGAGATCACTTTATATATATTTATAAAGAAAACCCAATACCCCCAGGGCAGGGCCAATTTTGAACCTGGGGCCATAATTTGAACAATCTTTGTATAGGTCCACAGTGTTTCATGCCAAATTTCTAAGCTCTAGCCTTTGAAGCTTCAGAGGATAATGTTCTTATGAGATTTTACTGTATGAATATAATGAAAATCTAAGACCCCCAATTTTTACCACAGGGATACAATTTGAACAAACTTGGTAGAGGTTCACTAGATAATCTTTCGTCCCAAATATCTAAGCTTTAGTTTTTGAGGATTTTGAGAAGAAGTTTTTTAAAAGTTTTTACTATATTTAAATAAGGAAAACTATGACCCCACACCCACCTGGGCAGGGCAATTTTCAACCCACAGGCTATAATTTGAACAATAATTGTAGGGGTCCTCTACACATGGTTTCATGTGAAATATCAAAGCTCCAGCCTTGGCAGTTTTAAAGTAGAAGATTTTTTAAAGATTTTACTATATGTATATTAGGAAAACCCATGACCCACCTGGGGTGGGACCAGTTTTAATCCTAGGGCTATAATTTGAACAATCTTTGTAGAGGCCCACTAAACAATGTTTCATGCCAAATATCTAAGCTCAAGCATTTGCAGTTTCAAAGAAGAAGATTTTTTAAGTTTTTACTATATGTATTTTTTGGAAAACCTATGACCCCGGGGCTGGGCCAATTTTGACCCAAGGACTATAATTTGAACAAACTTGGTAAAAGTCAGCTACACTATGTTTCATGGCAAATATCTAAGCTCTAGCCTTTGTCATTTCAGAGAAGAAGATTTTTTAAGTATATATATATATATATATATATATATATATATAAAAGGAAAACCTATGACCCCCGGGGCGGACTCAATTTTGACACAAGGTGCATAATTTGAACAACTTTGGTAGAGGACCTACAGATGATGTCATATAAAATATCAAAGCTCTGGGCCTTGTACTTTCTGACAAGAAGCTTTTTTAATTTGCATTTTTGAAACTTCTTTTTTGGCCATGTGACTTACTTAGGCAATAGACCGAAACCATTTAAACAACTTTGAAAGGGGACTACCTAAGGATCATTCCTGTGAAGTTTGGTTAATATGCAGTCAGTGGTTTTAGACGAGATGTCGTTTTAAGAAATTGTTGTAGACGCACGACGAACGACGACGGTTGACAGACAAAGGGAGATCACAAAAGCTCACCATGCTCAGGTGAGCTAAAAAGGGTCAAATCAAAACCTAGCAACAAAGACCAATATCACTCACATGTATAGCATCAAAACTAATGGAACACATCATTGTTCCAAACATGATTGATTACTTGACAAACACAACATACTTTGCCCCCAGCAACTCGGATTCAGGTTAAAACATAGCTGTGAGACACAGCTCATCGGCTTCAAACAACAAATAGCTGACAACCTAGATCAAGGTCATCAAACTGATGTCATTGTCATGGACATCAGTACAGCTTTCCACAAAGCAGACCACCACAAACTTATACAAAAGCTGAAACACATGGGAGTTCATCCGCACATCAGTTCATGGATACAAAACTTTCTCAAAAACAGATCACAAGTATTAGTAGAAAACAAAGTCTCTGACAGGCTCCCTGTGCTTTCTGGTGTCCCGCAAGGATCGGTCTTAGAGTCTTCTCGCATACATCAATGACCTACCAGAAAGTGTCAGGAGCTGGGTGCGGCTATTTGCGGACGACACCATAGTTTATTTAACAATTAAATCACAAGCATCTGCATAAACATTACAAAATGATTTGCACAACCTTGAAATAATGGTCAATGGAATTCAACCCAGACAAGTGTGAAGTACTCAGAATACACAGGAAAAAGAAACCGGTCATCTTTCCCTACACCCTACAAAGCACTATACTGAAAACCACAGAAAATGCAAACTACTTAGGAGTTATTATAAGTAGTAACCTGAACTGGTCATCCCACATAAACAACATCACAAACAAAGCAAAAAAGGTTCATCATACGAAATGCCAAATACAAAACAAACAACTCAAAGAACCAGCATACAAAATATATGTAAGACCACATGTCGAATACTGCTCAACCATATGGCACCCATGGCAGAAATATCTTACTCACAGAATAGAAATGGTCCAGAGGTCTGCTGCAAGGTACGTTCATAATGAGCAGTGTAACAAACATGATTAAGGAACTTAAATGGTCAACATTAGAACAAAGGTGAAACCATGCCAGCCTAGTCATTCTACACAAAATAAAATATAAAAAAAACAAGTCATGTCGATCAGAATCACCTTACACAAGAAACAACAAATTCCTCATCCCACAATCAAAACCACAACATTACATGAACTCATTCTTCCCAAGGACTGTACGACTCTTGAACGAAGTACTGACTGAAAACAGGACTGAACAAATTGTATAGAATTTAAACATTCAAAATAAATGATTAAGCAAGATCTTTGGTAAATCTTGTTTAATGTTCCTGACACGCGCCTGCCTAGTATAATCAGTGTTGACTTTGGCAGTATAAATTGAAGGTTAAGTTTCAAGATTTTGACCTGATATTAGAATTTAATTGTTTTCTCGTTGTAGGTGTTCAGTCTTGTATTGTAGCATCTGAAAAAAACCCATAATTTTACAGTTATTTGCAATAGATGTTGAAGCTGCCCTATTTCAAAGTGCAATGTTATGTGATATATTCCAAATCGTGATTTTCCTATTTCTAATAGCACTGAAACATCAGGCGTGACCAGTAAATACCCACGAACATAATTAGATCAATCTTTGATGTGGTCTACTAGACCGTCCTGCATATAAATTTGCTATAGCTCTTGGTGTTATCGTAAAACATATGATTGACATTTTAAACGGACACACCCTAAAATAATATATACTCTATATGTGTTTTATTGGCTCATTTTTTATAAAATGAGAAATGATTGGAAATGTAAAGAAGAACATATATTAAAATTATCTTCTTAGGACACATAGAGCCTAATTAAGTATTCATGTATGACAAATGCCTGTTCATCCGGAAAGAGTTCAAAACAACTGTGTAAATACTAGTTTTTTTTGCATTAAGTTTAACTTTTTGACCAGCGCATGATTCAGTCACTCTTTATATGAGTTTGAGTGAAATGGAATGTTTCAGTGTTGAGTGTATGCCTACGTTTTGTTCCTGTCTTAATGGTTGCCATGTTATTGATATTCAAGTTAAGTCTTTAACACCTTTATACTTGTATTCATACATTATATTGTATATAACTTGATATATAGAGGATATTCAAGTTAAGTCTTTAACACCTTTATACTTGTATTCATACATTATATTGTATATAACTTGATATAAAATGTTGTGCGACTATCTGCAGTTTGTACTGTGGTGATATTTTTATTTTATTTGTACAGTAACTGAATCTAGTCATACTGACGAATTATTTTTGAATTATGAATCCGAGCTTGTCTAGCCATTTTATGTATAGACATTGGTTATAGCAAAATAACCAATCAAAGCATGTAATGTTATTTGTTACTGACTCATTATTTTAAAAATATTTATAGTCATGTCATACCTTATCAAAGTATAGAGAGTCATAATTTCAAAAATACCACTCATATTAAAAAAAATGTTGACAGAAATGAAATTTAATACAGACCTGTAAATGATGTTTTTGAATTTAACAGAGAAATTAATTGTAATTAATATATCAGTTTGCATAATTTTTAATAACGACAGCAATTAAACCGAAAATCATTTACTGCACGAACAGAACAGAGATACAATTCAGACTTCGGCTTCTGCTTTTGCTTTTGCCGTAGAAGCATGTTTCAATCACACGTCTAAAACCTTTGATAAAAACTTGAGATTTGATACTTTAATTACAAGATACAGAAAGCATCCCATTCCACCGACACTGCTGGTTCTTTTCCTAACTCGTGATCCCTTGATAACCAGTCCAGCGCGTTATCACGGGACCACCGCTGCTGCAGAATGCGGGCTTAAAAAACATGTTGAAATGTTACAACAAAAATGCATAATAAATGGTTTCATTTCAAAGGGTCTAAGCGATAGTCTTGTAAAATATAAAATTGTTATGTTGTTTTCTTTTAAACATGTTCCCCTTTTGAGCTCTATTTACGATACAGTAATTATTTTCTAAAATAAGATGATCGTAGCTGAGTTCTCAAAGGTTATATTTTATAGTGTACATTGTATTCATTATATCCTGTGCTTGTAAAGATTTATTTTATTATATATTGCCAAAAATTACATAAATTGTTTACACTCTGACAATATTTTCAAACATGGACAGAAACATTAAAACAAGATGACAGCTTTCAATATTGCAAGAAATATTGCATCAAGATGTTATCACATGTACAATTCAATTACTGGGAATAACCCATTGGATGTTTTTTTGTCTAAATAATATCGCCTTTAAAGTGAAATAATGGAAAGGTTGCAGCGATATTAAATAATGAAAAACTAATCAATTATCTTCAGTTGTACAACGCACATTTTACCCGAAGGAATAAAGTCTAAAGAAAAATGTGTGGCAATAAAACGAGGCAAAACTTTTAACTTCGTTTGGCCGGCATTTGGCTATCAAGAATGTTTTAGCCTCCCTTCTTATAAATTGTTCTACGTCCCAAAAGAGCCATCAAACTGTGATACAGTAGAGTGATGGAAAATCTATCTACAAGTCTTTTATTATCACATAAGCTCATTTTGAAACCTTCGATGTAGCAAAATAAGTCATATTTGATACGTCTTGTAGCACATATCTGTTCAGTAAGAGATAAGTTATAAAAGAAGTGGAAATCAATACTGAATTAAAGGTCTCATTTATATTTATATACTGGACAAGCGTTCTCGGCTCATAAAGACGGTCTCTGCTAATGGAAAACCTAATCTGGCTAAAGCATGCCATAAAAACTACATTACAATCAGTACAGTTTGACCTAAAGCCCGGACTCACTTTCTGTAAATTTAAAGACAAACTGTTATTTCAGTTTTCTTAAGATGATGCAAAAAGTCCACTTAACGTTCAATCACATTTTTCAGTAGTTTTTAAAAAAACTGTTTTAAAAAGACAAAAGTAAGTATAACATTTATATCGACCATTAATAAGCCCGGTTATGTAAGAGGTATGCAAATAAAAAAAGAAAAGGTTTCATATGATAAGGACATTTCAACAAGAACATGTTGTTTCAGAGGATCTTTGTAGGTATTGAAATGTTTCATAACAGTACAGTGCCGTTGTGTATATGAATATCAGAATGAATTCTTTAAATAACAAAAATAAGGTAACTCTTCCTGTTATAGATTCTTTTTCGTGGCAGAAGATATTCTGAAGTAGTGTTTTAAAAATGTACTGAACGTTGTTCAGAAATGTCGACAACGGCTGTCAAAATGTGACATTGACATACTAAATATTTCTTCAAGAGCGAATAATTTATATCTTTTCCTGAACATATGGATTGCACTTCAGCAAATGTAGTATTATTTCAACATTGATCTGCTTGCAAATTACTTGAGGCGAATTTTCTTAATGTAAGTACACCATAAACAGAAAATTGCCTTGCCTGTATGCGTGCAGAGAAACAGTGATACTCAAATGAAAATGTTAATAGCTTTGATGTTTTGTCATTGCCATTTGTCAAACCTCTTAGAAAGAGATTTTTTACACATGATAAACGCTGAAACTTCCGGAATCTCAGCATAAGGTTTTGTAAACCAAGGCAGGAAAATTTAATGCAAAAAAGTAAAAAAGTACGCAGACATAGAGAATAATAAAAGCTTGCTGCTGAAATAAAAGGGGAATTTTATTTCACGAAAGAGTTTTTTCATCTAGATATATATTACTTTTTCAGAATTTGAAATGTTGCAGTTGTTTTATTAAAATTTTTAGCTTTAGCTTTTCAACAGAAAGGATGACATTATAGACTACAGTCATATTTGATAAAAATGAAAAACTCAATATGATATCTTGGGCAAGTTCGAAACTGAATTATGTTGGATCAGAAACTAGGTCACCATGCCACATCGAAGGAAAACCTTGTTAAGACTCTTCAAGCCACATTTTGAATTCATATATCATTATTTTTGGTCAACATGTTTGTCTTGGTGAAAAACTAAATCACTGGTTTAAATTCAAGAAAAATCTTTCTAAGACTCTTAAAGGCCACTGTTTTAGATCAGGGACATCATGATTCTCAGTAACAATATTTGATTTGATGATTTTAGGCTCGGTTTAAATCTGGGTCATACTGGGTCAGAAACTATGTCACTGACTCAATTCCAAGGAAAACCTTGTTAACGTTATAGAGGACACGGGTCACATTTTGAAGTCAGTTGTCTTGATTTTCAATGTCTATCTTTATGTTGATGACTTCCAGGTCGAATTCAAATATGGGTCATCTAGGGTAAAAACACAAGGTAACCGGCTTAAATGCAAGGAAATTCTTGTAAAGACTCTAGTGGCTACATTTTGAAGTCAGTATTCATGATTTTCCGCCACAATCTCTGTTGATTATTTCTAGATCAGGTTTGATTATAAATCACCTGGGGTTTAAAAATTAGGTGACTCATTAAAAATACCAAAAACTTTGTATAAATTCTAGTAGTCATATCTTAAAGTCAGTCATCATGATTTCACACTTTGTTTTTGATGATCCTAGAGTCAAAAAGTAGGTCACTTGCTTAGATCAAAGGAAAATCCTGTTGAACAAACTGTTGAGCCACAGTTTGAATTCAGTAATCATGATTTTCAGTAAAAGTTTTGCTTTGGTAGACTTTAGGTCAAGTTTGCATATGGGTCATCTGGGATAAAAACTTAGTCACTGGCTTACGTATAACAAAAACCCTGTTTATCTTGTAAACTCACTAGAAGCCACATTTGGATTCAGATATCATAAATTTTAGTCAAAGTGTTTGTCTTGATATTGATGATTTTTATGTCAAGTTTGAATACGGGTATTATTAAAAATTTTGCCTCTGGGGTCATTAATGGCCCTGCTCCGGTGGTCACTTAATTTATTTAAGCTTTTAAAGGGATGATGTAAAACATGTTCGTGAACGATGCAGACCCATCATGGCTTTCTTGTTAAATATTACCCGTTGATAATACTTTATGTTTTAATGTTATTTGTACAGGCTTATTACAATAGTTCTGTAGAGTAATCCGCGCACTAGTTTAAGTTTCATTTATCATGTCTTTACTGATAAATTTAGGTGTTTATGCGTGTGTACCTATAAACAAAAAAACTAGTCAGACGCGGCAGTCAATCGATTTAAGCTGATTACCTAAAATAAACTGTAAACAAATTGAAAAATATTGAAATACGATTGGACGATTATTTCAACCATTAGTTTTCTTATCCACATATATTAAGTCGTTATCGTATTGAAGTTTTTGATACAATAGCATTGCATTCATTGCAATGCATGTTATGGCATGGCATGGCATGGCATGGCAATTCATGGGATGGCATTTAATTGTATTGTATTGCATGTCATGACTTTGCATTGCATTACATTGCATTGCATTGTATTGATTTTATTGTGTTGTGTTGTGTTGTGTTGTGCTGTGCTGTGCTGTGTGGTGTGGTGTGGTGTGGTATAGTATGGTATTGTAGTGTAGTGTATTGTAGTGTATTGTATTAATGTTATCATCTAACAGAGGAAATATAATAGTGAAGGATTTGTTTGGCTCTTCTTATCTATTTATTTGTTTACTTTTTACTTCTTTTATTTATTTCAGTGCGTGCAGATTTTGTGAACCCAACATAATACCTACCTCTTGAACAGGAAACTTTTCTCATTACTTACTTTACCAACGGTCTTAATTAATCCTGATAAGTGATATACCGTTACTTTTTACAGTTTCCGAAGATAAATCGGGTTCATATCAAGTATCAAATAGCGGCGTTGTGAAGTTAAGATAGAAGTTGCTATGAAAAATACAATAAAGTCATGATAAACGAGCTATTGGTTTAGGAAAGGAGGAAAATACTTTAAATGTAGTTATTCTGAATAGATTTAAAAAAAACGATTTTTGGGATAGTGAGAACACTGCCAAACAAAACTGAAAACTTTAAAAACTTATGTTAAAAGTTGAAAAAGAAATAAAACCAGATAAATTATCTTTTAAAAGATAAACAAGAAATATCTATAAAATCAATGCCCAATAAGAGTATAGTTTTCGAACATTAGCAAACATTTAACAGATGTAGTAATCGAATGTCCAATAACAGATTAGGCAAACAAAAAAACTGGTGAGTGTTATGCTTCACATTTCAATATCTTTTTCAGAAAAATATTTTCTTTTAGTCATATTTATTATATTTTTATTCCATTTAGTATAATTTTTCATGGTTGAAACGTTTCTATACTGAATTAACGACTTAATTAATGCTATCATTATTGCATTATTGTCAGAAGAAATTGAAGTAACAATTACTAATTCTGCCCTAAAATTTCATAACATCAATACTTTAAACCAATTCCCAACTTCCTTCTTCGGTTGAAGATTTTGTATCTAACAATTTCATTGGTTACAAATGTAGGTCAGAATAAATTTAAATACAGCTTCTTTTATGTCTGCTCAACAAATAAGATACGTATTGTGAAGAAAGTGTCAATGCTGATACTTCTTTACAGGGGTAATTGCATTTATCACGTCAAGTTGCGAAATTCTTCACAGTAGACACGTTAACTCATAACCAATACTTTTTACTTTTGACTTCACAGATCGGAAAGTAAGTGTGTGTTTATAATGAAATATGAAAAATGATGAATGGAAGTAAAGACAGTTTAGTTTACGCATGCAATAACCTGTATGCTTTAATATGCTTGATTTAAAGCTTGCACTATGCGATTATTCGTTGATCTTTCGTTAGCATTGTTTTGAATTGTTTTTTATATCCCGTAATGGTCCTATCATATTTTCAAACGTGTTTTCTCAGGATACAAATGGTTTAGACATTTTATGACGCTTTATCAAAGTCGTCTTTTATCTCGTTAGAGACGTTATTGTCCACTTTAGCTCCAGTGCCGTCAGCTCGCTCAGCATTTTAACTTGTTCGTCACAAAGCTTAAAAAATAGTGCTATCAAATACAGGCATTTCTAGACTTAACTTATCACATAGTTTATGGTTGAGAAAGTCTCCACTAAAGCTCTTGTTTCATTCAAATCAAATCAGTCGTGTTCAATAGTTTAAAAATCATGCCAACGCATGCAGTAATCCCGGGTATTTAGGATAAACATTTAGGAGAATTCCCTCGGGTAACCTACCGATTACATCATTTTTGAAAGAAACTAGAGTCCTGCTGTTATCAAAAACGTGCAGGGAAATATGGAACGGCCCTCGCAGCATACCAAAAATGCAGTTATTGGGACACTTGTTTTACAATCTGTTTGCATTTTTGGCCAGATAAGATGAATTAGGTTAGTTATTACAGAGATAACAACACATACACATTGCTAGCTAGAACAAGTGTCTATCCAATAAATATGGATTTTAACTGTTAACTTGCAAAATAAAGTGTAGGACATTAAATTAAAACATGACTTTTGACAAAATTTTGGTAGATATCGGAGAGTTCGGGCCCTTTCAAAAAAGAATTTACGCCCTCGTATGTTTACCGAGCTTGATTTTAGCAGCATTACTGGTTGTTCAAGTGTTTCTCCTGGGAACACCAGAACACAGGTAAAATGAGATAATTTTATCTTGTTTGTTAATATGTCTTAGTTTTTTAGCTATCTTTTCTGTGTATATAAGTAAGCTATAAAATAAAATGTTTCTCAGCTAGGAACTATTGCAATTCGTCAAATAGCTTGCAATTATAACACTTTCAGCACCACTGAAAAAACGCTAGTAGTCGATTAAAAAATGCCCGTTTTTAGTTTTGTTTGAAAGTCATAAGATTTTGATTGCCTGTGCTTTATCTTATAAGATGCAAAATTCCTGGTTACGACAACGATACTTTCGAAAGTCAGGGAACAAATCACGACCTATATATCAAAAGTTGGATTCCCGTGGATGAAGCAGGAAAGTTTGACAAGTGCTATATCTATACTTCAAACCATACAGCACACAATTTGACAAACAAGGAGAAATGTACAGCGTGGGTCTATGCCGAGGATGTGTACAAAGAAACCTTTACAAAAAAGGTACAAACTAATTTCTTGACTGTTATATTAAACAGATTTATAAAATTATAGAAGATGAAATGTACATAAAAGACATAACCAAAACGAGAGTATCTGATGTTTAACTTTGGAGCTAGGCACTGTTTTGTCATTTCATACAAACAGGTTAACACTGTGAGCGCTATCAGTATCTTCGTATATCATACAAATTAAATTTTAGGTAAATTGGCCTCACAAAGTAATACAGTATACCTGTTACTATACATTGCTTTTTTATTATATTGCAGACAGTAGTAAAGGGAATATTATTTTAAGACTCGGTAGATTAAGATAAAAATGTCAGTATAAACATAAAAAGTAAATGAAGATTGTTATAAATCGTGTTAAACTGTATCGTAAGTACTGATACCTTGAAACGCTAGAATATATCAAATTTTCTAATTCCAACTTGAAACGTTTCAGCAAGCGATACATTTTTTCAACGCTAAGCACTGTTACCCACTTAGTATTTACATAAACAACTTCTGTCAAAAGGACTGGAAAGAAAGTTTTCAAAGCAACTGAAAGAAGCAACGGGACTTTATCGATACTCCAAGAATTACCTTTTATTTTGTAGCTTTTTTTAGTATTTTATCTTATCCTACAGCTTGACTTGGTATGCGATGATGCAATCAAGATACCAAATGCTCAGATGATATTTTTCCTTGGTGTCCTGTTAGGGTCAGTTGTGTATGGACAGATATCCGACATGTAGGTTACTCATATGTTATTGTCACATTAGATGAATGCGCCCTCTTAAGCAAAACAAGTGTAGCTACTAGACGTAAATGATTTATGGAGACCTAGCATTTAAAACATATTAAAATGTATTCGATGTTTGTATAGTACACATAAAACGAAATGAACATGCTAAAGGGCGCAAAAATAATTATTACTTTCTAAAGAAATATCAGAATAGGAGGTGATTTTTACAGTTATACGTAAAGTCAGACACTGTTTGGGTCATATTTTTTTTAGCTCACCTGAGCACAAAGTGCTCAGGGTGAGCTTTTCTGATCGGTCTTTGTCCGTCGTCCGTCGTCCGTCAGTCCGTCCGTCCGTCGTCAACTTTTCATTCAAACGACATCTCCTCTGAAACCAATGGGGCAAATTTAATGAAACTTGCCTGGGATGTTCCTTGCATGAAGCTCTACCAAGATTGTTCAAATGGTTCTGGTCCATTGCATTTCTGGTTCACTGGAGCTAAAAATAGATTTTTTAAGTTGGATATTTAAAAATCTTCTTCTCCGAAACCACAAGGCCTGGAGCTTTGATATTTGGTATGAAGCATCATCTAGTGGACCTCTACCAAGTTTGTTCAAATTATGTCCCTTGGGACAAAACTGACCCCACCCCAGGGGTCTTTTGATTTTACATAGAGTTATATAGGGAAAACTTGAAAATCTTCTTGTCAGAAACCACAAGGCCTAGAGTTAAGATATTTGGTATGTAGCATTGTCTAGTGGACCTCTACCAAGTTTGTTCAAATCCTGGCCTCTGGGTCAAAAATGGCCTTGCCCCGGGGGTCACTTGTTTTACATAGTTATATAGGAAAATCTTTAAAAAATCTTCTTGTCAGAAACTGTAGTTATAGAGCTTAGATATTTGGTGTGTAGCATTGTCTAGTGGACCTCTACCAAGTTTGTTCAAATCCTGGCCTCTGGGTCAAAAATGGCCTTGCCCCGGGGGTCACTTGTTTTACATAGAGTTATATAGGAAAATCTTAAAAAATCTTCTTGTCAGAAACCGTAAGTTATAGAGCTTAGATATTTAGTGTGTAGCATTGTCTAGTGGACCTCTACCAAGTTTGTTCAAATCCTGTCCTCTGGGTCAAAAATGGCCCCGCCCCAGGGGCCACTAGTTTTACATAGAGTTATATAGGAAAATCTTAAAAAATCTTCTTGTCAGAAACCGTAAGTTATAGAGCTTAGATATTTGGTGTGTAGCATTGCCTAGTGGACCTCTACCAAGTTTGTTCAAATCATGGCCTCTGAGTCAAAAATGACCCCGCCCCAGGGGCCACTAGTTTTACATAGAGTTATATAGGAAAATCTTAAAAAATCTTCTTCAATCTTGTCAGAAACCGTAAGTTATAGAGCTTAGATATTTGGTGTGTAGCATTGTCTAGTGGACCTCTACCAAGTTTGTTCAAATCCTGGCCTCTGGGTCAAAAATGGCCCCGCCCCAGTAGTCACTTGTTTTACATAGTTATATAGGAAAGACTAAAAAATCTTCTTGTCAGAAACAAGAAGGCCTACAGTTAAGATATTTGGTATGTAGCATTGTCTAGTGGACCTCTACCAAGTTTGTTCAAATCATGGCATCTGGGTCAAAAATGGCCTTGCCCCGGGGGTCACTTGTTTTACATAGAGTTATATAGGAAAATCTTTAAAAAATCTTCTTGTCAGAAACCGTTTGTTATAGAGCTAAGATGTTTGGTGTGTAGCATTGTCTAGTGGACCTCTACCAAGTTTGTTCAAATCATGGCCTCTGGGTCAAAAATGGCCTTGCCCCGGGGGTCACTTGTTTTACATAGAGTTATATAGGAAAATCTTAAAAAATCTTCTTGTCAGAAACCGTAAGTTATAGAGCTTAGATATTTGGTGTGTAGCATTGTCTAGTGGACCTCTACCAAGTTTGTTCAAATCCTGTCCTCTGGGTCAAAAATGGCCCTGCCCCAGGGGCCACTAGTTTTACATAGAGTTATATAGGAAAGACTAAAAAATCTTCTTGTCAGAAACCATAAGTTATAGAGCTTAGATATTTGGTATGTAGCATTGCCTAGTGGACCTCTACCAAGTTTGTTCAAATCATGGCCTCTGGGTCAAAAATGACCCCGCCCCAGGGGCCACTAGTTTTACACAGAATTATATAGGAAAGTCTTAAAAAATCTTCTTGTCAGAAACCGTAAGTTATAGAGCTTAGATATTTGGTGTGTAGCATTGTCTAGTGGACCTCTACCAAGTTTGTTCAAATCCTGTCCTCTGGGTCAAAAATGGCCCCGCCCCAGTAGTCACTTGTTTTACATAGAGTTATATAGGAAAGACTAAAAATCTTCTTGTCAGAAACAAGACGGCCTACAGTTAAGATATTTGGTATGTAGCATTGTCTAGTGGACCTCTACCAAGTTTGTTCAAATCCTGGCCTCTGGGTCAAAAATGGCCTAGCCCCGGGGGTCACTTGTTTTACATAGAGTTATATAGGAAAATCTTAAAAAAATCTTCTTGTCAGAAACCGTAAGTTATAGAGCTTAGATATTTGGTGTGTAGCATTGTCTAGTGGACCTCTACCAAGCTTGTTCAAATCCTGGCCTCTGAGTCAAAAATGGCCCCGCCCCAGGGGCCACTAGTTTTACATAGAGTTATATAAGAAAATCTAAAAAAATCTTCTTGTCAGAAACCGTAAGTTATAGAGCTTAGATATTTGGTGTGTAGCATTGTCTTGTGGACCTCTACCAAGTTTGTTAGAAAAATGTCCCTTGGGTCACTATTGGCCCCGCCCGAGGGGTCACAAGTTTTAAATAACAATATAGAACAAAATCTTTAAAAATCTTCTTGTCTGAAACCACAAGACCTAGAATTTTAAAATTTGGCATGAAGCAAGCTTTATCAAGCTTTTTCAAATTATTGGATTAGGTTAAAGGTCACGGAGGCTAAAAGTAGATTCATCTACTGTACCTCATAGAGCCTTCATTTATAGACCAATATCTTTGATATTCAGTATAGAGGTTCCTTGCATGGACCTCTACCCATGGGAAGGGTTTGAGGTCACTGGGTCAAGGTGAAGGTCACCATAGCTTATAATAGATATTTCTACTTTCTGTCATAGAGCCTTTATTTATTGACTGATATTTTACATATTTGGTTTGTAGGCACTTACATATTTTCAATTAAAAAATGAAATACTGCTTAACAGCAAACCTACAGCCAAAGTACTCAGGTGAGCGATCCAGGGCCATCATGGCCCTCTTGTTTAGTTTTATCTTATACAATCGAAATGCAATATTTTTCAAGTTTCTGAACGATTAACTTTGATTAGTTCGCACTCATCCGTTTGGTTGTATTTGGTTTTATTGGAGTTTAACGCCAGTTTTAACAGCTAAGTTCATATTCCGGCGGTCAGTCAACCTAACCAGTGTTCCTGGGTATCCAACTAGTTTACTGACCAATTTCCCCGCAAGTGAATGACTACTTCCTCACTTGCTTTAGAAGTGAGAGACGAATGACCTATAGACTCATTGTCTGAGATCAATTATTACGAAGAAATTTTACCGGCCCTGATGGGAATTGAACCGGGATCGTCGCACTCATCCGTAGCTCAGTTAATAGTAGCATTCGTTCGATTTTAGTCAGCAGGCAAAAATAATTTCAAAGACTTAGTTGGTTAGTATAGTAGGCGCCTGACCAAATTAGCTTTTAATGACTACCTATGGACTACTTTTACCTCTCTTTTGTCTAAATGTACTCGAGAAAAAGTATTTGTTTGTCAAAAGAGTTATATATAGTGCGGGTTCGATGGATAAAGATTTAGAAACCATAAACCTTAAACAATATTGTGTCTGCGTATTGTGTTTTGGTGTAAGGATTTACTTTCCTTTAAATGGCGAGGCAACATAACATTTTGGGTGATAGAAATAAGAGGACTTTATATGATTATAAGGCTATGTTTTGGAAAAAATAAACTTATTACACTTCTGTCTTTCTAGAATTGGACGACGAAAAACCTTGTACATAGCTATAGTGATACAACTAGGGTCTTCTCTTGGGCTTATTGGAATGTTCGAATACATCGGCTTCTGTATACTGATGTTTTTAATGGGAGGAGCCACACTGGGTGTTTATATGACGTCCTATGTTATAGGTAATTACCACCGTCTTTAATTTTTCGTACACGTATGACATCCTCTTCTCGTTAAAAGAATTAACCATGACTTTTACATGTCAGAGCAACTGAGATTTTTTTACAATTTCTATAGTCTAATGTGATTCCTGGAAATGAAGAGTGTTATCATTTTACCTAGGTATGGAGCTAGTTGGTCCGAGGAAACGTCTGTGGACAGGGACTGTTATTGCCCTGTTTCTCACGACTGGTCAACTATACTTGGTGCTAATGGTCTACCTGGTCAGGGACTGGAAATACTTCACACTGGCAGTGGCTTTACCTGGATGCCTTTTCCTTCCGTATTACTGGTAAATGACACTTCGTTTGGCACTACTATTTGCATTTCGTTATTATTATGTGCTGTGATCCTCGCCCTCTGGAAGAGCAAATGTCAGTGAATATGGCGTATTCATATCTCTCGATACTTTGGTTCAAGTGATTTTTTTATATGAAATTTACGAATAATTTTAGTGTTAAGTTATTCAGACTAATGTTTTCTTTGTTCTCAATAGTTAACTAATAATGAAGTCTTTGATCGAAACCCCAGGTAACCTAACATCTAGTTATACCATGTAAGATGATGATGACGATGATGTGAATTGTTGTTGTTATTGTAACCTTGTTTCCAACTTACAGGTTGATTCCCGAATCATGTCGTTGGTTGCTTAGCAAGAACAGAAAAAAAGAAGCTATTAAGATACTGCGAAAAGTAGCAAAGAGCAACAACGCTGTCTTAAATGAGAAACTTGTAGAAGAACTGCCGCCTCCGCAGAAAGAAGGGCGTGTATGGCAACTATTTTCTTCTAAAACACTTGGAGTCTGGACACTCATTATTTTCTTCAACTGGTAACTGTATAACACTATTTCTTTTGCTTGCGACTGTAGTTTGTTTGCGTGTGCTTCAGTATTTTACGTGAAACTTTCCTCACAATAGACAGATTGGCAGTAAGTGGCTACCGTCAAGATAACAATCGGATAAATTTTATGACGCGTTAAATAAGACTTTGACGATAGAACGAGGAAATTCAATGTGACAGCCTAATTATACAAATTACAACCACTTCATTGCATGCTGATTCCATAATCAATCTGGTATAAATCAAGCGAGATACGCTGATATCTATTAGGAAACTTCAGAAGCGAACACACCTCTGTGTACCAGATATTAGCACTAAATGTTGTAGTTCGAGTTCCATAGTTCATTGACAGTATTTTTCACACGAAAAGTACACACAAGATTGGAATATTACAGTGTACAGAAAAATGAAATACGTATCTTAGATACATAGACAAAACACATGCAACTGTAAAATTTCAATGACTGAAGTTATGGGCCGATCTAATGGCTATAGCTGGAGAAGGATCTCCATCCAAATTAGTCTTCAATGGGGAGTACTTCCTATTTCTATTTGTTTTTTAACGCCAGAAATTGTGTATTATGTTATGCCTTCGGTCGTTCGTATGTCCGTTCATCCCCAGGTTTCAGCTTGCTCAATTCAAGGTTTAGGTCACACTTAGAGGACGAACTCCCTTACTGAAAAAAGTGTGTGAATATTTCGTGTTCCTTCTTTATTTCTCGAGATGTTTCATGGGTTTTGAAAAACTGAAACTGTCCGGCAGAAAAAAACCACTGTTCCGAGATTTACAGTGATTGTGTGTCGAGTGTACTGTACCGAGATTATGTGAAGGGCGGAGGTTTTTGCTAGTATGTTTCAATGCTAAGCACTTAGACGCAACATGTTATAATGGTTTAATTTGTGAATTTTTTCGTCTCTGCTCTGTATTTCTTAAACTGCTTGAAAAACATTGAAACAATGTATTAGAATAATGAATTGTGTAATGCAATGATGTGCAGAGAACGGTTTTGACCGGCTTGGCTCAGATCATGATCAAGAACACAGAGGCAACATGTCATACTTATACAATGTGTGATATTTATTGTCCGTTCTGTATCCCCTGAACCACTTATTTAATTTGAAATCACTTCCAAGTCGGTTTTGAGAAAATGATGTAAAATTTTCCTGTTTGTTCATCTATAGGGAACTAATAGTTTCCTTTCGGCGCCAGCTTATTTATGAGCAATGCACGCGGTGTGAGATGGGAAAGATGCAAGAGCGTTCTTAATGAAATTTTATTTTTGTCTTTTGTTCTCGTTGAGTTACAAGAAGAAAAAAAAACAACCAAAGGAATCTTATTTGTGAGCCGTTAGTGTCAACCCTCAGATAACAGAGCAAAGACTATTTCATATAAAGAGGTGCATGCTTTCTATTATTCATTTTATTTTCGACACAAAGTTATGTTTATATCTGAAGTAAAATTCTGCATCTATATAGAATTGTTTCAAACAATAAGAAATTTCTGATCTGTTAAGGAGAACTTGCGCATTTACATGCTTTTAATTGAAGCCTAAAGTGCAGCCCTTGTGTTAATTGCAGTGCTGTATGATATTTTTGCAATATAAAGTGACTGTGTTAAATCCGTATAATGCATTTTGCTTTAATTGCGTGTACTTTAAGTTGCAAGAAGCAGCGATTATGCAAGATGTTCTGAAGAAGAGAGGAATAAATTATCTTTTAAAATATACAATTTCAGCCTTTCAGGAATCTTTCTTTAAATTGTTCGACAGCAAACAAATACCAAAAAGTGTAACGTTGCTATTCATGCTGCAATGAAACTGATAACCATTTCTTGTGTTTTTTCTCTATCAAATGAGCCTTCATTGTTTTTTTTCCTATTTGATGTCAGGGTTGTTAGTATTTTGATAGTTTAATCTTTTTTGTCATGCAAGTAATGCCGAGAACAATGCCCTTTAGGAGAGCAGAATTTCTAGATCAGATTGTTTTTAAAAATCATTTGGTTGAACTGTTTCAATGATTACGTCGTCTTGGTTTGAAATGATTTTCCGAGGCGCCATCTACTACGAACAGTAGGGACGAATAATCTTGAAAAAAATGGAAACGATATCCTCGGTGTATCGATATTGTTAAGAAATCAAATAAGAAAATATGTCTAAAATCTTCTGTAAACTGTACAAACAATTTAAATACAAACAGTAAATACCCTATGCTTGGTCTGAAGTGGAAAATAATTGAATGCGATACGAGTTTTCTGATTCTAATTTATTTGTTGTAAATTACGCTACAAATGAAACTCTTTAATAACTGCATATACATGTACTTTTGCAGGAATTTAAGTTTTTGAAATGGTAAAGACGCTTGACGGTAAGGATAAATGCTGATCAGAAAAATAAAATTAGTCTTCTTTCGATTACAGAGATATGAAAATTTACCCACCAGATTAGCGGTTATTACGTCTCGGCCAGTCAAAAAAGACTTACACTGACTTAGTAATTTTTATTAAGAAAACAGACGAACGGTTTTGTTGTTTTTCTTTTTTGAAAGGATGCACATCAGTGCAAACTGATTTTTGTAAATATCTAGCGCCATGTTGAACACTTATAGCTGTAAAATATGAAGCAGCATTGCTGAAACAATCTTGCGCCATACTGAACTCTTTTCATTTTATTCTGTTTAAAAAATAGCAATTGTCCTTCTTTAGACATTGAAGCCTTCTTATTCGGATAAATACATATAAATACAGATAATCTCTCTGGACAATATCAACGCCTACCACAATGATATGTCGTGCATATCTTTGATCTTTGATCTTTGCGTCTCAACGATATAAGAGTTTCAAAACATAGTCATTGTTTCTTTTTAAATTTAATTAGAGGACGTCATACTTGCTCCTTCAACGACTGACACACCACATAGTATCTGGTGATAACTGCCGATCAGGCAAGTGTTTCAGCAACGGATAAGACAACAATGACTAGTATAAAGTTTATTAATGGCATAACGGTAGCCATTCATAAATATTTATATATGTATTTCCTCAGTCTGGAGACATTTAGAAATGATAGGACTTCGATTAAACGTCCCCGATTGTGATTACTGTTAGAGGTTGCATCATAAATTATAGATAAATTCTTTATGTAGGGACTGAATATGTCTATCTTATCGACTACTCTTTGACGTCTATGGAAAGGCTCATTGTCAGGTTGGTCGATTTCTGCGATAGCGCTGCGAAATATTTTGCTTGGTTGAAAAAATTGTTAAACATAAAAAAGATGAACAGTAAGATCTAGCATGAAGGAATGCACTTTATATCTATTACAGGTTTGTGTGTAGTATGTCATATTATGGAGTCGTTTTGAACACAACAAACCTTGGCGGTGACCTTTACCTAAATTTCGTTTTGCTTACCATTGTCGAATATCCAGGCAAACTACTTACAATGCTTTTACTGGACAGGCTTGGTCGAAAGAAGTTATATACTGCTTTTCTCATTATCGGCGGAGCTGCGTGCATTGCAACAATTTGGCCTATTGCGGTTGGAAGTGATGGTATACATACTAAATATACGAAAACGAAATATTTACTTTATATGTCCATGGTTCCTTTATATTGATACTTGATGCCTATAGCAGGAAATGTAAAAAATGCTAAAACAGTTAAACACTGGTGACCAGTATCTATCAATATTTAATAAATCAAATATTTGTTTATCCTATTTAAGTGTATTTTTTATTAATTTTCTTTTATATATATAATACGTATACATTAATTTCATACGTCTGAGCAATTTCAGATGAATGAATGATCAATTATCATTTGCTTACTTTCAGAGTTACACTATGTTCTTATTGCGCTTGCAATGATCGGAAAGCTGTGTATTACCGGTGCTTTTGATTCCGTTTACGTATTCTCGGCTGAAATTTTCCCCACGGTTGTAAGGAATGCAGGCATGGGATCGAGTTCAGCTGTGGCACGAGTTGGTAGTATGATTGCGCCATACATTGCTAAGTCAGTAAGTAACACGCATTGCATCAAGATAAACCATTCTTCTCACTTTTTTAAAAAGGGAATGCATGTTAATGTGCTTTGCTATGTAAATGTTTTTTATTTTGATAAACTGTTCCTTCCAAATGGTGTAATTCTGTTTTTTTTTTTTTTTTTTTTTTTTTTTTTTGGGGGGGGGGGGTGGTATTTTAAACTAAAATGAATAAATATAAACAGTTCTAAGGTGAAAAAACTACCAATTTATTGTTGTTGGAACTTTATGATATGGTTTAATATATATATCGCATTCTAGGCTGACCTAGTTAGTGGAGCAATAGGTAAAGCTATCCCCCTGACAGTGTTTGGTGTAGTGATGTTCATAGCTGGAGTTCTTACTTTGTGCCTCCCAGAAACACTAAACAAAGAGCTTCCAGAATCTATTGCTGATATAGAAAACCTTAAAAGGTACATCTTAGGATGTGTGTTTGTATGGCTTTATTTAATCTATTCATGTTTCTTGTATTGAGATCGTTTTGCATACAGTTGCGGATTTAGATGCACTGGCTATTTGTCCAGATTTGTCTTGGTATCATGGAACAGTTTAAAGTTAGAATTCTAAAGAATTTCTTTATATCTAATAACACTTGTTTATTCAACAGAAAAAACACTAAATTACGATACTTTTTCGAAGGTTTTTAAAATTCAAATGCGTTTGCATTTGCCACTTCTAAACAGACCCACCTCATAACAGACTAGTCTTAAATAAGTTCAAACTTAGCTTTGCAAAGCACAGGCTTAATATCAGAAACATTGATTTCTGTTAATATCAACCAGCAACTATACTAAATAGGTAATTAAATACTGTCGCTCCTTTGCATTCATTTCATCAATTTAATGCAACTTTAAATAAAATCTTCAGAGCAATAATTGTAACAAATATATTTAATTTTCAGGAAAATACCACAACAGACAGCAAACATATCTGGGAATAAAGGTTCAGTCAATGGTGGGTTTTCGAATATGGAAGAGGACGAAAGGCTATGATTATATGGCTATTGTTCGTGTTTATAAACGTAGGCTGTCTTAGCGGAGCTTCACTGTCCAGCAGTACACGCATCTCACAAGGTTCACATACACGGCATCACGTACTGTGCAGTTATGAAAATGTAGTACATCACGTACTGTGCAGTTATGAAAATGTAGTACATCACGTACTTTGCAGTTATTAAAATGTAGTACATCACGTACTGTGCAGTTATGAAAATGTAGTACATCACGTACTGTGCAGTTATTAAAATGTAGTACATCACGTACTTTGCAGTTATTAAAATGTAGTACATCACGTACTGTGCAGTTATTAAAATGTAGTACATCACGTACTTTGCAGTTATTAAAATGTAGTACATCACGTACTGTGCAGTTATGAAAATGTAGTACATCACGTACTGTGCAGTTATTAAAATGTAGTACATCACGTACTGTGCAGTTATTAAAATGTAGTACATCAAGTACTGTGCAGTTATTAAAATGTAGTACATATGTTACTTCTGAGTGCTTGTTTATTTTCGCTATTCTTTTTTGTATATTTCTAATTCTTTGCGATCGTACATTCATCCTCAGAATTTTAAGGGATCGACATTATTCAATAAACTATCAAAAACGTAATTATTGTCTCAAATTGGTTTCTTGAAAAAAATCCCCATTTACCTACTTTTACAAATTTCTATTCTTTTTTAACTAACAATTATTGCTACTATAAATAATGACATTAATGGTTTAGTTACATAAAATTAATGCAAGAGAGTAGGAATACAAATGACTTTATTGTTCCAGTCTTTAAAAAATCATATAATAAAGTAATAAAATATATGGGAGTAAAATAGTCCGGTTCTATTACCGGAATGCCATAGTATTAAATTCTTGTAGAATAACCATTAGTTCTAAGGAAAAAATATTTATTGACTTCAAAGTTAAAGAAAGGCTAATTAATCGACCTAACATGAGTTATTGCTTTATAATCTCGTACGTATTGAAATGGTTTTGTAGTATAAAAAGAAGGAAAAACCACGAACTGATTCTTCAAAAGCTAACATGGTGTGGATTATTTTATCTGACAATACTAGACAAGATAGAACAAAAGAGTAATCGCTTAATGCAATGAAAACAATATAATCAAATTGATGTGAAATTGTTCTTATCGCTGTCATATGAACTTATACTATTTAAATGCAAAAAGACATATATAAAAATGTCTGTGTTTTCTTTTCCCTAAATAATCTATCACCTATTCATCTGAACGCCCTTGAAATAATTTTGATGTGTTTTTTTTCCGCAACAGTACTTATATATTACGTGTCTTCTCATGGGACGGATATCAAATCTACAAAACATCCACTGGAATTATGACATAAACAGTATTATATATTATGGTGACTGAGTTTACTTCAGCTTCTCATGCTGAGCTTGTCTACACTATAAACAAGTTTAGCTAGCTTAAAAGGAGCATCTATATTATCTAAGTTGATTCTAAGTTGAGGTATTTGCTTATTAAAATCAGGACTGGCCTATTATTCAGGAAACAAAGTATTTGATTCCTTAGAAACAGCTTTAGAACAACCCTTGTAAAAATCAAGCTTTTTATCTGCCGCAGACGTATAAAGTATCACATTTGTTTACTTTACACATGGATTTTCTACATCTCCTTTGATTTAAGAAATAGTAAGTATCCAGGCGTGGTTTATCGTAGAATAACCCACGTACAAAAAAATATAGGCCTGAGTGATATATTGTTTCGCATAAGAGCGAAAAACATGGGTTATTCTACGATAAACCACAACTGGATACTTATTATTTCGATTCTAACACGACCAAACAATGAACCACATTGTGAAATAAGTGTTAACTACTTCTAACGATCGTAAAACACTTGCGCGATACGCCCCTGAGTTTGACCGTTAAAATTTCCTCCCTCGATGTAAGAGTTGGCTTCCACATAATAAGTTGATCAATCCAATAAATGAACAAATAAACAACACACTTTTCATCAGTTGATAATTTCTCTTTTTTATTTCGAACTAAAATTGCAATTTACTAATAAATTAAATGTTCAAACAAAAAAAAGGTGTTCATGTTCTCAGATCCTAAAAATAGCATATGTAAAACGTCACAAGTTCGCTTACACGAAAGTCGGCAAACGTGTGTGAATTTTAATGTAGACACAAGTAACATTTACATGGATTATTGACAGAAAACATTGCTCGGCTATTATTATTTCACAAATTGTGCCCATTCTAAGTAAATTGGCTTTTTGTGCCATTTTGCAGCCGAACTTTGTTATTGTTGTACGCCGGCAATACTACGATTCCTAAGGTAGTATTTACAAACATCACGTGACTTAAATTCATAAAAATTTTATACGTGGGGTGACGGCGGTTCACGGAACAGCCAAAACAAGCGCACGCGAGTGGTATACTGTAGGATAACCCGTGTTTATTTTCTTCTTTGTATATATAGGCTATTTTTAGATCGTGTTAGAATAATAATTAAACAACATGATATTTTTCCTGTTGACACTACAGTCAGAATTAAAATACGACACATATGTCTATATCAGAAAATAACTGAAAATAAGTCTTCCACATTAATCAGCACGATTACATTGTGTAAATTAACGAATAGCTTTTAATATACTTTTTCGAAAATCAGGTGTGGTTATCGCTATGAAAAAAGTGCTTTGTCATACGTATTGGGTTTTCAATGCTATTAGTTTTGTAATAAATAGTCTGAAACGTTAATGAGAACGACAGCTTTTTTTATATAAAAATGGCTCTTGCCACCTTTCTTACTCTTTTCAATTTGTCACAAACAAGGAAAAACAAGAGCTTGTCACAGACAAAGCAACGGTACCCTACCGGTGCAATGTCCACCTCCGTAACTCCAACCCATATGAGGAAATTTACTAAAGAATTTGTCTGAGACATGCATAATCTCCATATGATCCTCTATCCATGTACAAAGTATCATCAAAGAAGAAAATGTCATAGGTCAAGGTCATTTAGAGGTTAAGGTCACAGAAATATATGTTGTTGAAAAGGTCTTATTGAAGGGGTTGTTGTGACCAAGTTTGAAGTAATTCTGTTCAGAAATAAGGAAATTATGGCCAAACTTATAGTTTTTGGACAAGAAAACTTTAAAGGTCAAGGTCATTCAGAGGTCAAGGTCATAGAAATATACTTCATTGGAATGGTCTTGTCCAAGATATGTTTGTGGCCAAGTTTGAAGTAATTCCATTCAATAGTAAGGAAAATATGGCAAATGGTAAAGTTTTCGGAGGAAATGAATGATAAACGGACGGACAGTTCCTGCTTTAGGTTCATAAAAAATGAGGTGGATATTCTCCATACTGCCGTTTATCCATATTTCACTGGATACAGATTTTAGGAAAAGACAAATATACCAAATTTTTCAACATAGGATGAAAATATTCAAAGTTCAAGGATGATAATTCTGACAATTTAGGTGCTAGAATTATGAACCTTGTCACATATGATGTGGGTGATGGTAAGAAACCAAAATTTAAAGTTTGAAGTAGACACATTAAGAAATAACGAAGTTATATACAAACACATTTTTTCATGAAAATTTTAAGTTCAAGGGGGATAAATCTAATAATTTTGGAGCTAGAGTTGTGAACCTTGAGGTGCATTATCTTCATACTGTCACCTATCCATACTTCATGTTTTCTAAAAATATTTTCAGTACTTTTTGAGTTTTTACCAAAAAAATCCACATTTTTTCATGAAAATTCTAAGTTCAAGGGGGAATAAATCAAATCATTTTGGTCCAAGAGTTGTAAACCTTGAGATGCATTATTTCCATACTATCACCTATCCACATTTTATTTTTCATAGAATTATTCTTAAAACTTTTTGAGTTATCACAAATATTGTTATATTTGCCATATTTCAAGTATATTTGTTGCTATAGCAACAAAATTTTTTTAACATATGAAGACAAAAAGACGTGCATAATCTCCAGACTGCCATCTACCCATATTTCAAGTTTCATTAAAATATTTTCAGTACTTTTTGCGTTATCACGGGATCCAGTTTTTCTGACGGACGGACAGACTGACGGACGGACGGACGGACTGACGGAGGGACAGACTGACGGAGGGTAAACCTATAGTCCCCTCCGGTTAAACCGGTAGGGGACTAAAAACGGACATTTTTTGGTAGCAGCATACAAGTTACTAATTTTGTGTACGCAAACCAAACCAGTAATTTCATATCGTGAATATCTATGATTCGAAGCACTCACAACTTCAGTGCGGGTATATTTTCCGTAAGAGAATATGCGGGTGGGTCTTTCTGACACCAGTTGTATATATTTGTTACAAAGTGTTCTAAAGGTATCGCAAATCTTAAAAATGCCAATTCAACACATCAACGTTTTTTATTGAGAGAAGAACTGAATATCGACTATGTTAACAGTAACTTTGGATTTTTCCGTCATAATATTATATTCTATTTTAAAGATTTACATGAACGGTATTTCTCTGTTTATTCATGGCTGTTCATAGCTGTCTTGGCCACAGAGCTGAAAGAGATTTTAAATACTTCTGGAAACATCGTCGTATAAAATGTTTTGTCCTTCAAATATCTTAACAGTTTTATTTCTTTTAATTTTTCATTTTACTGCCGATTCTCCAGCCAGCAGTCACCACCTCTTGACTGCCATTACAGAAGGGAATCGTTACAGGCTACACTCTCTGTAGTCTTGTTTATTATAGGCATGAACATGACTATAAAAGAAGCTGGAGAGGACCTTTGACTGAATCTGTCTACCATCTCATAGGGAAATTCTAGATGAAATGACAATGACTACCCGGACACACACAGAAGCAAGATAGATCCTGCAAGTCCTCGATGAAATGGTGACCTAGGCAAGAATGTCATTTAAATCCAATAAGTCAAGTAGCCTGGTGGTGAAGAAGGGAAGAACCAAGTGTAACCTCTCAATCAAGGGAGAGCAGATCCCCTCAATCATCAACAATCCTACCAAATGTCTCGGGAAGTGGTTTGATGAATCACTATCAGACCAGGAGAGCCAAGAGACAGACTACAACAGCAGGTAAATGAGGGACTAGTAGAATTGAAAAGTCTAAGTCTAAGCTACCAGAGAAGTTTAAGCTACCAGAGAAGTTCAAGACATGGATTAACCAATATGGATTTATCCCATGTCTTTTCTAGCCTCTGATGGTGTACGACACCCCTGTCAGTCTTGTTGAGCGGCTTGAGCAGAGAATTCGCAAACATCTAAGGAGATGGTTAGGACTACGGCCATCCTTCAACGAAGGGCGAGGATGAACAAAGGACTGCACGAGCAATGTAGATGGGTGTACAGGGGAAGTGGACTAATTGGAACCTGCCTGAAAGGAACTATCTTGGCATATACTGTTGTGCTATGAACCATTCCAGCTCTCTTTCCTATTCCGATCTGTGCATGACATGCTGTCAACAACTACAAACTTGCGAAGATAGAAGCTAGATGAGTAAGATGAATGGTCATTGTGTAGATTTAAAGGCAGATTGCAGCACATACTGTCTTCATGCCAAACCGCACTGTCACAAGACCGATACAGATAGCACCATGACATAGCCTTCCGTCAGTAAGCACACTGCCTTTGAAACTGGAAGGCAAAAAAAATAACTACAAACAGGAAAGGCCAGCAGGTACATCATTTTTGTCAAGAAAGAAGAAAGACCAACAACAACGAAAGAAGCCAAAGGTGGGCTACTGGAAGCGTTATAATCCTGAGAGATGAGCGTTGGTCTTAGCGGAAGACTCCAGTTCTTAGACGTAGCACAGTCACGGCTTGAACCAGACATTGTTCAATGGCCCAAATGTCCAAATCTGATGGCCCTGGTGGAGTTAACTCTGCCATCTCTGCCATAAGGAGAGCACACAGAAGAAGCCAATTCTAAGCTTCCCTGTCGAAGTAGGTTGTAGAGGGTTCCCAGCACAATCACTGTGGAAGATGTTTGGATCCGTAAGAGTCAAAGGCAGAACAAGAAAATCTGCGGTTCACAGTCTAACCAAAGCAGCAAAAAGTGCGTCCAGTTGGCTATTGCCAAGACGCAATGAGCTGCCATAGGAGCCAGGGCAGACCAGCAGTAATTGATCACTACTGCTACCTCGCCATCTGGAGGATGTACCGAATTAGGAGCGAAACACTCAGTTAAGGATGGGCACTCGGCTAATGGTCTGTGTTCAGCAATATCGAACCGTAATCCAATACTGTTTGAACGTGGAGATAAAAAAAATAAAGCTTGACTATGTACAAATTGCCACTTGGGGTTAAAATATAACTTCTATGATTAAAATTTCATAGAAAACTTACTTGATATATATTCAAATGTTTCAGCGACAATAGGTTTATAGACCTTTCAAGTATAACTTCTGAGACCGTTTATTAGACATTAATAATATTTGAATTGTTGCATCTACCATGCAATCTTAATGTCTGACGTCTGTAACATAAATCACCATATAAATCGATCAAACAATCTGCTGACTTAACGAAATAAAAATCAAAGTGATTAATACGCGCAAACACAAACAAGCAAACGCACGCAAAAGTACATTAAAACGCATGCACATAAACTAATGCAAATTCGTTCCCTAAGTTGATTTTACTTTCATCTCAAGAACATGATATTCTGAAAATACATGAGCTTTTGACCCACACCTTTCCCTTTTCATTAAGGATTGCTGCAGTTGATTTCTTTTCGTCATCTTCATGCTAGTTTAGATTTTTCGCTGAATGACAATGATATATGCATGTATGTGACTCTCTTAGTATGATGTATGATTTATGCATGTATATGAATCTGTTAGTATTGTTTATCATTATATAAGAGGGGTGATATCAAACATTTCTATCTTTTTAAGTTTTTTTCTTTCTTCTCGAGAGTGTGTGTGCGTGTGTATGTTTGCGTGTATGTGTGTATGAGAGTGCAAATAAGCGTATGCGTGAGTGTGTGTGCGCATTTGCCAGTGTATGTGTGTGAGTTAGGGTGTGTAGGCTCGTGCATGTGTGTATTTGTTTCTTTAGCGAGATTCTTGTTTTCTAAAACTCAGTTGTGTACGTGAAACCAAATTTTCTTTCTTATAAGTTTTCTCTTATTATACGTGCCTTAAATTGTAAAAGAGCAACGTTCCTGGAGACAGTGTTCCTATAACGGAAATAAATTTATGAAAACAGAGTCTTTTGGGAACCTTTTCGAGTCATTAATGACAAGAAAACAAATATAAGTAACAATTTGAAGGATTTATGAATGCATGAATGGCGACACGGTTGTATTTGATGCAGGAATGCATTTTTTCTATTTATAAACAAATAGCATGTGCAGTTTACAAAATAATAATACAGTGTTGTTAAGGATGAGTTAGGGATAGTTTATGCCCGCTCCTTTTAGAATATCAAACATCCCAGGATTTTCATTTGATTAAAACAATGTATTAAGTACGTCAAATACTGATTTATTACTTCTCATCGCCTTCGTTTTTAGCTTTACTTTTATTTTAAAAGGTTCACTTTTGACAGAGCAAGATAAGATTGATTCTCACAGAATTTACACAATGAGCCTTCGCCACCTTTTCTGTAGGGTATGTACAATGATGTAATATTACATGTATGTGCCTTTCATTAGCGATAAGGGGGGCATATACCCGTGCACGTACCTGTCGGTCGGCTGGTCCGTTGGTAGACATTTCTTTTCCGATCAATATCTGGAGAACACTTCAGCAAAAGTTCATCAAACTTAGAATGACTCCTATCCTTTTTCTAGTCACCAAGTCAAAGATCAGAGCGGGATTGGATAGCAAAAAGTTTAATGAATATCTTCAAAACGCTTCAGCCCTGATTCCTAAAACATAGAAGCCTTATTGGATAAATCCAACAAATGACCTCTATTCCTTTTTCTGGTTACCAAGATACAGCAAAAAAACGATGAAATGCTAGGGTCTAACTTCCTTAAATTTCATGGGCAGGTTGGTTAAGACCGGTGCCATACATCTATTTTGAAGAAAAAGTGATGAGCAATATACCCATGAACACATCTTCTGGGTCAAAGTCTGCCCTCAATTGACAACATTGGCATCAATGGTCAACTTCCACCATCAACACGACGCCTATGGATGGAGGTGGCAAATGTTTTGCAAGCATTTTATGTTACATTTATTATTGCATATTGTTTGTTTTGTGAGAAAAAATATAAATTTGTATTGCATTATTTATAAAATATTCATTCTTTTCAATAATTTTCTTTTGAAATAAATAGTTTTCATTTCCATTCAATATTTTGTAAATTCACTATATCATATTTGTATATTGTACTAATTCATTTGTATTATAAAATTTCTATTTAAATTGTTTTCGTTCTTATTCTTAAAAAACTTTATCTGAAATTTT
Source organism: Cyclina sinensis (assembly GCA_012932295.1). Classification (NCBI taxonomy): domain Eukaryota; kingdom Metazoa; phylum Mollusca; class Bivalvia; order Venerida; family Veneridae; genus Cyclina; species Cyclina sinensis. Next base: position 39,909,296 of record JAAONU010000015.1, on the reverse strand, counting down.
CGATCTAGTGTTGAAACCTTTTGAATGTTATCAATTATTTATGTATGAGATTTGAGCAAAGTTTGCAAAACTAAACCTTTCGATAGTTTAATTCACGAAAATTTACATGAACCAAAAATGGTTTTAGAAGAAATGTCATAAGCATTAAAGAAAAATACCATGTCTTCAAAAACTGTTTGTTGCATTATATAAAAAAAATTTAATGATCATTTATGCAACAGAAATTACATGTGGAGTGTGACATCACTACTTCTAATGTTACATGTTGATCTGAAATTATTCATCTTTTATTGAAATTATTAATGCTTTATTTTGAAGTTGACGATAACACCTTTCTGAGAAAAAAGTTTTTTTTTCCAGTGCTTTATATATGAGTGTTATTTGTGTGCTATTTGACTAAAATGATATTTAAAAATGATTGATTTATAGGTCGAAAAAACGTTGTATAAGCTAACTGCATTTTTTTGCTATTGTAAAACTCTCATTTAACATTTTAAAATAAACATTTGGATTATACGTGTCTCTTGACACTGCCTTTATCAAAGCTAAGACATACAACCCATGCCAAAACGATCAATTCATCCGGCACAGCTAAAATTTAAGAAAATAATCGCTAAAATTCTGTGTATCTAAGTTTGAAACAATCAGCGGAAACGTTTGAGATTTGTCAAGAATTCAGTCAAATAAAGCAAGCTATATAAAGAATAATGTATAATATCGCTACACATAAGCATGTTAAAATGCAAGAAATCAATGTCAGAAGGCTCCAATATTTGCATGAAAATTGTTCCATAGTTATTGTGAATGCACTGACATATTTGAAATTTAACATAACGACTTTTAGTATTGCGTAATTCGCGGTTGGTATGTTTTCAAGGAAGTATGTCCCTGCAAAACCACCAACAGTATGAAAATGACAAATGTAGTGCCCGCAAAAGTTTCTTGGATTGCAGTAATTGATTTATTACTGTTCAGTTGTTAACTAATTTGTATCTGTATGTTTGTGTTGATTTATTTTTTTAAAGAGCCACCGCAAGCGTGGGCCACGCTCGACTTTTTCCTATTTCCAAAGGCAAACACAAATTACCTGAATTATTCAACATGTTCGTTTTATTCTCACTGTTGTTTTGTCCCAGTATGAATCAAATCCGTCCAAAAAATAATATAGTTTTCGTTATTTTAGCAAAATGAAATAATTTGAGTTCGACTGTCAAGGTCGTTTTAAGGTCAAGGTCATACCTGAAAAACTCAATGTGTCAGTTTTGTCATAAGTGTTGTTTTATCCAAGTATGAATCAAATCTGTAAGTAAATGAGAAAGTTATGACAACTTAAGCAAAATCCAATAATTTGACCTCGACAGTCAATGTTATTTAAAGGTCAAGGTCAATGTTGAATAATTCAACATCTAGGTTTTATCGTAAGTGTTGTTCTGTCCAAGCATGATTCAAATCCAACGAAAGTAACAAAGTAAAGACCAATTTAAGCAAAAATTCAATAATTTGACCTTTAACCTCAAGGTCATTTTAAGGTCAATGTCAGTTTTGAATTATTTCACCTATCTGTTTGTCATAGTATGAATCAAATCCGCAAATAAATGACAAAGTTATGACAATTTAAGCAAAATTCAATCATTTGACCTTGATTGACAAGGTCATTTTAAGGTCAAGGTCATATATGAATTATTCAACATATTGGTTTTGTTATAATTGTTGTTTTATCCAAGGATGATTCAAATCCAAACATAAGTAACAGAGTTATGGCCAATATTAGCAAAAATCAATAACTTGAAATTCATAAGTAGAAGATGTGTTTCGTGCAAGACCCATGTGCCTAGGTCAAATGTTTAGGTCATAGTAGGGTATTAAACGTATTTTTCTCTAAAATCATAACAGATTACATTACTAACATGATTATCTTTTCAGTACTCATCACGTTCATATTTGGTCCAAATTCAATAATGCATGACAACATTGCCTTATGTGCACCATAAAAATATAACGCTAATATTTGCCAACTTAAAACCCATGTTGTGCGTGCATCCGTGAACACATGTCTAGTTCTTTCTTAAAGTTTATAATTTGGACAAAAAATTCTTTTGCATATTCATTTCTCCTAATCAGTGAAATCATCTGTGTGAAATTTCATTAACATTAGCTAACCTTATTTGTTGCAATGTAAAGACCATTACAACTTATTCAGTCATTTTGTTTGAGAATTTATATGATAGCGAGTAAGACAACGGAATGTGTGCGTGTCTTTAATACTTTTATGATCTTCTTGTTAAGAGTACGGAGATCCGGTAGGTCGGAGTTAAAACTTGTCGAACAGGAGTGCGGAGAAAAAATGAACAATAAAGGGGATATTGAATACAATTATGAGGAAAGAAAGCGACTGTTTAAATGTCAACACAGGGAATATTAAAGACAAATAGGGATGTACGGTGGTATGAAACCGTATATCGTTCGATGGATAAAGCCATAAGGTCAATAGGCAACAATATAATGCATCAGGAGGGAAGACAGCACATAAAATGCGTGACTTATTTTCAAATTTGATGTAGTTGTAATAATGTAGCCCTAACTTGGTAGAAGGTTACACACCAAAGATGTTGCTTTACTGGAGTTGTGAAAATCTTTTATGTAGACTTAAATTACAATTTGGTGACATTATCTAGTGTACATATCAAACTGACTTGAATAGACTTGAGTCCAATATTAACCTTGGAGAATCCAATATATTCACTAATACTGGACTAAAGAATAGAATTAAGTGTATACTAAACGTTATGAGCACATGATTCAAAGGAGAAAACGCATGAAAAGATGAAACGAAAAGGTCCTTCGACATCTGAAACATTAAAAAATTTAACAATTATCCAGTCCATCCAATCAAACATTTTTACAGAGACAAGACTTGACCAAAGTTTAGTCCAATGTAAATTACATTTTGTACTGACATTTTGTTTCTCTCAAAGTTAGGTTAAATATTACTGTCATTTCTAGACGTAAGTTCCTTATATTTTAAAGAATTCTCATTTTTATCCGTTTTCTCATTTTAATACTACGCTTTAGAATATATCTAGGTTTTTCTTAGTTTAAATGATTTAAACGAGCTGTATAAAAATCCACTCATATCTGACATAATAAAACTTGCGCACGGAAATTATGGCACTTTTATACCTTTGTAAATGCGTAGGATAGACTTAAACCCTTCTTGTATCTAGAAACAGTAGTTTCCATTTCGCTGAAAGCAGTTGTTAGGTCAGTACATGTGGTTTACATTTTAAACATATAGTGAACAATATTGATAAATATTTTTGTAATTATGTTGATATTTTTTTCAGTAAGATATAAGTCTTAAACGACCCAGTAAGTTAAATTCTGACCTGTCTCAGACTGACTAGTATTTTTCATGCTGGGTAGTTTTCGTCTTAAACCAGATATATAAACGGAGTCAAACAGATCAAATTCAAATTGAAATATAAATCACAATTAATAGTTATTTCAACTAGCTCGTTACACGTTTGTTAGACGCATCTTACAATATTCTAAGACTGGCATAGCCAAGACCTGAAGGACGGTCGACACCACATGTCGAACAATCTACGTTTAATGTGCTCTTTCATTAGCCTTCGCGATTTGTTTTTGTATAATATAGCAATTCATAGCTTTAAAACAATCTGCAATTAATGCTAACTACTGTTGCTAGCAATGTCGGGTATGGTCTTCTAAAAACCTTAACCATTGAGACAGACAGTAGCTACCTGAATTAATGGTCTATTATTATAACGATAATAACAATAAATATAGTGTAAATATATCAAATATCGAACATGTCATTTGTTAAGCACTTAAGTTTACAGGTTTCTCAAAAATCTGTCATTATGAATAAGTGTAAACATATTTCTTTTATTTACTAAATAACTTTATTTGAGAAGAAACATGTGGGCAATGCTAAATTTAAGGTTAGTGACAGATAAATAGGAGACAGTTAAAAGTACAGTAGCAAAACGCTACGGCACAATAAACAAGTTCAGAACGACCGTTTCTGTACACACACACCTGACTTGTCGCGCAATTCTATTGCAAAACGCATTTCCTGGACTTTAATAACTTCCAGTGCAAGCCTTACTAATTAATACAATTTGAAAGCTGTAAACTGACTTTACTACAATATTTCCAATAAAAAGGTAATTTCAGAATTTTCAATGCAGACTCAAAATCGTTAAGAACGTTCCATTTAGAAATGCCGACATAAAGTGACACGTCATAAATAGAATTACAAAAACACATCCGGTTAGAAGCCTAAAAGAAGAAAATAAACGACGATAGATGTACAGGTTCTGCTTCATACTTTTAGCGTTTATTTCTTTTTAATGTCTAACTTGTACATAAAAGATGCTGGTTCGAACCATAGTTGTTATGAAATACACTGAATCATACTTGACGCATTTTGATCAAAACTTTTTAGGTAGGGATCACCCATACTACAATGGAAACCTAAGTAGTTTAAAAATTGAAATGCGAACTCAATTTTGCTCCTGTACGCAGTGTTGATAAAGATATGAATTTAAGAGTACTAAACTGATTCGTTTCACGCTCGTTACCATATATAAACAAGAGGGCCATGATGGCCCTATATCGCTCACCTGAGTATGACTGCTTTTAACAAAGTTGCTATGGACCTGGTTAATTGACCCCAGATGACCCATATTCGAACTTGACCTAGAAATTATTGAAACAATCTCTTTGACAAATTTCCAGGATATTTGGACTGAAAAAGTAGCATATAGAGTGTTAACAAGGTTTCTCGATATTTAGGCTCTGTGACCTAGTTTTTGACCCTAGATAACCCATATCCAAATTTGAGCTACAAATCATCAAAACAACCTATCTGACAAATTTCCAGGACATTAAGACTTAAAATGTAGCCTCTAGAGTGTTTACAAAGTTTTTTACATATTTGTACCATGTGACCTAGTTTTTGACCCAAGATGACCCATACTCCAACTTGAGCTAGAAATCATTGAAACTACCTGTCTGACAAATTTCCAGGATATTTGGACTGAAAATGTAACCTCTAGAGCTTTTACAAAGTTTTTCTACTTTCGGGCTCTGTGACCTAGTTTTTGACCCCAGAGAACCTATATTCAAAACTGAGCTAGAAATCATCCATAGAATCTTTCTGACAAATTTCCAGGTTATTTGGACTGAAAATGCTACCTTTAGAATATTAACAAGGTTTTTCCATATTTGGACACTGTGACCTAGTTTTCCAACCCTGATAACCCATGTTCGAACTCGTTCGAGATATTAATGAGACAAACATCCTGACCAAGTTTCATGACAATTGCAAAAATGTGACCACTAGAGTGTTAACAAACCAATTGTTAACGGACGGACGGACGACGGACAAAAGGTGATCAGAAAAGCTCAATCTGTCACTACGTGACAGGTGAGCTAAAAACAAGTACACGGTGTTTACGTCAAACCTCTTTCTTTTATAAACCTTTAATATACAAAGTTAGGCTCCCCTTATACATTCAACAAAATGCAATAAACAATAAACATAAATAATTTTGATAAATGTTTCATTGCGGTATAGCTAAATAGTAGAAAGCCATCTCCAGCAAGTGTAGGAGAGAGGCTATGAAGTGAAATCTTCAGCATCAAGAAACGGAAGGTAGGAAGTGTAGCGACAGACAAGGTTTCTTTATGTCACTGTTTACACCTCCTACTTCCACTGCCTGCCTCTCTTGATTCCTTGATATGCATTTGATTTTAATGAATATGCTTGATACCTATCTTTACGGTACACGCGAGGTGTGAATGCACACACCTTGGCCATATGTTACCGGTAGAGGTGGTGCAAGTAACGCTGCCGTGTGTAACTCCAGTTTTGTGATAAAAACAATGGACCCTCAGGTAAGAAAATTTAAATATTAATGCTGTGGATTGTTTAGTTTGACATTAAGACTAAGCGCAAGATGATCTCGAATTCTCGTCTGAGTCTGCTTTCTCCCAGATTTTTACCGTTTTATGTACAATTTGTGAAGAACACGAAAATACAGTGATCACGACTCTACGAGAAAAGTCAAGCTTATTCTGAATAGGAAATTCCGACTGGCATTGATTTCCAACCCTGTTTACTCCAGTTAACATGTAAAACTAACAAGAAGGATGTTTTTAGGAGAAAATAAATGATAACGTTAGCGTAGGCGGTGGACTGCCTGTCCATGTCGGTAACGCCGGTGGCATGGTGGTTTACTATAATCGCTTCCAGATTTCGAAATTAAATAAACAAATGATAGACCCGCGTGATAGCTTTTGTTAAAACGTTTTTTATGCAGTCAGAGAGGACGACCGTACTTTCTGATGCAAAATCTTTAGCTGAAATATGCTGTTTAGTGTTTGTTTAATACTTCTCGTCTGTTTCTGCTTTCCCCATATTTGCATTATAGATACTACTCTTTCGATTGGTATCAATTTTCAAGATCATGTCTATCCTTGTGCGATACTGATCGGGGTTCGGTTGTCGCTTGGTTCGACTTTACATTCCACTATTTATCGCTTAAGAATTATTTCCATGCGACTGAACCTTTAGACTGTCAAACGCAACTTCACTTGAAATCACGTGTATTGATACTAATTTCTAAAACAAATTATGTTATATGAAGTTCTTGAACTGACTGTCACTGTAGACAATTTTCCAATATTTTGGGCCTTAACTGTTTTATATGACTTTTACTACTTAGTAACGCTTTGACATCTTTTAGTCAAAACATTTTACTGTTCTTTCTCAACATTGCATTTCATATGAACTATGCTTTCAGATATTAGAAACTTGGTATTTTTAATCATGCATTTTGATCCTCTATGCGATTCGAACTCACGACTTGACAGTCGATCGTTGCTCTGTCTTGTGGCTCTTCGTCATGCTTTGTTTAGTGCTTTACGTCGCTGTAAAATTTTAAAGGGTTAAGGTTATGAGTTGTTAAAAGAAAAAAAAAGGAAAAAGAACAGCCAAGCAAAAGAGATGCAATGCAGTCTTACTTTTAGTTAAACAAGTTTTACTTCTCTGGATAGTTTAGATACACGGTAGAAGCATTCCACAAGGTAGCCGGATGCCTTCATTACATGACAAATATTGAGTGAGGTTTACTAACCAATGAGCTACAGACGCCCCTTCATCATTAGCGTCAATTGCCATCGACATAATCGTCAACGGTACCATCGATAACATCTATCATTGTCAGCTGCATCATCTTCATCACCAACTTTCTTATCGTTTCCATCAACATCATCGTCGTCATCGCCTCGACATAATCAACATCGTCGTTGTTGTTGTTTTCATCGTAATTATCATTATCGTCTTCGCTATAATCATTTCCATCTTTTGATATCGTAATTGTCGATGTCATCTCGTTTTCAATTATACAGTGGCTTACATTTGCTTCCTTTAATTTTTGTTTATTATTGCTAAATATGTTTATCTCTGAAAAAAAGAGACTAATTCGCTTGCGCGCTAAAAGTATGCATATTTATTAGTATCAGTATTTTTCTTCTTGTTCATAAGTCGTTAGAATGAAACAGCTTTCTCATCTCTCATTATAGAAGAAAGGCAGGCGAAAACCATCATGACAACCCCACAAGTTTGGTGTGTTGGGGGAATATAAAGGCATCGCCACGTCAGTCGGTCCACTTCTCGTCTGGGGTATAACGTTTTCATGCATAAAAGGATTTAGAAATAAGTTGGCACAAATGAGACTATGTGTCGCATACAATAACAAGCTGCGTACCTCAAACGTGAAGGACACACAAAGAGGTCGTCAGTATTCCGTGTCCACTTTTTCAGTTTGTCATGCATCAAGCGATTTTGAAATTATTTGGCACAAATAATGCCAACATGATACCGATGTGTTGCGCATAAACGTTAGGTCCCTGTCCTAAAGGTCACGGTAAAATTTGGCAGAAAAATGTGCCATTACTTTTATGTGTATATTATGAGTCATCTCCGTGTCCAGATCCCATCAAGGGATTTTGAAAAGATTTGGGACATATGTTGCCAACATGCTATCGGTGTGTCGCGCCAAGTCTTTTTTGAGAGAAAACTGATAGTTTTAAACGTTCGTTGGCACTGAAAAGGTCTTCTAAAAAGTCAAGACTGATTTCACTGGAAGCAGTTCAGTACTGCAGCACGCCAAGTCCTTACCCCCAAGTCGATAAACGCTAATTTTCAGCAATAAAGAAGAAACAAAACTATTATGTTGGTGTATTTGATTGTCTGTAAATAAGAAAATGAGCTAGCCGATTCTAAGATAAATATACATAATAGCTTAACATTGTTCACATACTGAGATCAGTCATACAGTGTACGTCCAGGTGAAAAGGTCCTCCCCAGCTGATAAGAATACTTGTAAAAGTGTCATGTTTTATTGGCTAGGTACTCTATAAAAGCGGAACAGAAAAAAAAAACATAGTTTAAATATCTGTGTTCACTCTAGAAGGTCTATCAGTAAGATGAAAATCTTGTCGCACGAAAGTGTCTGATATCTTCCAAATACACTATTTTCTTTTTTTCTTTTGGGAATTTGATTTCAAATGTCGAAGAGATGCCGCGTTGTTTGAAAATATATGTTTTTTTACTATCCCAATGCGTTCTGTTATTCTGCGTTATCGAAAACAAAACAGCTTAGTAAAAGTGCATCGTTACATACCACCTTTGCAAATGTCAAAACATGTTTTTCAATATGCATAGCCTCTTTAATGTGTATTTATCTAAATACTAATAGTACAATATTAAAACCAGTTTTCCCTACTATAGTTTATTTGGTTGTTTTCTTAGTAACAGAACTTAAATAGATAGATATTATTTCTGGAAAGTTTTAAACTATTTACATTTTTGCAATGAACATTACCGTTGGATACTGTAAAGAAAGGCGATTTTAATAAACCACCATGCCACCAGCGTTACCGGCATCGTGACGTAGTGCACCGCCTACACAAACCTTACTATGTATTTTCTCCTAAAACATCTTTCTTGATAGTTTTACTTGTCAAATGGAGTAAACACAGTGTTGGAAATTAGTGCCAGTCGGAATTTCCTATTCAAGATAAGCTTGGCTTTCCTCCTAGTGTCGCAGTTACTGCATTTTCGACACTTTAAAATGCCCTGTTTTATTCACATACATTATCGTGTTTTTTTCCAGAATGATATAGAAAACGGCAAAAATCTGGGAAAAAGGAGACTCAGACGAGAATTCGTAAATAATATGAGATCATCTTGCGCGTAGTCTTAATGTCAAACTTAACAATCCACCGCATAAATGTTTCAATTTTCTTACCTGTGGATCCAATTTCCACCGCAAAATCATTATACACCGTAGACTAGCGTTACTTACCACCTTCACCAGTAATGTATGGACACGGTGACACAGCAACCTACATAAATTAGGTATTAATATTAGTTTTGAGTACATGTAATGGTTTTCATTTACACACATGTTTAATGACAAGTTATGTTCAAAGTTGTTCTACAACCCAGAAAAACGTTCTTAACGTATCAAAATCACCGAAATAATTTGACTGAATGCTCGTTGCAACACTTCCGTGTGACAAATCAAGTTGTTTTTGCTTACTTGCAGTGGAATCAAAACAAAAATCATAAGTTTTAATGATTTACAAGCTGCTCTTATATAGTTCCTCAGGGTATTATATCAATAATCCTTTCCAGCCCTTCGAAAAGTACTCATTACCAATAGCTTGTGTATCACAGACTTTTTCACTTAAGAGCATGGGTTCAAATCCCACTCGAGCTATGACTTTGCTTTAGAATTTTTGTTTGTTTTGGTTTTAAAACATAACACATCGATTTTAATCTATTTCAGTTGTTGTAAAGCCATGACACATGGTAGATAAATGAAAATTGGGTATCAGTGATTTGAATAATTCTAAACTACATGGTCAACTTCTTCCATGTGTGCCTAAATATGTAGAAGAGTATATGAAAAAATGTTATATGAAATCTGAAGCCTCTAATATATATGTACGTTATATGCACATGAAATATTTGATGTACATATAACCACATAATAATATATAGTGCAAGTGTCTGATATTATAAAATTATTATCAATTAAATATTTTCAAAGTAGTAGAAGGTACAGATTATCCGTTCTTTTAATTTTATTTCGCATTTCATGGATCTTTGGTTTCATAACTTCGCCATCTTGAATTTACCGAAGCAATGAATCAAACGTTGATAGAGGGGAATCGATCTTTTTAGTTAATGTCTTAATTGTAAAATGATTAACATAATCAACTTCGTAAGACTGTGTGCTTTTATCAACTAGAAATCTGCTCATAAGACACATCTGTGTGACAGAAGAACAGGATAATTTTAAGAAATCACAAAATAAACTAATTTTGTCAAGATCATTTCAGTGTTTATACGACTGATTTCTCTTCAAATGCTCAACTTAAGTTCTTGCATAGAACCTGGAGAACAGTCAGCAGAGCCTCATTTATCGTTTTCAAATAACTCAGGTAATTTCCTTTACATACAACTAGTTCACGGCGTCATCTAAAATAGCATGTCACGTCAGATGACGATATTTCCTCTTAAACGACATCAAACATTTGCCCGTAACTTTAGCGATAAAAATATCCTATCTCTGTTAATTTGATTAAAATGATGTAAATTCATAAACAGATGTTAAAATTGTAATATATATCTGGTACGCCCTGTATTACGTAGTAGTTATTTTAAAAACTCATCCTGGCGTTTGACATTTTATCTTCTGGGTCTAATGTCCTAATATTAGGTTCGTTTGAGAGTACAAAAACATTCGTTCAAAAACGTAACAATTGTGTTAATTGAACTAAGTCGACTAAGTTGTGATTGCCTTGATTCAAAATTTGTCAAAATTTTCTCACCATCTACAAGCATTCTGGAGTAATGTTTGTAGGAAAGCGTTATTTTTTTCTGGTTTTCGTGCTTTTATTGACGTGGTAAATTTATTTAATTCAGACAGACAACTGCAATGTTATTTTCATCGGCCAGCAGATGTTTTAAAGACATACTCTCTGTTTCATGCAGGCAACAATATTGCCTAAGAATTTATATATAATTTTTATCTAAGTAGACGATCACAACCTTTAAGAAAATGTTGACTGTTATCAAGGCGGACATTCAATTTACTTCCATTACCTTCTAGGATGCAATATTCTACATTATTTATGCTTCTTGCTTTCACCAATGTTTGCAGATCAATGTAAATGATATTGTGTTGTCTTGTTACTGTATTGTACAGTGGTCACTTGTATCGATTCAGACTTTCTGCAGAGGTTTAACTTACTCTTAACTGCTCGAAATTATTCCTTAAACAGAAAATGATTACGATCATTACCTTATTCTTAAATATGAATTAAGAAAGTAAATATATATTTCTACCTATTAGATCTATCCATTAGTATTTGTTCTATCTAATTAGAATGTTGTTGATTAAACACGCAGTTGTTAAGGGAAGTTAATCTAATATAGTTGAACGGAAATCTTCCTATAACTAGGATAAAATGACGAATACACTTTCCTTTCTCTAAAAGCACGTACTGGTAAAACTAATACCAGTTTATTATTTGTCAAATAGAAATCTACACGGGAAGAAGGTTGTTCATCTCAGTAAATTTGAATAATATCCTACAAAAGATGTTTAACATTTGTTTTCAATTCTTCGTATAGAGAAAATACAAAGACACAAAATTTTTGTAAGATAGGCGCAAAATCTCCTTCATTTATATTTATCTTCATTCCTAAAGTAAAGAGCTGAATATGCAAATCCTATAAAACCTCATGACGATTAGGAAAAACAAGATTTTCTAAATACCGTCGTAGAGTGAAAAATAAAAAGAAAGACATAAAATTCTGGTATGGATAGGCACAAAATGTTCATTCTTATAAGATCTTCTGCATACCAAAATTAAGTATCAAATCCTTCAAAGGCCGTATGTGAAGTTTGACATATCCCATATTGTGAAAAAAAAATCATGATTCAAATAAAAAGGGTCTAACTGATTTATTCCGCTATCAGGGAAATCCTTCGAAACGTTAATTAGGAGTTCGACACAAAATATTTCGGGGTTACATATGTACGGACAATATCAAAGCTATACGTCTCATACGAAGTAGGGACATACAAATGAATTCACACAAGCTCCATTGCGTTTTGTTGTACTTGCATCATAAGAGCCGCATTTTTTCCAGATTTTGTTTATTTTCCATTTCCCCCAGCACTGACAAGGAATTGATTGGGGAGAATCCCTATCTACCTCACAAATCTATCACATAATATAAATCAAGAAGAATTGCATAATAAGTTTAGAAATACACAAGTACAAAATTGTTTCATAAAAACAGTTTAATTTAATACTTCTAAATATATCTAATAATTGCCAGTTTCTAAAGTTACATGTTTGTCAGATATTGGGAATTCATTTCACTGGTACGTCGAAATACAATGATTAATAAACAATTACTTGATTTTCTCTAGCGGTACTTTTACATTTCCTATGTGCGTTGCTGCTCTGAATAAATGAGTCTATAGGAGTATGACAAGGCGGAATTCCTCGCAATTTTTGTTTTGTTTCGGTTTCCAAATGAACCATTTAAAATCAAAACTAACACTGTAAAAAAGTCACAATTTTTTACATTAAACTAAAAAGAGAGAAAAGTTGCTCTATTATTCAAATGAAAGGTGATTTTTTTCTATAAAAAAAGAAAAACAAAAACAAAACAAAAACGAATAAAATCCTATATTGCTTTAACTTTGTCACATCCTATATTGCTTTAATTTTGTCACATCCTATATTGCTTCAACCTTGTCACATTCCCAACACAAATTATTGATGTTTCACTTTCCATCAGTTTATAATTTGTTTTTTGGGAAAAAACGGAGGCAGGGAGGAGGGAAAGGGGTCCATGCACGGAGAAGTGCCTACCTATCCAATGTAAGTGAATAGTTTAGTTCTAGGCTAGAGAGGTGGGAGTGAGTTACCCATGCAAACACATTTTTTGGGGACGGGGTATGGAGTCAAGTACCTACGTTAAAAAATAATATAAAAAATCGGGGCTGGGGGTAACAGATGGAATGAGGGTAAGGGGGGTCCCGTGCAGGGATGGGAGGGGGAAGTATCTACCCATCCCATGTAAGTAAATAGTTTATTTCTAGACTAAGAAGTGTTTTCCTATATAAATGTAAGAAAAATCAAGTGTCCTCTGGGGTTGGGCTAATTTTGACCCACGGGACATGGTTACCAACAATCTTTGTAGGGGTTTTGCTATTGAAAAATTATTCCAAGTTTGAAAGGAATAACTTTGACACTTTTTGAGAAAAGGATATTATCAACAAATGTTAACCAAGAAATTGAAAGTCGAAAAAGGAGCATAATTTTGCAAAAATAAATTTTAGAGTTATCTGCTCTTTAGAAATGGTGTCATATTTTGTAAACACGTATTCTTAATTTGAAGTAAACAGCTTTGATAGTTTCTGAGAAAATGGATCTTAACACAAAGATCAACCAACGCCGACGTGAGGGTCATGAGAATACTTCCACTTTTTTTCTTCGAAAAGTTATGCTATCTTTTTTACCTTTTGACTGTGTAGGGAAGCTGAGGTGTTTGACTGTAGTTTTTCATTTATATTTTTCACTATGTTTTGTACTATGACCAGTAGTGCTGAAACTGTAAATTAAACATGTTAAGCATCATGCAAAGACACGACAGACCAAAGAGAAAATACAGATTTCAAGATAAGTCCGCCATCTTTCCTCACAAAGCGTGTCATGCACTGCGGACTATTAAAATGGCAAAATACAACGAATATCGACAAAATGCAGTCCAGCAAAGCAACATATTTACCTTTAAAACCCCTATAGGAAGTTCCCTTCACATGACTAAAATGAAAAATTTAAGGTATCGGAAATGAAAGCTGCAAATTGTTGTAGTTGCACACGTTAAGCCGACTTTTCTATATCACATCATTTTGGAAATAAGTTCTTTTATTAAATGTATCTGAACCCAATTCAGAAGCTTTTTACGAGAAGATACATGCATATGTTATAAACTTAAGTGAGCGATTCTGTAGATCCTTACAATAAATGCAACAAAAACTATACACAATTTATATCACAGTAAGACTTAAAGAGAACAGTATCTGACCAGATTGCAAGGTGGACCTTTTTATAGAACTTAGACTGGGAAACAAGTTCTTTCAATTTATATTAACTTTGGTAAATGACTGCTTGCTAGATTCAAACGAATATTTGTTCCAGAGTGTAGAGTGCAGGCTGAATGAAACATCCTTTGTGACTTTTTACCAGACAATGTCAAATATGAAAAGCCCAGGTCTTGTGGTATCAGACATTTTTTCCATAATTTGTGTGAAATATATCATCCTTTGAGCTGAGCTTTTAATTTGTTTAAACAGTATTTATTTCACTAAGTTCACACATATACAATTATGTACAGCGACATGATATTATACATGATTGAGAAGGAAGTCAAAGACCTATGCAAATTTCTTTCCTGTTAATAATAAATGTGTAGCATAATCTTCAGTAACAACACGTATTATTACACTAGTTACTAACTTGAAATAATTACACCTATTAAGAGTGAAATGAGGAACAATAGTACAACAAGCGAAATATATTAAATACAATAACTATTGTGCAATCATAGTGATTTGTTATTTATAAATGTGAGTGGGTACAGCAGAAAATTTCTGATGTGCGGTTTTAAATTTAAACAAATATTTTATATTTATTGAAATTTGATTTCATAATTGCACATGGTAATATTAAGGAAGTAATCTAGAAAGTAGGATAGTTATAGAAGTAAAACTCAGAGAGCAAGAGTCTTTGAAAAGGATGATAGGTCAGTTGTGTGGAGCAAGGTCTCTGTAAAAGTTTTATATAGCTGAGGGAAGTTTCGGTAAGATAAACGTTTTAAAGGACGACAGTACATTATTCAGACAGTATGTGTCATGAAGGATTGCAATCTGACTATAAAACATCTGTATATTTATCTTGAATAGCGTAGAACAATATTATAAATGGGCGTAGAATAAATTGCAAAACATATTTCCTATTGATAGATAAAAAACTAAACATTTGCTCCAATTTAAAAGAATTGGATAAATAAGTTATATTATGTAGAGAAAGGTGTAACAGAACACGCAACTTGCACGTTTTGGAAAGTTAAATGTATTGAAAAGTCAATGCCGGATACCACTGAGTCGGTAATAGAAAGAATAGCATAATAACTTGGGATAATACTTATATTGTGTAGGAAGCATATAAAGACTTAGGCAACACCAAATCGCTTTGTACTCGATATATATTCGTGTACAAGTTTGAATATTTTGGCATTTGATTCACCGCTGAGGCCTGTGTCGCTGTAAAGTAAGGCCGACACTATTACAGGTGTAATTTGTTGAAGCGGATCCCTGAAAATGGTCCTCTGGCGGGAGAATTGATTACAGTTAAAAAAGAAGTGACATGAATCTTCAGTCTTATCGCACTGGCAGAAGGGGTCATCAATAATGCTTTTAGTAAAGAGATCTTCTTTGAGAATGCTACAATGGGTTCTAAGACGTGTGTGTAAGATATGGGACTTACGGCCACCATGGTAATAATATGAAGGTACTTTGGAAATTGTAGAACTGAGTTTGTTTTAAATATGCCAATGCTATCTGCATTTCTGACTTCCACAGGTAGTTGATTCCACTCGCTAATTGTAGAGTGAAAAAAGATTTAGAAAAGAATTGAGTGTTACAATGCATGTTTCTGATATTGGGACTATTTCTTAGATTGTAAGGAGTCACATCATCAACAGATTAAGGGACTAAGGAAGATAGATATGGTGGTACCAGGAAGTTTGTCATTTTATAATTTATTTTTAATAAAACTTATAATAACATTATAAGTTTGTGTTTAAGCCTTCTAAATTTAAGAGTTTCAAGACTAGTTTCTTTGTAAATGTTTGATATTGAAACTAATTTGGTGGCTCCAGTAATGATACGAGCTGCTTCCAACTGGATCTCTTCCAATTCATGTTCTTCCTTTTGTGTCTCATTTTGTATTCAATTATCCCATACGGCGTCTACATACTCTAAGACTGGCCTTATAAAGGAGTAGTAAATAGTTTCTAGGGACTTTCTGTCTAGAGTAAATTTTAATTTCCGCATGATATTTATCCTTTGCCAAGCTTTTTGTTTGATATTAGAAATATGTTCACACCAGGATCCGTTTTCAGATTGCATAACTCCAAGATGTTTATGTGATTCTACTTCAGAAATTTGAATATTGTTCATAAAAAGAGGTGGATGGTTTTGTGGTCGATGCTTGTTAGATATAAAACTTGATTCTGTTTTGCTCGGATTAAACTTGACAAGCCAGGTATCTGTCCATTTGCTTATCTTGCTAAGATCTTAGTTCAGGATTTCAGCAGCGGTGATAGGGTTTTCAACGATAAGATAGAGGGATGTCTCATCAGCAAACAGTCTAATGAGTGATTGTATGTCCAGGACGATGTCATTGATATAGACCATGAACAGAAGAGGTCCCTATATTGAGCCTTGTGGAACACCAGCGTTGATATTAAGTAAGTTTGAAGTAGATCCGGATAGAACAGCTCGTTGTTGTCGATCAGATAAATAGTCTTTGAACTATTCCAGAAGATTACCAGATATCCCTGTCAAAGACAGTTTATGTATCAGACCTTTGTGCCAGACCCGGTCGAATGCTTTGGAAATCTCACAAAAGACTGCTCTTACTTCTTTGCCTTCGTCAAGAGCACGATAGACAGTATGATAACTTGAGGTAAGCTGATTTACAGTAGAAGCTTTGGCGACAAATCCAGAATGAAGTGAGGTGATAGTGTTGTTATCAAGAAAGAAATTGAAAACATGTTTGTGAATAATTTTTCTATCACTTTACTTAGGGGGTGCTAAGAAGTTAAATGAGTCTATAATTAGAAATATCTTGAGGATCTCCCTTTTTATACACAACACAGACATGCGCTAATTTCCACTCTGAAGGAACTTTTTCGGACAACATGGAATTATTAAAAAGGCAACAGAGGGGTTCAGCTAGTTCTTGTGAAAGTTCTTTTAGGATTTAATTATTTATGAGGTCTGAACCTACCGCTTTCCTTACCTTTAGGGATTTAAGTATTGATGTGACTTCTAGTAGTGTTGTATGTATATGTATGTTGCTATTTTGTGTATGTTGGGCTTTTAATCATTAAATGAGCAAAGGTTCCGAATTGTTTTGTAAGAGATTACTAGGCAGTACCACATGCCAAATATGAAAGTTCTAGGCCAGTATTTTAGAGGAGCTGTCATTTTAAGTTATTGTGGAAGTAAGAGAGTCGATGGAAATCAGAAGTGTTCGGGTGAACATTTTTTTTAAATTTCATCACTTTAAAGATCATGTAACCAGCATCAAAACAATTAGTAACCAAATAAAACAGGAAATAATATTTCGATGCTTGTTTCCAAAACTTTTGCAATAACTGCAAAAATGAGCAGCTGTCACTGACAGTCCAAAAACTAATGTAATAAATTGCCATGCTATCTGATAAACAGGAAGTAAAATCTATTTCAATTCAAGAAGAAATGACAAAGACACAGGAATGACTTTACACAGCGCCTCATCATTTGTAAAACTGTCATCATTAAGCACCAGTATTTAATTACGACAAAATGAAAACAAAAACATAAAATGAAATGATTTTGAAGATATATGACATATAGAATATTATACCTTATCATAAGTAAATACATATCTCATGCACATCAGATCGGGTTAACAAAACATTTTAACTCGTTTGAAGTTTTAATTTCCCGGTATTTGTAAGATGAGCCTGTCACTAATGCCACCAAAATAGATAAAATTACGTATAGTCGTATCAGCGCTTCTCTTTTATATGTAAAATGAGAATGAAACCTAAAAATATGTTTGTTAATAATATAGATGAACACGATATGCAGAGATTTTAAAATATTAATGAAACAAAATGGTATTCAAAGATAAGTATCGACTGGGATGTCTTTCCTTGAAACAAAACTGATACATATAATGAATCTATTTTCTTGTCATAGTTTCCAACTAAATAGGAAAAGTCCCATACTAGAAGAAACTGATAATTTATTATGAAGCCTTGTATCTGTTGTTAAAGTATGCACTTAGCACACTGGAGAGGGTCAATTATATGACAAACAATAAATGTCGATGATTTTTAAACGAAAATATTATATTTGATTATTTATATTTATTATCTGATAATGTTTAGGACTTTTTTGTTTGTTTCACTCAATACCGGAAAAAGTTACAAGTGAAATTTCGTCCTGGTCAGCTGGACTACACTTATATAACTCTAAGATAGAAATGGTGTTAACAACATGTGTATGCGTGCATACTTCAAGAAGTGCATAATATTGTCTTGCAATTGATAGAGAAAACGTTTTGTTTTTTTATTCAAGGAAAAACGTGAGGCTAATTTGTTGCGCTGCAAATAATAACCCACGTCATACATTTGCCATGGTAATAGAAATGAAGCAGTTTTATTTTAAGTATGTTTTGAAACAAAATTATTTTCAAATGATTTTCAAAGTCTTATTTCCTTAAAACATTCAAGGTTTTCTTATAAAATCAACTATTCACGAAGCAAAATAGTAAAATATTTTATTGAGGAAATACACGTCTGAATTGAGAACATAAATCGGATCCTGTCTTAAGCATCATAATCATGCTTCATCAATGTATCAATTAAAGGAGTATGATTACTTTTAGGAGATGTACAGAACACACGAAGTATAATACTTCTTTTATTCTATTTGCAGACTTAATACCGTTTGTAAAAAGTTCTATCTTAAGACCTGATATGATATGTCATCAGTCATGACTGACACATTACGTTTTCTATGAACAGCTGAGAAGCTATTAGATCATCTCAAATTAAAACAGCTTACAAAATTATGTTATCTGAAATACGACAAGTTCTTCATTATTTTGCCTAAGCATTACAACCAGCACGGAGACAAGACAATTAATTTCTGTTAAGACTGCTGCAATGTATATAAAACCTAGAGATTAAAGGCATCATGTAACGCTAGAACGTAATTATATTTATATTCAACGTAGTTACCGCATAATGGGGAACAACAAGTGAATTGGTATTGATCGGCAATTTTTGTAGAAGAATTTCGATATGCACAAAGCATATTTTCCCATTTGAAAAATAATACTTATTTCTTGCCAATATTTTTATTCTTCCGCCTGTGCGTTGTGCGTGACTTTTTTTTAATTTACCGATTATGTCTTTGTTCAGATTAAAAAGAACATATGTAGACATCTTAATACTAAAAAGATATTTGAATTTCAAAAGTAATCATATAATTACGAAAAAGATTGTATAAATAAATATATTGTTGTATTATTGGCTAGAATACAAGATATTGTGACTGTAATGTTATTCCCAGAAAAACAATTTAAAATTTCACAGTGACCGTGACTAAAGATATATAAATTGTACTAAATCAACGAAGATAAACATGTTTTTGCCTTTACTGTAATAGCGTACTATTAACTGTTGTACAAGTCTGTTAGGAATTTCCAGGATTAGCTGAAAAAGGTGATTTCTTAATTCCTGCATTCACCACGAAGTTATAGACTTTATATTGAAAGTTCTTACTGATAGTGATATACCGTATAACATCTTTTTTAGGTGTTACTTTTACTATTTTTTAACGACTTTTGTGACAGCAATATCATCATGGATTTTAATGCTAGCGATATTAGTCCTCCTTTGTCAGTTGGGGTTACGGAAATGATAAAACACTATGAAAACCTTTGAAAAAGATGTCAGAGGATATACATCGTCATTTGAACAATAATTATATCTCAAAGCTCACATAAGTTGCCAGATACTCCTCCCTTCAGATTTATATGGTAAAAACGCCCGTTTTATAATACAACAATTCGATGGAATTATTGTAAACTCCGATATACAAACTCTTACATCCCCAGAGGCTCTACCAATCAGTATTTTTTCGTTAATGTACTGTAGAGAAGGAGTCAGAGCACATGCCTGTGGTTCCGTCGCCGATAGTCGAAGTTTTATCTTCAAGAGCTTTCCTTGAGATGCTAGATGAAACATTATACTTTGTTCACTTGTTCAAGAGCTACAGGGGTCTATTATGGACAGAATTCAAAAAGCGTAACTGTGTTTGAAGTCGCGAAATAAAAGTCATTTTTGGAAACACATCTAACGCAATTATGACCTATAAGAAAAAAATACTTAAATTCAATTTTATTGTTTTGTTTTGTTTTTCCTACAGGACATGTGTGTAAACGCAGACACGATTTTACGTGCGAAGGAGACCTGTTTTCCTGTTTCGTTATGTTTGATTGGCATACACTGGCATTAACGCAACTAAATGGTTGCCAAGAGTATAGTTTTCTGTCATATGTGATTGAAACTTGTTGCCATAAAACGTCTGCATACCATAAAGATATCAGAAAATTCCATATTGGTACTAGATATGAAGTAAAGATAGAATAAATGAACTTAAAGATGCAATTTTACCCTGAAATATCTTTGACTTAAAGTTCTTTTTGCTTTTTTATTGTTTAAAGCACCATTCAGATTTCTTCAAAAGGAATGCACCTTGTTCTTGAAATTTTCTTTTCATTTAAAAGAACTTTGTAGAAACCGTGTACCAAAAAGCACCTTATTAGCATTTAGTTTTTTTCTCTCCGCAACTTTCCTTGCTTTTCCATTTTCCGCAATTGTCGGCAGTAGTAGCTCATCTTAAAATAGTCATTTGTGTTTTCCCAGAAAGGGAGAACATCAAACATCGATGATGTGGTAACAGATGTGTTATTATCTTTATTTTAAATAAGTAATTTGAAATTTAGTTGTAGATGGTAGAAATTGTAGAAATGTCCTTGAAGGCAAATGTTTTGATAAAAACCGTGAATGAAGTAACTTTCGAATTTCACGGCGAAATCACTACACATACACAAATGGTCGGATGGTTAAGACATTCACAAGTCATTACTTGGAACGATCACCATGTCAAGCAAACAGCAAAAAATAAGCATATAAAATGTCAAGAAACTTAAAAAGGGTATAAAAGTGATGTCAGAAAACAACCGTTGATAATTATATTGACGAACAGAAATAACTTTGGTCACTTAATACAAATTATTGTGGGTAAAAAGGCTCAGCGCAGTTTGACTGAATAGAATTATATCAGTTAGCAGTAAATTCATGTTGTAGGGTCAGAAAAATAGCAAATTAAGCTGACTGACTTAAGCATTGTTACAGATATCCCTTATTTTATATAAAAAAATCGCATCATATGACCTATTCTATCGATAATATAAGCCTTTATTATATCTTTAACTTGTAACAATATCTTAATTGAAAAGCTGTTTCATTCAGATGCACACTGAAATAGAATTTCATCTTTGAACATTTATCTTAGATCTGGTTTGGTAAAGTACAAATTGCTTTTCCAGACAAAAGCAAATTATTAATATTTTATCTAGACTTCCGTTGCCGATAGATATTGCACCATTGGGTGCTATTCGTCTGAACATTGAAAGCCAAGGCAATAAATTTAAATTCTGTATGTAATATTAAAATATCATTTTGCTGAAAATCGCGCACTGTTCAGCAATAAATATGTTAATATCAAGAAATTCAGGCAATGTCATTACATTAGCGGCCGAACAGTCAATTCCTTCATTAGTATGTTACTTTCAGTATTACTTTGCTATCAGAAACTCTCAGAATACTTCAACAGCAGAGAATTTTATCAGGACTTTACCTTCAGACAAATCGAGATCCGGAAGTTTTGTGTGACATTTCTACCATATAATTCTAAGACTATTTCCATGACCATATGGTTAACTCACAATATGGTAGGGATCTAAAGGTTTTAGTATAATAAAAACATACTTATCATATAATTTGAGGCTTTTTTTACTTTTTAGCTGAATATTTTCAAATTCCCTCCATCAATGACAAAACGGTTTAATAAAATTCTACAATATGCTACTACGACATAAAAACGCACTGAAGTAAATGACATGACACTTGTTTCTCTTACGTTTTTAATATGAAACATTTTATTATGTTCAATCTGTTGGAAAGTATAAAGGTTTGGTTAATACAAGGTACATTGAAATGCTTTGCTTGTCACCTTTCAATGAATAGCCACTATTTGTCAATAGATCTCTAATTGTGGCAGTCAGTCACAGTCATTACCGCTAACGATGTGATACGGCTAATTTTCTTTTCAAAAGAATCTATGCTTTTATATCTTCTACTACGGAAACAAAGTGATTAATACAACATTTCCACCTGAAACCCGTGGCGAATCATATGTGATTAATATACGGAAATGTGAAATAAAATGCTTCAAGGTGAAAAAGTGTGAAGTATCAGTTTTGAGAACAGATTTGAGAACAGATTTGAGAACATTTACATAACAGCATAAGCACGGTAATCTTGATAACAAGCTTACCAAAGAAAGATGTCATATATTTAAAGTGTCGTTTTGAAAGAGTGCCTGAAACGAAATTCCAAAAATTTTACTTTACCTAAGAAAATCAAATCTGGAATAATTGCAAAATGTGGGCGTTGCTTCCAGTTTTTCTTTTCACTAATGTACATTGTTAGGCTGAAATTCATTAAGCTTAAATACATTTAAAATAACAAATAATATAATAAGTAGTTAAAATAAATATAAATTAGAGACATATAATTGTAAATATAATTTAGAGACATATAATTGTTCAAATAAAACTCTAATTCATAAAGTTACTTAAAAAGTGATAACATTTTTTTAACAAGCGTTTGTTAGTTTCATATTATTCTATACCAATCAGTTCATAATGGTTGCATACAAGTTTCAGACGACAAGCTCAGCGATGTATAGCACGTCTGCGTTACTTAGAGAATTATTATCTTTTGGGACCTTTTGCGAAATTTAATATTGATATGTAAACTGTATCGGGTTAACAGATTTTGCTATAAAATTTGGTATTTGAAAACATTTTCTATACGTGGTGTAACTGCCTGTAATTGGCGAACGCTGGCTTACTCAATCTGCAATAATGCTTACTGTAAGGTAGTTTGACATCTTATTTTATTTATCATTTCTAAGAAACAGTTCTAAGCATTTAAACTTACTTTCCAACAGCGTTTAAAATCAGACAATCATAAAAGCAGTAAATAAGACAAATACACTTTTAAATACGTAATTCAACAGTTTAACGACCAAACAGTTTGCCACTTATCCAAAGATTGCAATCTTAATAATACCAGACATAATTAAATACACCGTGTTCAGTTGACGAAAAACATTCAAGTAAAACACATTCAATTTGATTCTATAAACAAGATTTTTTTATATGATTTTTTAAAAAATTCGTGTCATTAAAATAAAATTCAGAAGTGAGTGGAAGACGATGCTTCATACCAACGGTCAGAGCTAAGACACAAGCGACAATAATCAGCACCCTTGATGGGACTGATTTGTGAAACCTTCTTTTAACTTAAGTAAAGCTTTGCGCTCAAAACACTGAAAGTAATGAACATATGAAACAAAAATAGTAAATAGGATCGTTGAAATAAATTTTTGAGGAAAAAAATATTCGTTAAACTACTGTTTGTCCAAAGCATTCAATAATAATAATTATAAATCCATTAAAATCCTTTGATTATTAAAAATAACAAAAATCATAAACTCTTTGTCATTAAATGGAATCGGTGCGGCATTTGAATGTTTTTTTTTCTTAACAAAAACATATTTATGAACTTGGAAAGCTGAATTAACATGTCAAGCCATACCGGCTATAGAGAAAAGAGTCAATGTCGATATGTTAGGGTCAGGTTTGAATGGGATTTATCCCTTTACCTAAAACAATACTTTGTTATTCTTTTAAGCATCATGTTGTCAGTCCAAACCCTCTTGACTGTGTCTTAACGAGTGATTCGAGAAAAGAGTAACGATTGTAGTCCAACGCCTCTATGTTGAATATTTTCTAACATTACCCAGCGTGCGCTGCCTGAAAGACATAATGACGCCCTTTTTTGATCCCCGGGCAATGATTCTTTAAGGTAAAAACAATTCAATATTATCTCTTCATTTATGAGTTCATAGACATAAATTCTACAATCACTGCCAAAGTTTTGTCAAATACGATGAAAAAAAAATTGCAATAAATATCCAGACAAATATATCAATTCTATTAGCACTTCTAAAATGTTAACGAAATAATAAATATGAAATAAATCCACATGAAGATGTAAATCGGCGATATTTCAGAAATAAACTTGAACTAAAAATTGCACATTGTGTCCTATAATTTTGGAACTGCTTGTCTTGATTTAATATTTACACGTAACATTTCATATAATTTAATGAATAATGTAGTTGTCGTTCAAAGAATTTAACCTTCAGTTTTTTTTAAATGATCGACATGTAAGCTTCATAGCGCAAATTACGATTCTCGTAACTTTGAAGGTCATGCCAAGTGAACTTTACACGATATCTTATTTACTCGATATTAATTTAGTGTAATATAGTATGTTGAATGGGTCATAAAGATGATATACATAATTATTACTTAAAACATGAGGCTTCCTGTTTGGTTGAACTGCTTTTAGCAATAAAGCCACCTTTTAGATCTTTGAATCAGAAAAAGCCTTTAGAATAACACCGAAACTTGAAAGACATCCACAGAAACATTTGAATTAAACATTTTGTCATATATATCATCTAAGGAATCAGAAATTTTATCAATGTAAACCAGCTAGAGGAACTCGCCAATCATTATAAGCATATAGGGAAAAAAAGTAGAGCAACGCCGTTTATCGAGCACCTTCCGAAATCACTATTCCAGTTTGTAAGAACAATGTCTATACTAAATCAAATGCAATTATTGTTGTTGAGTATTCTTCCAGGTGATTTTGAAATCGTTTTCGACGATGGCATGACGCGCATGTGATTCCGCAGTTAATTGTGTGGTGATAAGTGATTGGAGGAATAGATTATTTATATTTTAATAATATCAAACACAGACAGTTTTTTTTCTATTTTGTAACATATTGATCTGAATATTATATAAATAAGTCTGACATATAATGTAAGTTCTATCAGAAAGTTGATATAATGTAGATTTCAAAACGATAACAAGGAGGGTAAGTTCCAACCGAATTGAACTTAGACGGTAAATTTGAAATTTGAAACTCGTTCGATATTATTTTTGCCAAAATGTATCTTAATACAGTCTCAAGCTATAGGAAATCCTAGATATAGCTGCAGGAAATCCTAGATATAGCTGCAGGAAATCCTAGATATAGCTGCAGGAAATCCTAGATATAGCTGCAGGAAATCCTAGATATAGCTTCATGGTAATCCTAGATATAGCTGCAGGAAATCCTAGATATAGCTGCAGGAAATCCTAGATATAGCTGCATGGTAATCCTAGATATAGCTGCAGGTAATCCTAGATATAGCTGCAGGAAATCCTAGATATAGCTGCAGGAAATCCTAGATATAGCTTCATGGTAATCCTAGATATAGCTGCAGGAAATCCTAGATATAGCTGCAGGAAATCCTAGATATAGCTGCATGGTAATCCTAGATATAGCTGCAGATAATCCTAGATATAGCTGCAGGAAATCCTAGATATAGCTGCAGGAAATCCTAGATATAGCTGCAGGAAATCCTAGATATAGCTGCAGGAAATCCTAGATATAGCTGCAGGTAATCCTAGATATAGCTTCATGGTAATCCTAGATATAGCTGCAGGAAATCCTGGATATAGCTGCAGGAAATCCTAGATATAGCTGCAGGAAATCCTAGATATAGCTGCAGGAAATCCTAGATATAGCTGCAGGAAATCCTAGATATAGCTGCAGGAAATCCTAGATATAGCTGCAGGTAATCCTAGATATAGCTGCATGGTAATCTTATCAAAATGTTTTTGTCATCTGAGACTGTGAGAGAGCCGGTTTTGTAAATGAAGTCTGAGATATGCTGAGTGCTGTAAGAATTCTGACTTCAATAATTTTACAAACGCAATATTAATTTCTCCATGATGTTCTTTGTAAAAACCATCTGTAAATTCAAAAAGAAAGGCTACCAACATGATACTCTTCAGCTCTCTGACTGCTTGGTAATTAACCCTTGTACAGTTTGTTGCTTTGCTTTCCTCTTTGCTTGCACGACGGTAGCAGGAGTTTAAGAGGTTATAAAGGTTTCTAGAGAAAGTGCTTTTACGAAACGTTTGGAAACATTTGATTCACTTGTAATACAAATAATTAACTCCCAGCTGATGATTACAAAAATTCAATTGTGAATGCCGGAAGGAAGTTTGAGAATTAATTTTCTACTAGAAAACCATTAATCTTCCAAGTACACTGTAGTTTGTGTGATTCAATATCAGGAACTTCTGTATCACAGACATCAATAAGGCTTTTCAGTCTTAATTTCACTAGCAGGGATTTTTTGACAACAAGAAAACTTTTAACTACTTCTACCGGAAAAAAGAACAGTGTGGATGTTACTATTTTGTGTTAAAGTTCAAATCTCCTAAACCACCTTTATTTCTCTTCATTATCTTCCGTGTTGTTAGTTTATTATCAACACTCATAATTTTTAACAAGTACCTTTCTCTGTACTTTTTTATTTACATTTCTCATTTTCTTCTATAAGGTGTGCTCTAGTGTGAATTTGAGCACCTTTTGTCTTCAAATCATATATATTTTGTGATTGTGCTTGAATTTGATTGATCTGATTTTGGATTGTATTGTTATCGCTCTTGTTGTTGTCTAATTGTTCATACATTCTTTTTGCAATTGCGTTTCTAGTTTTTGTAGAGTTAAATTTGTCTCGCGTGCAAGTTCTTTTTTTAAAATAATAGTGAAAATCCTTCTATTTCTAATTTACAAAGTTCCCATTTCATTTGTGGATTAACATTTAACGTGGGGAATGAAGAACTATGTTAATTATTTTATTTACATTTCCATTATTTTTAAGGAGTGCATTCTTTAATTTCCAATAGCCTGGTCCTCTTTTACTTGGTTTTTAGCTCACCTGTCAGGTAGTGACAGAGTGAGCTTTTGTGATCGCCTTTTGTCCGTCGTCCGTCCGTCCGTCCACAATTAGTTTGTTAACATTTGGTCACATTTTTGCCTCAATTGTCATGAATCTTAGTCAGGATGTTTGTCACAATAATTACTCGGACAAGTTCGAACATGGGTTATCTTGGATCTAAAACTAGGTCACAAGGCCCAAAAATAAAAAATTTTGTTAACATTCTAGAGGATACATTTTCAGTCCAAATATCCTGGAAATTTGTCAAAAAGGTTGCTACGATGATTTCTAGCTCAAGTTTGAATATGGGTCATCGAGGATCAAAAACTAGGTCACAGTGCCCAAACCTTGTCAACAATCAATTACCTGCAAATTTGTCAGAAAGGTTGTTTCATTGATATCTAGCTCAAGTTTGAATATGGGTCATCTGGGATCAAAAACTAGGTCACAACGCCCAAATATGGAAAAACCTTGTTTACACTCTAGTGGCTAGTTTCTCAGTCCAAATATCCTGAAAATTTGTCAGAAAGGTTGCTTTGATGATTACTGCTCAAGACTGAATATGGGTCATTTGGGGTTAAAATCTAGGTCACAGAGCCCAAATATGGACAAACATTGTAAACACTCTAGAGGCTACATTTTCTGTCCAAATATCCTGGATATTTGCCAGAAAGGTTGCTTTGATGATTTCTAGCTCAGGTTCGAATATGGGTCATCTAGGTTCAAAAACTAGGTCACAGAGCCTAAATATTGAAAAACAATCTTAACACTCTTGAAGTAACAATTTCAGTCTAAATATCTTGGACATTTGTCAGAAAAGTTGTTTTGATAATTTGTAGCTCAGGTTCGAATATGGGTCATGTAGGATCAAAACCTAGGTCACAGAGCCCAATTATAGAAAAACGTTGTTAACACTCTAGAGTTAACATTTTCGGTTCAAATAACCTGTAAATTTGTCAGAAAGGTTGTTTCTGTAATTTCTAGGTCAAGTTTGAATTTGGGTCATCTGGGGTCAATTAACCAGGTCCATAACAACTTTGATAAAAGCAGTCATATTTGGGTGAGCGATATAGGGCCATCATGGCCTCTTGTTTAATTTTTAAAGAAATTGCCATGTGATCAGTCAATTGAATAATTGCTTATCTTATATCTGATGAATATATCTGTGGTATCAAGTTTTTATCAATGAGTCAAAAGTCTATTCTGCTTTTTTCTGTTCCGTGATTTCTCCTCCATGTAAACTGACTTTTATTAGCATGAACATTTCTCCAGACATCTGTTAATTTATGATGTTTTACTTATTGTTTTAGGCTGTTAACGGGGGGTTTGCTTCTTGCTTTTTGAGTGCGAGACCCTATCTACTTTGTCTAGTATGTCATTAAAGTCGCCATCTAATATTTTAATACCTTGGTTTACGTCTGTAATAATTCTGAAAATTTTGTGAAGAAGGAGTTTCGAAATTTATAATCATTTGGTCCATAAATATTGACAAGTATATATTTATTACCATCTATTTCTAGAATTAAAATAACGTACCTTCTAGTAGAATCAATATATCGGTCTAACTCGGATTTTAGAAATGTTTTTGATACTAGAATAGATCATCCTCTACTATTATAACCAAACGAGTGATATTGAATCCAATTTGGTAATTCATTTAATAATGTGTTTCTTAAATCTGATGTAAAATGCTTTTCTTGAATAAATATTATGCCAGCTTGTTGGTTTTAATCCATTCTTGCAAGCCTAAATTCAGTTCCAGTAGGATCAAGATAACAGCTGCATTCTTATATATATTTTATCTGATATGCCATAAAGTATAAGTTTTTTTCTAGATAATTGTTAAATTACCGCTAATCATTACAGACCTTGGTTTTCAACATATTAACATTTTCAAGTGAACTTTTTTGTTGAATATTTTCTTATTATCTCCTTTTTCATTACAGACCATGTGTCAATTATATCAATGAAACTGGTACAAAGACCACGCTTGAGGATGTAATCGAGGAACGCGCAAAGTTGTTTATGGTTTGCTGTCTACAGATTAGACCACAATATTAAAATCAATTTCTTTCTTATCTAATTATGACGCTTCTTATGTTTATCTTCTTAAACTTATGTTTTATGGACTTGTCAAGACTTGATCGAGTCGCTCTCTTTCTTACTACAAAATAATTATGCTAGATTTGGCACTTCCATTTGAAAACAGGTGGTTGGCATCCCCATGGGTACTAATTGTGCACCCTTTGTTGCTGATCAGTTGTTCTACTGCTATGAAAGATACTTCATGTTATCTCTTCCTAGTGGACATCAAAATGACATTATAACAGTCTTTAAAAACACCTCGAGTTATCTTGACAACTTGCTTAATATTGATTATAAACATTTTCCATCTCTGGTCAACTAAATTTATCCAAAAGAACTCAAGCTTAACAAAGCAAACACTTTAAAAAAGCAAACAGACCTTCTTGATCTAAATCTTTCGATTGAAAATGGTTTTGTGACTACCAAAATATACGATTGAAGAGATGATTTTTATTTCAATATTGTTAATTTCCATTTTTATTGAGATTTGATTTACAAATTGAAGTAAATAAAAATCAGAATTAATTTCTCCATGATTTTATTTGTAAAAACCATCTGTAAATTCAAAAAGAAAGGCTACCAACATGATACTCATCAGCGCTCAGCTTGCTTGGTAATTAAATCTTCTACAGTTTGTTGCTTTGCTTACCTCTTTGCTTGCACGACGGTAGGTAGCAGGAGTTTAAGAGGTTATAAAGGTTTCTAGAGAAATCTTGAAAAGAACCTAGAAACTCGATCAGTGTCTTAATTGTCTGATGGGTTGGTTGGAGTTAGTTCACCAAGACAACTTGTACTTGTTTGTTCTTATGAAAACTTGTTGGGGCAAGTGTGATTTTAGTGCTACCTAGAACAGGGTTTAAACACCCTGTGGCAACAGTTTTGCCACTGACCGCTTCAATGCGGTAACTCCACGAGTTCTCCTTTTCAGTAATTGTTTGCAGTGTCCCTTTTTTAAACTGATCACCTTAAAAATCTATGTTCCTCGTTCCTCTACTTTTTGATTTTGTAAGGAGGCTGTTTTCTGACTGTGATTTTACCTGACATGCGTTTTTCAGCTTTTCCTCATTTATATGAAGGTAGCAAGAGAAAGATTGTTTGTTTAGAATCTTGAAAAAAGATGACACGTTCCAATTTCTGCAGTGCAGCCTTCTTCAAGATAAAATCAGTTAATCTTTTAATTATTTAAATATATATCGTAGATGGGGAACAAGACATTTGTGACAAATTTTGAATACGGTTTTTTCCTGTATATGTGCCGTGTGTATAAGAAGAAATGACAAATGTGAAACACAACCTGATGCATCCTCTAAGAAGTGCAGTTGTAAATAGATCGAATAAACAGGAACGGCGGTAGATGACGACATTAATAAAGCTTTATCCCTAAAATGCCATGAGAACTGCTGGTAATATAAAATTAAAATAATAACAAACGTCACGTTTTTTTTCAAAACAATGCTTCATTATTCTGAGTGTAGAACTATTGGTTTTTTTTCATGGTAAAAATTCTCCATAATTGATAATTTTACTGCTGAGGTCATGCAGTCACGTTTTCTAAAATACCGTGAAAAATCACTCGTCTCTGGAAAATACAAGTACTCCTTTTACCTTGACCTGCCAGGATTGTCATGGTGATAAAATTGAAACATACACATACTAGTGATTTACTCTAACCGTCAGATAAGGCATGTAATTGGGCAGTGATTATATAGCTCATTTGTCTTCTCAGATAAAGCTATTAACGACAAAAATAACTTACGTAGCAAAAATGTTTAAGACGTATGTCTTTTACATATACTGCACATTTGACACTGAAGATCATGTTAAAGATAGTAAACTAGCGCTGTAATACTAAGAATTTCCTAAAGGAACCGTTACCTGTCTCTATTCGGAAGTCCTGCGATGACCAGAAAAGGACTGCATTGCAATAGTACGATTTGTATTTCTACGTTTTACGAAAATATCATGAATAAGAAATGTTCAGGTAGAAAAGATTTACGGCTACAAATCGTGCAATTGCAGACCTACTAGAACTAAGTTGAAATTAGATGCTCGAGGAAAATAAGTGTTCTAAAAAAACATTTTGTGTGTTTGGTTTAGTCTTTCAAGATATTTGAAAACATTAAAAGGTATTGCCAACCTGTTTTGCACACAAAATATTTTATTTAGATAAGGTCGAAATCTATCATAGTTGAAACGTTTTAACACTTGTTAACTAAAATATATTCGAAAATATTACATAAATGAATATCATTTGATTAGGAACGCACATGCACACAGTGAGTCTATTTTCTCAAACGTATCATAACACCTAAGCAAATCTAATAGAAATAGAAAGAAATATCACTTCTATTGTTTAAACAGTATGGTCGATTGATAACTGATATATACCTTCTTCCGTAACTGAAAATTTTGTTTTTAATTTGTAAACATTCTGTTACATTGGAAATTGTTTTAATAAATCGGTAAAATCGCTTTAGTATTTATTGATAATGGAACATACAAGAGGGGGTAGACGGTATGATGATCACGTTCCTTTAACGGCAGAACTATTGTTTGTCTTTCTAGAATGCACTTCAAGGTTGAAAATACCTCTCTGAAGTACAATACGTCTTTTTTGTGACTTCAGTGATATGTTTTCTTTTCTTTTTTGCTATTGTTGGAGTACGAAACAAGACGTCAGAAACAAATCGTTATTGTTTTAACTTTTTGAACAAGCAAGGGAAATGGTGAGACTGAGTGAAAGGGTGAGGTTTCTACACTAATGTTTTTGCTTTATGTTGTCCTGGCGATGTCCTCATAGGCAGTGTGTTTTGAAGTCTACTTCTGTCGGTGTTCTATAGCAGTTCGTATTGGTTGGTGCCAGGATTGTTGCTCTGCCTGTTTTGACTGGATATTCTGTTTCTGTTCATGCGTCTTATGAGATAATGGATACTAGAAATAACCATTTATTGGTTATATTTACGAGTAGTGCCATTCTTGATACCGTGTACAGTTGTATTACAATGTTGTTTTTTCTGTAGTCAAGACGCTGCTTTACATGTACAAATGTAATAATTAATTAAGTACAAACGAGTTAAAGTCATGCTCTGAACTAAAACTATTACATTTATAAAGAAGACAATACGAATAAGAATCTTAATAACTATACATATATATTCTTTTTTTTCAACTTCGTTTTAACAAAACGCAATAAAACAACATATTTAACATTCATACATAATTCTTAAATACTATTTTTCAGCTATAACTCATTTGAACAGTTATGTCGCCACGCCCTCATATCCGTGTCTGTATTGAACAGTACAAAGTATTTCGTGGATATACAACTCTCACTTGTGTTACTTTTATCGCCCAGATATGGATTTAAAAAAGATCGAATTCCCAAGAGGGTTTACATCTATTTACTAGCCGTGTTAGAAGCTTCTTAGAAAGTACTCAGAGAAAAATAAACATATATCATATAAGCAACAAGTCATTCACTGTCATTTTACAAACTTTAGAACATTGCTCTCGAGTATATCGGATCCTGATTTACTGAAGGAAGTAGAAGACCTAGATAAAATTCTCAAAGATAAGCTGAAAGATTTGTCACAAACAACTTAAGCGAGGCCTAAGTCACAATCTCTAAGAGTCTAATCTAAAGTGGAAATCTTTACAAAATAAGAGGCAACATATTAGACCAAATTTACTTCATAAAGTGGCTTATAATCATCCTGATATAGAAAAGTTCTACACTATATACAAGACAATCAAGACATAACCGTCGGTAGCATTTCAGATACCTTTCACCAGAGTTGACTATTACAATAACTCAAAAATAGCTTCCCATACTGATTTTCAGTGAAAAAGCATATCTGTCTCGTGTAGTTAATATTGATTTTCGTGCTTAGAGTTTATAAACGTAGGTACATTTTACTTCCTTTTCTCTGTTTTATACGGTGGCAAAGAGGTGACATGCACAACTTTTTTTTTATTGCACTTCTCTTTTTTTATCTCGTTCCCACGAGATACTAACTCGAGGGAACTACTGAGTATCTCGTTCCCACGAGTTACTAAGTCGTGGGAACGAGATAAAAAAAGAAAAGTGCAAATCTGAATAAAGAATCGCATTTGAAAAAAAGAGTTGCGCAGTACAAAAAAGAATCGTGTTGTAAAAAAAAGAAAAGCGAATGTAACATATGTCGAGGGAACGACTTACTAACTCGTGGGAACGAGTTAGCTATGTCGTGGGAACGAGATAAAAAAAAAAGAAAAGTGCAAGAAAGCAATATATTGTGCTACATTTTTTTTTCAAAGCAATACATTTTTATAATTGCACTCTTTTTTACCTCGTTCCCACGACATAGCTAACTAGTCCCCCCCCCAAAAAAAAAGCGTGACGGACGATAAGACGGATGGACAGACAAATAAGCTATATGCCCCCCACCCCTTTCCCCGAAAAATGTTCCATGAGCATAAAAAACGAAAATATTTTTAATAAAGCATACAAAATCAATTGATGAATTAGGATTGGACGAAACGAGACAGCTTAATAATCTGGAGATTGGCGAGTATTCAATTCGGCAGACGCAGATCCATATAATTTTAGCAAAAATTTAGTGAAATTGCAACCTATCTACCTTATCTACCTACTACGTCGGACGGGAAAATTGTGAGTAATTTTTCGGTGATCGAAACACAGTATTACAGTGATTATAGTAGGCGTTAACTTAGGTGACTTTTTTAAAAGGCAGTAAATTAGCATCATTATTATTTTACAGGGGATTATAACGCCTGCGGCATTATTTTTCATGACAGGCAAATTGGGTCGAACTTGAAACCAACCATGCATAACGGATTTTCAGAGATCAAACGGCAATAAACATTGGCTTATGTAACAGGCTATTATGCAATCACATTATAATTACATACCTATAATTGACGTCCTGTTAGCCTTGAGTGCAATCAAAAACTCTTTCTCGCCTTTACCTTTTCCCAGCCCTGATAAATGTTTCAACAGAAGGGTATTTTATCAGAATTTCAGAAATATCAAAATATAATTTAAGAGATCTGGATAGTCCAAAAGCTTTAAGATTTGGTATGTAACATTGCCTTGTATACCTTTACCAAATTTTTCCAAATTATGTCTTTTGGGTCAATTTTTACCTCGCCTGGGGTCATTTGATATGAGTTATATAGAAAAAAATATTTCTCTGACACGCATGGCATAGTTTACAAATTTGGTCTATAGTGTTTCCTAGTTGACCTCTACCAAGGTTATTCATATAATGCCCATGGTTTCAAAATTGGCCCTGCCCAAGGGGTCTTATTTACTATGTAAAATACTAAATCTTGTTTAAATATATATGTATTAATGACATTAAGCTTAAAACGGTAACTAATAAACAAATAAATATACAGAATCGTTTTCTTACTAACTTACTTACTTAGGTGATTAATGTTATTCAAGACCATATGACAATCAATTCATAAAGGCTGCATCCAAGATACAGATGGCAAGCTCGGCGTTGCACAACGCGTTATATTGACATATGATATGAAAATACTGCGTTACTGAGAGAATATTGTCTTCCGCAGAACATTTTTTTCTAAATTAAATTAGTTTCCACTCTACCTGATGAAACGTATAAAAATGGTAAATGGTATCGAAATAACCAGTATTACTTTTGGTAATTAGACAATTTGTATATTTAACTGCTTGTTATTTGCAAACTCTAAATTAGGCAGACTGCAGCTTATTCATCAATTTTATCAATCTTACCAGCCATTCTAAAAGGTCAAGGACATATAATAGTCTTACTCTGTGGCGTATGGGTACTTTGTTAAGTTCACAGACTGCAAAATACTTTGGCACAAATGATAAAGGTTCAAGTTATCAAGTTATAAACTGCCATGACTGTGGCCATTGTCATGTTTCAGGGCATTCAGGTCTGTGTCACATTTCATGTTTGTGTATTATTCATGAGTGTTTCGAGAGAGAGAGAGCAACGAATGTGGTGCAATGCCTCTATTTTTGATAAATCCCGACATAACACGATGTGAGCCTGGTCTTAAATATGGCACTCCTTTTAGAACAGTGGGCTATGATTCTCCGAGGTAAAATCATTTCAATGTTATCTTTTAATTTATGAGTTCACAGAGACATAAACTCAACAATCACTGCACAATATCTGTCAAGTAAGATGAAAAATGTTGCCATAAATTTTCGCAGAAAATCAAATTATCAGAAGCGCCTATGAAGTGTTAACGATGCAATGAAATATAAAATAAGTGCACGTGAAGATGTAAATCTGCGGTAATTCTGAAATAAAGTTGCATTAAAATTGAACACAACGTCCTATAATTTTGAAATTGCCTGTCCTGAATTGATATTTACACTAACATTTCATACAGATTAGTGAATAACGTAGCTGCCGTGCAAAGTATGACACTCAGAATTATTTTAAAATGAAGGACAATCTAGCTACATAGCGCAAATTTCGAAGCGCATGCGAACTGTGCTTAACGCGTTGAATCATTTACTCGAATAATAATAATAGGTATCAGCAAGTTGAATAGGTCTCAAAATAGAGCATAATACTAAAACACGAGGCTTCCTCTTCGATCGAACAGCTTGTAAGCAATAATCTTTCAGAACTTCAATCAGAACAAGCCCGTTGTATCAAACTGAAACATAGAATTAGCGAATCATGGTAATATTTTAATATGCATATTTTGTCGTCGAATTTGAAATCAGTATATGAACTAGATACACTTTTGACCAAACTAATTGACATCTGATTTAATACTTTCTTCTTTCTGCTGTAGTAGTTGTTTGGATTTGCATACTTTTGTTTGCATCGAATGTTTCCCTAAAAATAAATACATGTATTTGTGGAGGAAACGCAACCTCTGGAGAGTATGTCTGCTTATTGAACGAACACTGTCTTGAAAACGCATTTCTTAACGACACGTCAATTCACCTATGAGTTTAACAGCTATAATGTTGTTACTGGTATTTAGGTTTGTTTGGTGCTTTGAAGAATAAGACTACACACTCATTCGGAAGAACCTTACCTATATTGATAGCTGATTGATCTTTATTTCATACATAAATGGACGCTGAAAAAAAAGACTGGTATAAAATATTGAAGTATTAGCATCAGGTTAGAACAAGAAATCGTTGGAAATGAAGGAAGCTCGCCGAAACTTAAGGTAGAGCGACTGTAAAAAACTCCCGCCATTTCTTCGAAGATCGGTAAAGATCGATAAATGTCGGCTGTGTTCGGAAGAGTGTTTTAGATAATTTTAGTTTTTAACTCTGAAAATATTTTTTTATATATCTTACCAAATTCCTTCATATCATAACATTTCCATGGTAAATTCTTAGTTTTATCATAAAATATCAATAAAATATGAAAATAAATGCAACCGGATGTAAAGGTGTCTTGCCTTCAAAATCGAAAGTAGGCACGAATTACCGGTTTTCGCGAGTAAACAGGAAAATGAATCGCGACAAAAGGGTCGTTTTTCCAGACGGATACGGAATGACCATAAGAGGAAACACATTTCTCATGATCATAATTATACTGAGAATGCTGGAAGTGACAAGGAACATAAAAAATGAAAGACAGTCATTGATTCTTTAGATACTTGATTAACCTTGATATTTATAAGTACGAGTACTTTACCCATTTCCAAATTTACAGAAAGAAAGTTATTGATATTAAATAGTATTATTTTACACCTTATAAAATGTAACAAATAAAATGGTCTTCCAGCTTGTACCATGTGATCAACTAGTGTAATCATTATTGGATCTAATCTTATCAGTTAGTCTCGTTTTCATTTTCCGAGTCCAAAAAATCCATATCAATCTGTATTGTACTCATTCAAGCCTCGTTTTCATTTTCCGAATCCAAAATATCCATGTCAAATCCATATTGTACTCAAAGAAACTCTGCCTGTTGCTATTGTATCAGTTACCTCTTTAGCAAATTCGAGACGCTTTTTAAAGTTCGGTATCCCAAAGTGCCTTATTACCTTGACTGTGAGAGTTTTTTCTTTAATGTGTTTTCTGCTTGAAAAATGGTGGTGTGAAAGAGTTCGTGATACATTGATGAGCGTAATACTGATTCACTTGGACTCATACATGACTACAAAACCTATTGGACTCGGCTAGCGTCTCGTCCAATATAGGTTTTACTCTTTATAGCTAAATTATACTTCTTACATTCATACCAGTCATTTAAACATTAAATGTTTTAAAATTGGTAAGTGAATCCTTCAGTTTTTAAACTTGTAACAAAATAATGGCTAAAATAAGGAGAAAAAAACTGTTTAAAATATGAGTCATACATGTTACATTTACGTAAATTTTCCAAAGACTACATGGTAAAATATTTTTATCTTCTGTATTTAAGCTGGATATAGTTTATCTGTTAAAATATGTCCTAAATATTAAACTAATAATCATATTTTTAATTTTCTGACTCTTTGTTTTCTCTCAAACCAATTTTTACACTGCTCAGACCATTTGGATTTTTTGCACTCTTCCACAGATTAACAGGTTATGGAAGGTTGTTGTCAACAAAGAAAGATTTATTTTCTCTGTTTTCAAGTTTTGACACCTTTACTGCATCTGTAGAAACCAGTATTGTATAGGTATTTGGAAATTTGGGTGAAATATGGGACTTTGTTATACCCAAGGGTGTCAAATAAACTGAACAAAAGACGAGCTGTGGGGTTGTTTCGAAAAAAGTCGTTTATTTCTCTAAAAAGTATGGAAAGCCAACCTAAAAATTTGCAGGTAGATCAGTGAAATGATGCAGATTATGAAAATAAAATGTAAGATAACATCTGGAAAGGTGCTCATTACAGGTGCGCTACCTTAAAATGGTATTATGACCTTGCCGTGTAAGTTACTAATGGACAGAAGTGCTGTTCGTGTCTCTTAAAGTTTCATTCCAAGTTTCATACAAATCCCTTCTTAGCATCGCATTGACTTTAAATCATGCTGATCACAATCAAGTTGTCAAAGAAGACTCTGAAATGAATCATGCTGATACAAAACACGTCTGCTTTGGCTGAAGTCATTTGAAATGATGCTACACGAGCAACATAAGTCGTCTGTTTTTATGCTTTATTTGCGCTTTATTTATGCTAAGGTAAGTTTAGTTCTGTATTATTAAATTTAGTATAGCCATTAAAACATCAATCTGCTTACATATGCTAAGTTGTCTTTAAGCAACGTTTGAACTTTTGATCGTCATCTTGTCAAATGACGTTAAGTCGAAGTTCTTTTCCTTATCTTTTGACCTTTTTAGACCAGTCAGATTTGTGACCATAACTGATCTAATTGTAATCCCAAATTGAACTCTTAAATATAGTTAACTGTTCAAAAAAAGTAAACTTTGCAAACCTAAACTCTCACTATCATCTCAAGGTGGATATTTTCAGGCTCTACGTTTATAAACGAACATTTAAAACAAAGACATTTATATAATTAAAAAAGAGATAATATTTATATTCTTGAAACAAATGTCAACAAAATTGTTCAACATTTCAAAAAGTATTAAATAATCAAGTTATATAAAGAAATATATAATATTATAATTATGAGAATTAATCACTGCTTATAAGCATAAAACGTTTGACATTTACCTAAGTATTGGAATGCCTGCAAGATTATTTAGAATCGTTTTCTGTTTCATTTAAAACAACTTCGATAAACATGTCTCTACTCTTAAATCTTTTATTTGTAAGAGACATTGACAAATGTTAAACACAGTTTGATTCTATAACTCTCTTATACAGTAGCGCAATAGTAAATAAATGAATAGATAGGAACGGCACTGCCTTCCATACGGTATACCACATGAGAGAAATTTATTTTTATGCATTAAGAGACACGCTTTTTCCAAATAATATTTTAGTGTATTTACTTTAGCGCATCACACTTTACATCCATAGCTGATTACTTGAATGTGCCGAGATCAATCACGTTTCTTGAAATACTGTCTCTGGAAAATACTTACACTACTTAAAACATTTAACTGAAATGGAAACGTACACAAACTAGTGATTTATTCTAAATTGTCAGATAACGCATGTAATTGGGCATTTTCTTTTTATAAGATATAATGTCACCTCTGATAATGGTATTTCCGACAATAATTTACGTAGCAATGATGTACATATCGAACTATAACCAGACAACCAAAAGTTGTATTGAAATGGTTTGAATTGTACTTCCACGTTTTAGTAAAGAATCTTTATTCGGAACATTTTTAGGTGGAAAAGATTTACAGCTACAAAACGTGCAATTAGAGACCTGCTGACGCTAAGTCTTAGATGCGCCTATTTTGGTTGCAAGGGAAATAACTTCTTTAGTGTATTTTTAGTCTATCAAGATATTTTAAAACGTACAAAGGTGTTGCCAACTTGTCTTGTAAACAATTTCTTTTATTAAACAAAGTCAAAATGTATAGTACGTTTAACATTTCTGTAACACCTTTTTGTTTTGTTTTTTTTAAGTTTAAAAATCTTGAAAGGCATTACATTTAATTTATAAATTACCAATTGAACAAGAACGCACAGGAACAAAGCGATTTTCTCAAATGTGAGAACCCTTAGGCAAATTTAACAGCAAAAGAAAGAAATATCACTCCATTTTCTTTTAAAGTGTGGACATTTGGAAACTGAGTGATAAATGTTTCCCTATTGATTTTTTTTATCCTTTCTGCGTAAACATTTTTTTTTGGAACGAATTATTGGATAATCGGTAACGCCTCTTCCTTATTTACTGATAACGGAAAATACAAAGGAGGCAGACGGTCTGGTGATCACGTTCCTTTTTATAAATAGCGGAAACATTATCTGCCGTTCTAGAATGTACTTTAAAGCTGATTATTTTTCTCTGAAATATAATTGTTCTTTTTGTTATATAAAATATATTTTTATGTTCTTGTTGTTGTGCTAAAATGACACCATTCTTGTTATGAACGAGAAAATATATCGTATAGAAAATAAAATGATGATGGGTTTGTTTTCTGTTATGTGTGTTTTATTGTATAATGTCCTTCTGGTGCTGTTTTAATAGGCTGTGTGTTGAAGAACAGTGCGTACTTATGTTGCTTTTCTGTTGGATGATGCAGGGGTTGCAACTCCACGCGTTTCAGTTGTTATTACATAGTGATTTTCTAAACGGCAGAATGTTGGAGAACGGTTCGTACTTACGTCGCTGTTCTGTTGGATGATGTAGGGGTTGGGGCTGCACCTGTTTCGGTGATGTTCTAATAGGCTGTTTCTGTCCATGACTTGAAGGAGGATATAGACAAATTAGAATGTATATTCAGAGATGAGCCGATAGATTTGTCACAAACAAGGATTAAGGATATCATGCTCAAGTATAAAAGAAGGATTTTTTAATTAATATGAATGACAAATCAATAGGCGTATCAGTTTTGGATAAAACAATACATCTAAAACTATGGATAATTTTCGGGGAAGAAAAACCCAAATTGCAAAGCTTGTTATTAATACGTCTGCCACCATTAGCTTACGTAAAACGTTTTAGAAAAACAGTGGTAAAAATAGGCGTAAGATTACATCTGCTTCAATACTCAGCGCAATAATTCTTTCAAATGAGATCATATGAGACTTCAGAGATTATTTTACAATATTTATTAGACACTAGACTTATTTACATCGATAAGTCGCCAAATTAGGCAACATTTCATGCAGGGATGGACTTTCATTAAACGTTCCAGACATTATAGTCCTGTTATTCCAAATGTTCAGAAACAATGTTGTTTCACTAGTTGAAAATACAACAGTGTTTGTTTTAAATATATATATATACAATTTAGAATATATTCTTTCACAATAAGCATCATTCTGTACAAACTTACAGACGGAAGTCAATTTATACTTAATTTTCCTATGACATAATTATTCTCAACTATGATATTTTCTCTCTAATACTTGTTATAATTAAAAAACTAGGGATGTAAACGGTTAACCGATTTACCGATTAACAGTTTGTAGTTGCGGTTAACCGGATTCAAATTCGGCAACCGGTTTACCGGATAAAAAAATATTTAAAAATTAGAAAAATTGAAAATACAAAGTTAAAATCAAAAGTTTATGAAATATATGAAACATCGCGTTAATTTCATGTTCCACCTCACTCGGAACACCTCTGGCGACTTCAATAAGTCTTTATACGAAGTTGTCGGAAAAGGCCAAGTTGTTACGATTGGTTCTACCTGCCTTTTGCAGGTGTTTACCTGTATGTAAATTAGTCCACCGGAGGTATAAAAATACGCTCGTTGCGCAATTAACAGAACAATGACACTCCTAACAATTGAAATAGCTTGATTAACAAATTGCTCCATCAGTTGTTTAAAAATTAGATATATCGGCGATTATTGATGTACGTTTAATTGACGGGAATCAAACACAGTCGTTAAATGATTTAATGTCTTAAGAACAGAAACGTAATCAAAGTGAATTATTTGTAACACGCGGTACTTTTTACTATTAATGAGTAGCGATTTAAAGAAATAAACGCATTCTGAACTTAGTTAATATTTAGGCAAATGTCGGCGAAGTACAAAGTTCAGAAAGTAAGTAGCGTAAATGATCAGATTGTAAATATTCCCGTACCAAGGCTGTCTGCCCGTCAATATTTTTTTGTGAGTTCATACGTGAGTAAAACGTCTCCTATTGATACAACAGAATCTTTTGCATATGTTACAATCCCAATTATCCCCACACAGATAATTTCCCAAGTTTCTCTCATTTGTTTACGCGGAAAAATGCATGTGATCAATGATGATGACAATCCCGTATTTCACGGACAGTACAAACATCGATGCGGTTAACCGTTCGGAAGATCAAACGATTAACCGGTTGGTGAAATCCAGGAAAATTGCAATCCCTATTAAAAACCTTTATTACTTCATGACTAAATAATGCCCAGTTTCTTAACTGATAAAAATTTTCTGCGTGTTTTGAGAAAAAACTTAAATGAAACAATGTTGTTGTTTTTTTCTTTTGTTGTTGATGTTGTTATATCCATAAGTCATTTATTCTTATTATATAACAGAGAGACTGTAAATAAAACCAAAGTCAAATCTTTATATCAGTTGTCGACCTTAAATGAAAACACTTATACCATTTTTCTGCCACAATGATTTATCCTCAATTAAAGTGTCAAATAAAACAATACTGATGTTCAAACTCATTGCTCTTTGTCAGACATGACTGTTTTGGATTTTACTTTAAGTTTGTTTGTCATGGATCCAGAATGAGAATTGTTCAAAAATAAAAGGTGGTTCTTCATGAATCCAAATTGTGGATTGTTCAATAATAAATTGTTGTTCTTCATGCATCAAGATTTTTCAATGATAAATTGTTGTTCTTCATGGATTCAGATTGTTGATTGTTCAATGATAAATTGTTGTTCTTCATGAATCCAGATTATGGATTGCTCAATAATAAATCGTTGTTCTTTATGCATCAAGATTCTTCAATGATAAATTGTTGTTCTTCATGGATCCAGATTGTGGATTGTTCAAGATAATTTGTTGTTCTTCATGGATCCAGATTGTGGATTGTTCAATGATAAATTGTTGTTCTTCATGGATCCAGATTGTGGATTGTTCAATAATACGTTGATGTTCTTCATTGATCCATATTGTGGATTGTTCAATGATAAATTGTTGTTCTTCATGGATCCAGATTGTGGATTGTTCAATTATAAATTGTTGTTCTTCATGCATCATGACTGAGGATTGTTCAATGATAAATTGTTTTTCTTCATGGATCCAGATTGTTGATTGTTCAATGATAAATTGTTGTTCTTCATGCATCAAGATTCTTCAATGATAAATTGTTGTTCTTCATGGATCCAGATTGTGGACTGTAC
This sequence comes from Cyclina sinensis, assembly GCA_012932295.1. Classification (NCBI taxonomy): domain Eukaryota; kingdom Metazoa; phylum Mollusca; class Bivalvia; order Venerida; family Veneridae; genus Cyclina; species Cyclina sinensis. The sequence goes on along the minus strand of JAAONU010000015.1, from coordinate 39,866,123 downwards.
AATGACAAATGATTTTTCTAAATGGATCCAGATTGTAAACTGTTCAAGAATAAAACCATTTAAAACAACAGCAAAACTACACACTGCAAAGTCATCTAAATTTACTGATTGTGCAGACTAACTGATACTCATTACCCTTTTGAATATGTGTGAATCCTTTAAGTTGCAACTCCAGAATGAAACCTTCTCGTACTGCCACTGATCAATCATCTTTACCCTGACAGCAATTTCATATATTCTTACACATGTATTTTAATATTCAGAAATGAATGGTTTAAGAAGTTATTCATCAATTAGCTTTTAAAAAAGAAAATGTTTGGGGCATATCCACAAAAAAAAAAACAATCTCCTGGTTCCCAAAAGAAAATCTGAAAAAATATATTGAACTCTGCTTACATTAAATACAAATCACTTCAAATGTGACCGGCACACAAAAGTTTATATTTATACTTTGTCTCTCATTTTACTTCTAAAGGTAATCTTCTAAAAGTTTATGTTTCAGTTGTAAGTCTTATTGAGACCTGACAAAGAAAATACTACATTTGCAAAAAACACCTACTATTTCTCTTATTTCATTTACACTAAGAACAAATGTGTTTACATTATTTGTGTCGAATTGTTAAAGTGCAAAGATAATTACGGCTATGTATCTTGATAACAAATTTTAGCTGTCTGCGCTTTGTCTTAAAGACGGGCTGTCACGTGACTATACTAACAAGAAGTGTCAAAATAAGATGACAGTGCCCCCTTAGGTGGTGTTTTTACCTTTGAGCTGAGAACCAGTCATTCAGAGGTCAAGGTCAAATAAATATAGGTCAGTGGAAAGGTCTTATCCAAAAGGGCTGTGTCCAAGTATGAAGTAAATCCATTTACTAATAAGGAAGTTATGGACAATGTTGAAGTTTTTGGACAATTTTGAATCTTCAAGGTGAAGGTCAATCAGGGATCAAGGTCAACTGAATATAGGTCAGTGGAAAGGTCTTGTCTAAAATGGTGTTGTGTCCATGTATGAAGTAAATCTACCTACTAACAAGAAAGTTATTGACAATGTTCAAGTTTTCGGACGGACGGACTGACGGAATGACGGACGGACTTTTCAAAAACTTTATGCCTCCCGTCGGGGGCATAAAAACAACCCTTTTAAATGGTTTCGTTATGATTTCTTTATCCGTTTGATCTTAATTTCTCACGAACATGAAAGTTGCCATGCATCTTGAAAAAGACCACACAGGGTGGGTTTTGCAAGAATTTATTCTTTGTCTCAGTGCTCTAGAACTTAGTTGTCAATGTGAGAGGACCTGAGATCGAATTTTGCTCTGGTTGATTTTTTGCCAAGATGCATTGCATATTTCTATTAGGAACTTTCACGTCCGTTAGAAATTAGTTATTGAAATACTGAAATTTATAAAGCATGTTTTAAGTGTTTGAAACCAAGTGTTTGTCTTACCAGCAAATGTAGTGATATGATAGTATAAGTTTAAAGTGGTTTTTGATCCTGCGAAATCTAAAAGAAACATTTACATTTTACCTTCTGAGAGACTTCTGACATGCATCAGAAAATGAACGCAACGAAAAAAATTCTTATCTTCGAAATATCAGGGCTGATTTCGAACACGCATTACAGGAAAGTTTTGGTTTAAAGCATGTTGCTTATGATAGTGTTCTGCACATTTGTATCAATTCTTGTCTGCGCTGAAACTGGTTAAATAACATAATAACGTAAATACTTTCTTCGTAATCTATTTTGTTATAACACTCGTTCCGTTTGAGTACAATGAATTAGTTTTAGCACCAGGTTTGTGTTACATTGATTAGCTAGGCAATTACCACTGTGTTTATTTACCAAAACATGCATCTCTAGCATAGCTTATGAAATGCTGATCAGATAATATAAAAAGTTTTGGTTTAGGAATAATCTCCCAGTTTTCATGAGTTGAAACGAGGTGCAAAAAATAAATAAGTAACATTTATACTGCATTTGCTTATTACGGCTGTCAGCAGTTGCTAGAACGAGAAGTGTAATTTCACTGGCTTATTTACGATGTTAAATTCACCATACAAACTTGCAGACAGACAATTTACAAGGCATTTCACACGAATATTTCATCTTTCGACACAAACGGTCGTTGTCCTTTAAAAAGTTGAAAAAAACTGTTTCATATTTTGGCCTGTTCACATTTTAGGCCGTCTTTCCGACTTTCTCCGTTTTAAAAGCGATCAAGTTGATATTGGGTAAGACCTTATGTACACTGGCATTGCGACATTAAGAACGACTGTACAGCACATGGTGTATGAATGCCCACAGTATTATAACCGTTAATCTCACAAATATCATTACAAGAAATGTAAGTGAATAGCATGAAGTGTTTCTATCAGTTCATGTTTTATTTCAATCTGGACTTATTTACAGCAATAAAGCGTCTATAGGGTTTTGTTTTACCCCAAACAGAAATTCCTATAAACAGATCTAAGTACATTTCTTCCAAGAATCTGTATCAGGCAATGGTAGTCAAGCAAAATTAAATTTTGTTCCCAAAACATATTTTGGACTGTTTAGAAACAGCATCATAAATGACAATAACTAATTCTATTCCGATACTTTTCCGTTTTAGACATTTTTATTAACACTATGTTATAATCAGAAGAAGGTTGAAGACGTGTTTTCTTGCATTTGAATAAATTTTTAAAAATATCTTTTTATCGGTTTGGTTTTTGTTTTTGTTTTTTTGTTTTAACGCCAGTTTCAACAGCTAAGGTCATATCCCGGCGGTCAGTCCACCTAACCAGTGTTCCTGGGTATCCAACCAGTTTACTAACCAATTTTTCTGCAAGTGACTGACTAGTTCCTCACTTGCTTCAGAGGTGAGGGACAAATGACCTGTAGACGCAATGTGCGAGATCATTTATCACGGAGAATTTTTGCCGGCCCTGATGGGGATTGAACCGGGATCGTCAAGATTGACAATCCGATGCTCAACCGATTGAGCTAGCAGACCCGACTCGTTTTTATCGGATACGAGCCAGGTGATAATTTCTAGATAAGTGATCGGCAATAGATACTTGTAACTGATTAAATGATACATAAATATTTTTAGTTTCAGGGGGGGGGGGGCTTAAATTTGCAGTTACGAAATTCTTTTTAACTTATTGAACATAAATTCCTTCCGAGAGTTTTAACTAAGAAGATGAAAAAGGCCTTCCAGAATAAAAAAGGAAATTCCATTTGTCCTTTTTCTGGGGGAACATAGATGGGGGAACATTCCCCCATCTCACCTAAAAGATAGGGGAACATTCCCCCATCTCAGTAGTAGATAAGAAAACATTCCCCCATCTCAGTCGTAGATAGGGGAACATTCCCCCATCTCTTTAGTAGATAGGGGAACATTCCCCCATCTCAGTAGTAGATAGGGGAACATTCCCCCAGCTCAGTAGTAGATAGGGGAACATTCCCCCATCTCAGTAGTAGATAGGGGAACATTCCCCCATCTCAGTAGTAAATAGGGGAACATTCCCCCATCTCTTAAGTAGATAGGGGAACATTCCCCCATCTTAGTAGTAGATAGGGGAACATTCCCCCATCTCAGTAGTAGATAGGGGAACATTCCCCCATCTCAGTAGTAGATAGGGGAACGTTCCCCCATCTCAGTAGTAGATAGGGGAACATTCCCCCATCTCAGGAGTAGATAGGGGAACATTCCTCCAACTCACTAGTAGATAGGGGAACGTTCTCCCATCTCAGTAGTAGATAGGGGAACATTCCTCCAACTCACAAGTAGATAGGGGAACATTCCCCCATCTCACAAGTAGATAGGGGAACATTCCCCTATCTCGGTAGTAGATAGGGGAACATTCCCCCATCTCAGTAGTAGATAGGGGAACATTCTCCCATCTCAGTAGTAGATAGGGGAACATTTCCCCATCTCAGTAGTAGATAGGGGAACATTCCCCCGTCTCAGTAGTAGATAGGGGAACATTCCCCCATCTCAGTAGTAGATAGGGGAACATCCCTCCAACTCACTAGTAGATAGGGGAACGTTCTCCCATCTCAGTAGTAGATAGGGGAACATTCCCCCATCTCAGTAGTAGATAGAAATAAAGTTTGATATCTTTACACAACAGAGGCGGATTTGTACGATAATGGGTAAGGTTATACAATTGCAATTCAGTCTTTTCTTTTTAAGGGGCTGTGCTCCAGATGACAAACAAATAAAGTTTTCTTGTATTTTAGATTTCATGTAATATTTATAACTAATGCTTAAAAACTAACTAACTGACAAAAAATAAGTCAGATAGTCATATAATAAATTGATTTTTTTCCTTTCACAGTGCTATACCGTAACGCGACGGTATAACTATATCATAATTATAAGATTTAAAGTAAATAATTAGTGTTTCACTTGCAGTGATAGTGGTGACAGTAAAAGCATTGAAATAATTTTGTTAACATGAGGGGTCCAGAGTTCAAATCAAGCTGAAGCGAGTATACTTTTTTTCTATTTTGACTTTTATAATCAGTTTTGAAGTAAAATATTATGTTGTTATAATCTCACGGCATCTAGATATTTAATTTATGTAAAAAATATTTTGATGTCAAATCTGGAGTACAGCCTCTTTAAACATCTCGTTTATTTTTATGTCAGAACACATTCGTGAGATATATATCATAATATCTTGTTTGTTTGCAAACGACATAAACCGATAACTTACACTGTGTGTAATATACAAATAAGTTTTAGCACTGTATACATAAGATTCTGACACAAAAGATACATAACAGATTCTTATGGCAGCATTAAAGTAAAACGCCTCGAATCCACAAATAGAATAGAAAGGCTTGAGATACTGTCAATGTTCTAACATCACTCCAATATCTCCGTAAATATTTCTATTATACAAAATGTCAATGATATACTGAAGAAGTCGCGACTTATAAATGTAAACTGCAATAAATTTAGTTTTTAGCGGGACAACTTATTTGCAGATATATAGTATGATGATGTATTTGCCTTTTTCATTTGACATGGAATGTGTTGCAAAACTGTCTGCATAAACATTCTTGTCTCTGAATAAATATACAATTTATCTTAAATGTTTAAAGCAATCACTTAAATACGAGGTTGATTTATAATGTTTTTGCGTAATAGGTTTTCCGAAAAGTGAGCAATAAATAAGGAATTTCGATATGCCATTAAACCAGCTTTTCAGCATATGGCCTTGGTATTAAGAGGATATGATTGATCTGAGCAAGCAACATTTACATACTTGTTATATTTGCACTGAACTCTATTCTAAGTTGATCTAGGTTGATTTTGACTCAAAAATGCATCAATTATTCTCATTCCACCTAGAAAATTCTAGTTACGTTCAACATTTGATGTTTTTCAACACAGCAAGAGCACAGCTCATACTTGACTCTACCCCTGACAATATTACTTAAACATTGTCTGTAGATAAGCTCGTATTATGAAAACTTTCATCACAACAAATCCTAAAATAGGAACAAAAACCTATTAATTTATAAATAGAAAATATAAACACACTACGACATCTAATACTCCAGTTACTAAAATTACATTTAATCGTTTTTTGTATAAAAACTGACCTCGATCTTGGGCCTAGTTGCTCCATTTGCAATAAACAGCTTTGTATGTACGCCAACGAGCAAATTCTGTTACAATAAAACAATGTCAACTCTCGTTCTTCTAACTTAATTAACAGTTACATTTACCTTTGTGATACTAAGCTTTGTCTGCATCAAGTTTCATTGCAATCGCTCTGTGCCAACTCAAGTTATCTAGCAGATTAATTAACACTGACCTTGACCATAGTGAACCCGTGTTAAAAGTTTAAACTGTGTCTCTATAGAAAACAGATAGTCTCACTGTAATAGGTAAATACGATCTAAGCACGACGTGTCTATTTACCAATATTGCTCACAGTGCACAGTCCCAAACTTTGTCTCTACGGAAGAAGGTAACATCATAGCAAGTTTTTTTTTGTTATTAGCCAGTGGCGACCAAAGTTTTGTAACAGAAACTTTTTTTTCTGTTTCCGGTAAGCGGCGTTAAACCTATTGATTCACGTGATATCTCAAACTTTGTCTCTACAAGTTGAATTGCAACAGGAGATTACTGCTATCTGAAGTTATTGAGCAGACAACTTGTTTGATGACAGTGACCCTGACCTTGATTCTAGTCGAAATTCAAATTTTTGTCACAATGCAGTGAACAAAGAGCATATTCAAAGCAAACTCAAGTTATAACAAAACATAAAACTTTTCTATTATATAAATTATCATTTACAAGTAACAGAAGGGGAATGCGTTTTCATTTGTGTTACTAGTGATCTTGACCTAGATCAAAGTGTCCCCCATAAAATCTTACGTTATTCTCTCTACAAAATGTACAAACACAGCACGTTTATAATTAATATGTCAATGCAAACACAAGTGATTGCGCGGAAACCATAATTATGAATTCGTAAGTATATTATGTAAATGTAAATTTTGATAGCACAATGTATAGGATTAATCGACAAAGCAGTTAATAAGCCATAGAATGTCTGAAATGTTACGAAACGGACAAAGTGATCGGCTGTTGTTTTGAAACAGGTTTTGTCTGCTTTCTAAACACCTTTGCTCTATTGTCGATATTTCGACTATTTACTTTAAAGCGTCATTACCGCTAGCCGCGGGAAATTTTCGGGTTTTTTTAATGTTTACTCAAATAAAATATTCATTTATGAAAGATATTTAAGATATTTAAGACAATTTCATGTTATAAAGGCTTCTCTAATGTACAATGAGTATGTCATTTCCACGCCAAAAAAAAGTCAGAAAGCATTTTATCTGTAATCAAAAAAGGTGTCACAAGCACTGGAGAGACTCAAGAGAATAAATACACGTGATTGTTTGAAACAACCCGCTTATGTGCAAATGTTGTGAAAGTGAAGTTTTCGCAAATTTCAAGGTTATCAGAAAATAAGGTACATCATATCAAAGCGGAAATGAAACATTTATTTTTCACAAAAGAAATCCACATCGGGTCACTGAATACCTTTCTAGTTGTTAAAAAATATTCATTTTCAAACGCAATAATGATTTGAGAAACACCTTACTAATTGTTGCAAAACATTCCTTTTTTCAATATTTGTTGCACTTATGTAGTCATATAAGGTATTTTGACGAGGCGTCAAAACTAGAGAACAAATAATGGGGTTTTTTGTTCTGGTTGATGTCCTCTTTTCAAACACTTAAACAAATAGTTAACCAGGGTCGAAATTAGAAAACCAATGCTGGAGGCTTTTGTTCTGAAGGATTTTATCTTTTCAAGTATTAACTGTGATATAAAAGAGTAAGTAACCGCGGTAATAGTTCTTTATAATGAAAAAATAGAAATAAATCAGCAATTAAACAATAGTTTGTTGAACAAAAATAAATAAATAAAAATTGTTTCATTCAGCATACAGGTTCAAATTTCAAGTCATATAAAGTGAATAAAATAAAACCGGATATTGTTGGATTCGCGAAGTACCTTTTGATCTATTTCATATTTAGTAATTGACTAATTAGAGGTAACAGACGCATGTGATTAAATCATATGAAATTAGACTATAAATATTTTTATGTCTAGATGATTGAATGTTTGAAGGCAATCAGATTTCATGCTTCTGTATTTTACTGACCATAGTAAGTTTTACAAATGATCCTACAAACAGTATTTGCATTTTATCTAAAATCTGAAGAATTCAATATGCCTGTTGCCTAACATTCTTTTTTCCGAAAATATTATGTAAAGCAAGCAGTGTTCTTATGAATGTGACAATACATCAGTCATATGTAGTAATATGTAAATCAAAATTTAAATTGACATTTGTTTGGCAAATGTAAAACGAAATTCGTACAGTAGACACATTCTCTGCATCGTAGTGACGAATACATAGATGAGCTGATACGCTAATTTGAGAAATCACCGAGGATAGTTAAAGCCATCTAAAAAAACAAAATTCGATCCATATATCTTTTTCCGCAAAGCGGAAATGTGAAACTGCAAACATATTCCCTTTAAGTCTGTCGGGGATATATTATGTAATTGTACATATATCGGGCACAACAATTCCTCAACCCACTACAGTGTTATTTATATGTCTACAACGACCAGTTTATGTAAGTTATCACATTCCTTATTATTATTATTATATACATTCCTTAATATTTCAGTCTTGCTCGAAAATAGGATAAAAAGGCATCGTAAAAGATTGTTTTTACATCATTCTCTCCTTTCAAACATACTAGTACCTATAATATTAAACATCTTAACTTTCACAATAAAACATCTAGTCTTCGTTTTGGTGTTTAGTCCCTCATGTTTGTGACACTAATAAGCTAATTACAAAAGACAGGGTAGATTCGAATATCTGTCTGAGAAACAATCGCGGATTTTTCTTAGTTGAAAGGATTTAAATGTATAAGTCATTGCTAATGAATTATTCAAGTTTTTTCGCAAATGTCTACATTTTTTATCTTGCAAAGTATTTTTGCATTAATCCTGATTATCTTGCAAAGTATTACCTTATTATTCGCATTTGCCTTGATAGACAAGCTCATAAGGATATATGACAAATGACAAGCAGGTGATTTGGTGGAAACAATTGATATGTGATCACAAAAGGAACATAAAGATTATTTCTAAGTTTCTAGATTTTCTAAGAATTTAACATCTAAGTCTCTTTTATAAAGCTTTTCAAGTCTTACATCCTATCAGCTATATATAGTTTTGCTGACAATGGCATTAATGTGCCTGCATTAGTCATACTACATGAGAAATTTTCCAAGGAAAAGCCTAGTACTCGACTTTTTTCTTTTAATGTGTACACTCAGTATTGATATATTTTACAAATTTAACCGTACATACAGCCGTAACTGTTATATGAAGTACCACTATGATTTGATGCAGAAACCATTCAGATCTAAGGTAGAATACCAGAACATTTCTTTCCTGTATTTTAAAAAAAATCTCCAAAATACTTAAAATATTTAAAAATATTTAATCTATGTTAATAACTGACATGTCTTTTAACGTAACTGTAAGTTTTATTTTGTTTAATCAAGATAGGTCAATTTAAACTAGTTGTGCAGAGACACTAAAATATGCTTTAGTATGCTTACAAACCACTTACAATAAAACTTACTTGTTATCTCAGAAAATATCCAGAAAATAGGACATTATCATTGGGATTTGTTACGAGTTAAGTCAATTTTACAACTATAAAAGATTGAAAATGGTTTCAGAACTCTGCATTAATTTTCCTATTTCTTTCAACAGCCAAACATAAGTTACCTTCATGTTAAAAAAAGAAAATTAATCTTTTTAGATCATTCGTTCTTTGTTAACAACTTCTTCATTCTGGAATGTTTACTCTAACAAATATTTCTTCAACTTTATGTCGTCTGCAACAAGCTCATTCACGTTGCGATGTTCTTAGCAGTCATCGATATGTTTGGTCCGCCACCACAATGAACTGTAGATCAAACTTTTACCACAGAAAAAAAATTCCTACAACTGCGAAATGAAATATGACAAAGAACAGTAAGAATAATTTATATATCTTAACAGTAGGTCTACAGCTTTCTGGGTTTGTCTAAGTTATTTTTTTATGTAGGTAAAGGGAACATTATTTCCTTCTGCGTATCGACCTATTCGATATACCCTTTTATAGAAGAAGTTATAGAACTGACAGAAAATGTAAGACTTCAGCAGTCTAGTTTTGCAGAAAACCTCTTCTCTTCGACAGGCAAGGTTAATCGTGTGGAGGTTAGAGAACACACACTTATGCAAAATAGATTGAATAGAATACAGTCCGACCTTTTCTGTAAGCTCAATTTCTCTTGAATATCGCAAATGCTTAAAAAATAGAAATATTCAGTATAGACACATGATGGGTACAATATAGTGATTTGGTTGGCTCTATTTAAGGTCAATGTCATTTAAGAAATCTGTTGGCGACCGTCCCTCAATTCGTTTCAGTTCCATATTTCTTGAACGCTTGGGTGAATTTCACACATACCAGGCAGAAATGTTCACAATAGCTACATAATGGCCAAAACAAGATTCGGTTGGCTCCGTCGTAGAACAAGGGTCACACTAGATCAGTTGGTGTCCGTCAAACATTTCGTTACAACATCTTACTTCTTGAACATGGATTTTGAAATTACCCAGTAGATATTCTGTTTAGTCATACAATGGACAAAACGTTTGATTCAGTTTGCTCCATTCAAGGTCAACGTCACACATGAGGTATAAAATTTCCTCTGTCCCATCAGTATCGATTTTGGACGTGTTTGGATGTTAACACCTCAAAGCAACGAATGCAGGAGTGTATGATATTGAAAAAGTACTATAGTGTCCATGATTTAGTCACCTGTTATGTTGTACCACCAAATGATCGTTTACGTTTATTTCTTTTTTCCTATCCATATCTGTTCACAGTGATATATGTTGATGAACATCAGTGTATTAATTTGTGCGCTTATATTCAGATAGATGTACATGTAGATATTACTATGCATACTGTTCTGTTACCTTATAGTCGTAAGCCTACTTAAAATACCAGACATACATTTTCAGTTAATCTTGTGTGCATTTCAGTCTGATATATGACCTTCGGAGGTATTTTATACACCATGTGACAGCTCTTAGGTGCATTTTGTTTCTTTAAAAAAAGAAAGATTCGAGTGTCCCATCTGTTCTTCCGAAGTAATATTCTGTTCTAATACATACTGATTGTTTGTTTTAAAATATTGGAAAGCATTTACCCAGACGACATCGGCGTGGTCAAGAACAGGACGAATTAAAACGAATAAAAGAAGTATAAATGATTTCAAGGGATTTTGTGTCCAAACAAAACTTCAGTTTTCGCATTATATTAACGCGTTTCCAAGCCTTCTCTGTTAAATATTCAATGTGAGAATGCAAGTTACAATCATTATAGAGAATAATTCCAAAGTGCTTGTGGTCATTTACTTCAGGAATATTTTGGTTAAGCATGTATAATGTTGAGTGTAATGAGTCCTGTTTTCTGGATACAATGAGTGATTCTGACTTAGACGGGTTAAAAGTAACAAGCCACGTGTCAGCCCATGTTGTTATTTTATGTATATCTGTTTGTAGTTGTTGAGCAGATGTAAAAGGATTTTCTATAACAATATATTATAGAAACTTGTGTCGTCTGCGAAAAGATTGACTAAAGATTGGAGGTCTAAAAGAATGTCGTTTATAAAGATGAGAAAGAGTAGGGGGCCAAGAATAGAACTTTGGAGAACACCGGCTGAAAGATTACTCCAAGAAGATTTCGATTTAGTTACAACTACCCGTTGATATCTGTAAGAGAGATAGTCCTCAAACCATTCTAAGAGGTTGCCAGAAATACCTGCATGCTTGAGTTTTGAAAGAAGACCTTTATGCCAGACTCTGTCGAAAGCTTTACTAATATCAAAGACAATAACTCGAGCTTCTAGACCATTATCAAGTGCCTTACATAAAGTATCATAAATAGAAATAAGTTGGTTGACAGTAGAGTCGCCAGGAATAAAGCCAGAATGAACAGGAGTGAGAAAGTGATTTGCTTGTAGATGATTGAATAAGTGTTTGAAAATTAGGCGCTCGAATACTTTTTCTATTGTATTTAGGATTGAAATAGGGCCATAGTTGTTAGGCAGAGAGGGGTCGCCTTTTTAAAAAAACTGCAGATACACGAGTTTTTTTCCATATTGATGGTACTTTGAGACAAGAAAACGAGGCATTAAACAAAACACAGAGAGGTTGTGAAGGTCACGAGACGCTTCACGTAGAATTCTGTTACTAACACCATCAGGACCTGAGGCTTTATTAATGTTTAGTGATCGAAGGACGTTTTTTGTGCCGTTAGTGTGAGTTCAGAGAGAGAAGTTGTTGTCACAGAATGGCCATGATCAGGTACAGGTTTGTTTGAATTTTCAATGTGTGTTTGCTTTATGAAATAAACGTTCAATATGTAAGCTTTATTTTCATCCGTAAAGTTTAGCTTCTCTTGTTTCAGGCTATTGTCATGGAGGGTTTGAGGTTGTTAGTTGTGAGGATATGAAATATTTTAATGTTTTCCACCAGTCTTTTGAAGATAAGGATCCTTGTTTGAGTTTGTCAGATAGTTTAGAAAAGTAGTTAGATTTAGCTTCTCGAATTAATAAAATTGTTTTATTTCTGAGTTGTTTGAATTTTAACCAGTGATTTGGTGATTGGGTTTGTTTAGCTTTTCTATAGATGGGCTTACGTTTTCGAATATGGCTTCTTACTGTGTTTGTCATCCATGGAACATCTAATGGTCTAATGTGTATTTGTTTGTTTGGTATGCTGTTCTTTGCAATACTTAGAATTTGATTTGTTATGTTAACGGCATATGTGTTTATATCTGTATCAATACAAGAATGCCAATTAAAATTCATAAAATCATGACGAAGTTTGTCGTAATCACCACGACTATATTCCCAAATAGTTCTCTGAAATCCACTTTGAATAGGTTTTCTGAATTTAAGAAGACAAAAAATGGGAAGGTGATAACGAAATTCTTGTTGAAGTAAGTGATCACCTACACCTGAATTTAGAATGTTATTCGTATTAGTTGCAAGAATGAGATCAATTAATGACTGGGATGATTCGGTAAAATGAGTTGGTTTATCAATGATCTGGTTCATATTGAATTGTTATGTGAAAGAAATTAGTTTCCTATTTATATTGAAAGTTAAGAAATCATGACTAAGGTCTCAAGTAACAAACGTATCAGGAATATTCGAGTCTGCTGCGAGAGCAATAGAGTCTTCGATTCGTTGAGAGTTATTTGCATCAGTACCTGGTGGTCAATAAAATAAACCAAAGAGAACGTGTCTATTATACTCAAGAATTAATTCAATCCAAATACACTCCAAATTGATAAGTTCTAAATCATGACGTCTCTTATAATATAAATTTTCTCGAACAAAAAGAATAACACCGCCATAAGAATCGCCAACTCGATCTTTTCGCTCTGGACTACGGTAAGTTAAAACATTGGTAACAACTTCATTCAAAAGTGGATTTTCTTCATACTTGTACACAACACTCCTTTGGACAAGACCTTCCAACAGACCTATATTTAACTGACTTTGACCCCTGAATGACCTTCACCTTGAAGATCCACTTGTCCAAAAACTTTAACATTGACCATTACTTCCTTATTAGTAAGTTGATTTACTTCATACTTTTTACAAAAAAACCTTTGGACAAGGCCTTCCCATTGAACTTAATTTATTTGACCTTGACCTCTGAATGACTGGTCCTCAGCTCTAAGGTCAAAGCACCACTTCGGGGGCATTGCCATCTTACAGTGACAGCTCTTGTTGGTTTTTCTTTCCTGGAATTAAGAAACGTGATCATGAAGATCAAAGTAAACAAATACTTCCCAAGTAATGTAAGTCTTGAAAGAAGTCGGTAAATTATACAAGTCGGTAAAGACGTAGTACCAACTTTGTAACAAGTCATATGATATCTTGACTGACGACGAGCTTGAAAATAAAATTTGTAAAAAAGAAATAGAATTAGAAGGCCATTCGTTCGAGACTGTAAACTTCCAATTCTATATGCGCCATACAGCAAAGCAGACAGAACAGTTTGACGTGTGTCTCAATAGGTGTCTTCCACTAACTTAAAGAAAAGAATGTATGTTCCTAAAATGAATTTGTCCTATAAATTAAAATTCATATTCGGATTTATTAAGTCTGCAAGGCTATCTTTACAGTTACTTTTACAAGTAAAAGATTTTCTTATTCCGGATCAAAACATTATGTAATGCTTTAGTCGTTAGTTAACCGATGTAATGTATTCCAGATTCTTTTTGGTCGGTTCCGTTATTCCTTTAGTCAGTTAATATTATTCAAGATTTGTCCTTTTAAAATACGGTGCCGATACCACGTGATTTATACGCATCTGTGTGGGGCTGAAATTTGTCAACAAACAGTTGATTCAGGTAATGTTTTTGTGATAACTTTTTTAATACATCATAAAGGTGAGTGCCCGCTCCCTTTTGTAACACATATTGTCCTCAAACTATTTTCGCAAATATTTTTTTTGTAAAGTGCAACAGCGCATTTTAATTTTCTAAAATTGTGATGATATGTGTGGAAGCATATTATAAAAACGATGCTAATACTACCTTTATAGTTTATTTATGAAACTGATTCAATGTCCGAAGCAAATAGTATTCGGTAAAGAATAAAAAGTGTGTATGAAATGTTTTTTATTAAACAAGCGATCAAAATGAAACCCAATAATGCAAAAAAGATACGTGTGGAATAGGTTTATAAAATGATATGCGTTATGTCATTGAGTGAATTTCATAAAACGCATCATATTCCTAATTCATCTGCGGATCTCCCATACCTTTATATGATCTTAATGAATATTTCATGAAATAAGTCAATTGTGTCCTGATATGTTATCATGACCCACGCTGATCATAAAAGTTTAAAATCATCGTTCATAACTTATATCCAACAATACAAAAGCAAAACTTTTACCGATCTTCCAGACAGACCATTGTTCTATTATGATTTGGAATATAAGTTCGAACGCAAAACATTCCGAAAACGTGAAAACATAAACATCTGTTATTTTCACGCTAAGACCATGACATTTCCAATACCTGATTGTTTAAAAAAAGAGGACCATTCCCTGAATATATGCGACATAGACTTAATCTCACAGCATTCCACATTATTATGGTAAATGTCAAATGTCATCAAAATGAATGTGAAAAGACGACTTATATCCTGAAATAAATATATTTTTATGTTCCGACACACATAAAATCACACATAAATATTCCTTTATACAAATAGCAATGATTAATTGATGTTCTCCAGTCCTTAAAATGAATAGATTTGTAATAAATCTCCATCTAAATGGGTCAACTTGATACTCAAATACGTAGTGAAATAATGTATATATATCTCTATGACAGAGAATGTTTTTCAAATTTTTTTCCTGATCAATATGTTTCTTTTTTACTGCCATTATATGCACCATTGTGGAACATTTATGCAATGGTTGAAATAAGAAACAACATAAATCGAGTTCACAAAACAGTCTAAATATGCAAATAAACTTAAAATATCGATGTCAAATCCCTATTTTCAAGCAATTTTTTATGAAAAATATTTAACAACCAGTACAACTTTGTTTTGCCGTTGTCTTTCAATATTCATTAATTCAAGTTTGCCACGGTATTAGAACAGAGTTGCTTTCTTTCTCATAAAGTGGCACCAATATTTCCTGTCAGATTGAACGTAGAAGTCGTTCCACAGGATAGACCTGTTATTAAATTCTCCCTGTTCATTAAACAAATGATACCTCGTCAGGCAATAAAGACGCCTAACCCATATATGAAAAAAGAAGATATAAATCTAGATATTGAGAACCATCAAGATATTTTTCGATACAACAACGTTAAGCTGCTTTTTAAAAGAAGAATTAGTATAAATCTATTTTCTATATTTTTCACATCATCTACGGTCAAAGTAGAGGTAGCGTGACATCACGGGCGTTACAGTGTCGTAGCATATGCTTGAGGCCAGCTGTCAAAGTCTGTATCACTTGTTCAGTTATACGCCCCTGTGTACCTGGCCAAACCCTGTTGTGGTTCATCTTTACGGTCTTAGCGAGGAATTTCCAGTTCAAATTTTCCCAAACAGCATATAAAACATTCCCTAACGGTATTGATCATTACAAATCAGTTCTGTAAAGGTAAAAAACTATGAACATAACCTGTTGAAAAATAATGGAAATTACTAGACCTTTTTATTTTAAAACTGGTAATATTCTCGAATTAAAAACTGCAAATGCAGTTTTTCAAGAAAGTAGCACAGAGTAGAATATCCTTGTCAAAGTTCCAAAAAAATGATGGGTCGATTGTTTTTGAATCCACATTAAAGATGCACGTGCCGCTTACGATTTTCATACTGTGCAATCTCGTTTTTGCAAACTTGGTCCGCTCTAAGTCAATATTTAAAATATATATTCAAAGCAAAATAGTCGCTGTTCTTTACATCAAAAATATAAAATTATAACGCTTATTGCTTAACAATTCTTATATCAAACTGAATTGTTTCGTAACTAAGCCAGGTCATGAACCGAACACACTAGATTTGCAAACAAGGAAAACGTATACTCTAAAACTAGCAATGAATTTGAATCACTGTGCTTCATAGAACATTAGACTGAAAATTGTAAAAAAAAAATCAGGACAGACTTTCTCAAATACCACAGTAGTAAGAAACATTTTGAATGAAGTAATTACTGTATTTGTTTTGGTGATAGGTAGAACATTCTGGTCATTGATAGGTTATTTGCAGTAAGCTAGGTGTCCTGTGTAACATTGGATCGATTGTGTGACAAAATTTATATAATATATTTCCGTTGAATATGTGTTGCTTTTAAAAGGCAGGTGTAAAGAAACACGTGGTCTATTATTCTGTTTGAACTGGAAAATAGTATATATGTAAATATTTATAACTGGCTGGAGTTTCCGGTGACTGTCCATAAGTCGTAGGAACTACGCATAAACGAATGACATCATCCGAGATGACATTTGGAACTAAATGCTAATGCAGATTGCAGTCTATATTACGTCATTAAATATGATCACTTCTTTGAGTAACTTGCTTCAATTCTACGGCAACGACAGATATAAAAACGACCTGTGGATATTTAAATCTGTTTTCAGAGCTGACTTTGACATTGCTCGTAACCCTACATAATTATCTTCTCTCTGTATTTAAGAATTACTAGATGGTAGCACGGGAAAGCACGGGGAAAACGTAATATAAGTTTTTGATATTGTTTCTCAAAATATGCATGCTTTTCACGTTGCTTGTTCACAGATTTTGGGTTAAAATTTCTTAAAAGCTAATCAAAGTGACTATTGAATCATCAAGTCCATATGCAATGAGGTGTCATAGAAATCAGAAATTTAGAGTACATGACTCAAAATAGAACAAAATTAGTGAGCAACGCCTTGCAAAACAGTATAGTTTCAGAACTTACTCCTCACATAGATCAAGAGTTTGATGCCAACCATACTTCAGCGGTATTTTCTATCATAGTAATTCTCAATATGTCATTTTGGTCAGGATCCTACAAATTTAGTTTTGTCCCAGGTAACGTGAATAAACATCTTTGATGCTTTTTATTTGCCTTTTGACATGGTGTGTTCATTTCATACAACTTTTGATCCCAAGTTTTGCCTTTAAAGGCATGCATTTTGTGTCAAAATCACATAACAAATCTCTAAAATAAGGTACGTGTATAATCTTTTACATATTTTTCGACTCACCAGAAAAGGATATGTCTCATTAGGCAAATTATGAAATTGTGTGCTGTCTTTAAAGACCTATTATTTAATTGCTACAGATCTTGAAAATCATAAGAATTTGAAATAGGTTTTTGTTAAAGCTGCTGAACTTCAGTTGACCATAAATGTGAATAAAGTTTTAATTTGTTTAAATTGCACCTTTTCTTAATTTTTAAGGCAAGAAGGCAGTTTTCTGGATGACACCCGTGATCTACCAGATCAGTAAAGTATTGTATTCGATTAAAATGAAAAACTAATTTTACGGTAGAAGGTTTCGGAGTTTTCTGTGGGTTGTTTTAGAAGAAAACATTCCGATCATTTTGTTAATTTTGCCAATTTTAGCAAATTTCAAGAGGTTTTGTCCTAAAACTCCGCAAATAGATAAATTCGTTTTTTAATAGTAAAAATTCTTAAGAAAAATCCGTCTTGTACTTAAAGAACTTTTATTTGCAAGTGTAGTTCGAAAGCTCTCTCCATGTATTTTCAAGAACAAAATTTGACGAGTATCTTTCGAAATACAAAAGAAACTGCACAGATATAAACAAAACTGTGCAGATATCAACAGTCAGTTAAAAGGTTATCGTATGAATTTTAATTGGAGTATTTTTTTTCTATTTTTCCGTAGAATTACACTTTCAAATTAGTCTAGTATAACCAGAATACATGTACTGTGTTTGAGAAAGAAATAACGATGTATTCAAAATGTTTTCAGTCAGTAACTTCTTATATCAAGTCAGAAAATAAGACATAATTTCCATTTTGTTTGATATCATAACATATTAGTATGCGACAGACAGTCAAGTATGTAAAAATAGTAGATAAGTGATCACCAAATAAATACAGAGATCACCCCTCAGTCCGTAGCTTTCATAAAAACGACCGTTAGTTTGTCAACTTTTATCTATAGTCAATCTTACAGTCTGCATACAACTGGAAATAGTTTTTAGATTTATAGTAACACGTTCTAATGACCATGTTTCTAGACACTTGGTATGAGGAAATCTTTGTTTTATCCTGAATGTTGTTACATGTCCACTATCCCATCTAAAACAAGAAAACTGTCTAAAAAGAGCATACAGGAGGTAATGATTTCGAAAATCGTGTCTTGAGTTAATTTTGTTTTGAATATCGTGTTTCGTACAGCTTATATTTTGAGTACTCTACTTTACAATTATTACAATAAAATTGGGTATTTTTCCCGGGTATGTGTGTCGAAGATATGACTTTTAGCCAAAATTACTTAATATCTTTAAAGGGATGTACAGGCAAAAGTTTAATGCTTTATTTCTCAATTCTTCAATCAATATATACTATAAATGTGATCGAAATAAATACCATGATCAGTACAAGTACCAAAGATTTCATCTTTTTAAATGAAAACCCGGGTGGTTTCCTAACCTGACCCTTGGGGTCTAGATAGAAAGTTCAGAAATCGCGCTACATTTTGCAGTGAATGATTGGAGGGTTGAAGTTCCTGTCACGTGATCTACGGCAAAAAGCAGTACAAGAGAGACGACGATTGGTTGTTTTTGTCACGGGACCTATTTAAAAATAACTCGGTTATTCCGTTTACGTTTTACTTGCTGTTAAAGAACGTTCAAATATTTACATTTAAGCCCGCATTTCACTTTATTTATATACTGGGAATTTAAAATCTTCATATTGAACATGATATAGCAAATAATATCAGTTATATTTTTGGGGCATTCATTTTCCTGTCTATCCCTTTAAATTTATTTCGTGAATGTCAAGACCAGTGGGTACTAAAGAAATTCAAAAAAATCATTTTTAGAGGGGGTATGAGGTCCAAAATAATACGTTGCCACTGAAAAAGTTCATCAAAATTAGTTCTTGAAATCTGTATAAAAACTGTATGCGGTTTAAATTTGACCTTTGTAGTATTAAAACCAAGAATGAAGGTGAGTATGAATGCAAGTGACCCCTTTGGTAATGGGTCATAACAGTGACCCAGTTTCGAATTATCCAAATAATCCATTAAAGCAAACATTCTGACTACCTTTTCAGTCAGATCTGATCAAAATTGTGACATCTTAAATATTAAAAAAAGTGTTCCTATGATTTGACCTGTTGACATAGTTTGGGACCACACAGTGCACAAGTTTTAAAATCATCAAAGAATTCACCAAGGCAAAGATTCTGACCAAGCTTCATTTAAAACGGATCTTAAATGTGACCTCTAGAGTGTTAGCAAGGTTTCCTATGATTTAAACTATGTGACCTTGTTTGTGATCCCGCATGATCCAGATTCTGTATTACTCCAAGGTTTTACTGAGGTGTATTCGTGAAAATCTGATAAAAATATGGTCTCTAGGGAGAAAAAACTTTTTTATTATTTGACCCAGTGATGTGGTTTTTAGCCCATTTGGACCAGTTTCGAGCTCATCCGAGATTTTATTGATATTCTTATCAAGTTCCATTACGATCCGTTTGGAATTGTAGCTTCTAGTGTGTTTACAAGAAAAATGTGAACGGACGACGGACGAAATAGCATACTAAATGCTACAAAAGTGTTTCATTAATATTAACACTATGATGTTATTATTCAAGTGATTTCTTAATAGCCCTGTAGTTTTGCCGAGGACTGTCCTCTTATGTGACAATTTTATTTATCATCCTCACTTAATGGTTTTCTGGTGTCATAGAAAAAAATTACAAAAAAGGATATGAGATAAATCATACTATGACAAATTACAAAGACCTTTCACGTGTGTCCCTTAACTACATTATAGATACAGCATATTATGAGGTTTATTATTTAAGAAGTTAAACATTTTTAATGTCTTCCTTTGTGCAAAATATTTTAAATGATTTAATAGCCAAAGAATTCCCTTTGGAGAAGCTTTTAGTGTACGGGCAATAAAAGACCATTGCAGACAAAGCGAGCGAACCAAATGTTTTTCGTGACCTACATCTAACTGTTTTTGACGAACCTTAGAAGCTGGTTAAAACAGTGTTTTAAGCTATATCACGGATGTGAGCTAATGAGACATCACATTCCTGTCATAAAAGAAAAAGGTTTTTTTTATATTGTAAAAACGAAACCTTTTATTAACGAGACAGTTTTACAGACTTGCCTTTATTTGTTCTCGTTATCTACGTTTTATTTTACTTCATTTGAGCCTGTCAAGAATCAATAACACAGAATTCTCATTTCTGGACGAGAACAAGAAGTTATATTCTTGTGATCAAAATAGTGTTGACATTTTTTTTTGGGGGGAGGTGGTAAAGTAATTCTTGAATACTCACTCAAAATATCAGTTTGCACTGATGAGTACTTGTTAAATAAATCAACGTTTAAATTACCAATATTTTAAAATACACGTTTATATTTATTGTGAAATAAAGTTAAGCCCCATTTAATAAAGATGATTATTGTAAAAAGATATAATAGTCAAACTTATATTTATAAATATACTAGAATGTATATTTTCATTTATAACCATCTTAGACGTGAACAAAACTTTTGTTACGTCTCATCTATATGGTTTCCGAATATTTAATTCTTATTTCAGCATTTATCTGGACTGATCATTTTGATCACGAATATAACTTTAAAAATATTGAAGAAGTTGTAATTAATTTTACTCACCTTTTGTCAGTCACATATGTTGAAAGAATATGCAGTTCTTATAGTTGTCTTTCTATAAGGAAAAAAACTGAAGCGCGGTCGTTGGATAATACTTCTTATGAATTACCTTTCAAATCTTGGTACAGCTAAATCCTGAAGACTACAAGTGATTAGTTTTATTTGAGAACATGTTACGGTCTAGACATGAATATCTTTAGTTTTTTTTCAGATTGTGATACTTTAACAATTCAGAAATTGAGAATACAGTTTTAGTGTTATAATCATAGAAACGTTTCCAGGTTATTAAATCTTTTTTATGTTTTATATTCATGTAAAGGATTATGATAAATGCCAAGAGCACTTAGAAAGAAAACCTCGTTAAAGAGGTAAATTCTACAAGCGAACACCATTACTTTACATTCAATTCAAATATAAGCGAAATTACTATTTTGAGGGAACTCACTTGCTGTTACAAAACGTTTGACATGGCTTAGTGAACGTTCTGATATATATTATAAATTAGGCCTTGATACTCAAAGAAGGAACAAAGTACCAATTAAAACCAACACAGAAAAGCAACTGATAATGTACTAACGTTTTGCAATTATCCAATAAATCTAATTTACATTTATGACTGGTAGTCCCGTTTCTACTGTAGAAATTAATGAGTGTAAAAGTTGACTTGTGGGGATGTTTTTGAGTTTATTTCTCTATAATATTTTCTCTGGTCCACTGCTGTAAATGTATTTGCAAATATCACTCTTTTACTAAACTATTTGAGTTGCTGTTGTTGTTTAGTTAACAGGATCTAGCAAAATGATATAGAAGTCTACGTGTACTTTTGCGTCTTACCCTGCAAAGTTCCAAGAAGTTTTACTTGTACAAGTAATCTTCTAAATTGTGGTGGTTTGTTCTGTTAAACAAAGACATTTATCGTCATTATTTCGACTGATCAGAGAAAAGTACAGAACTTGGTCAATTTGGATACGTGATTTCTTTGTAATCTTCTGAAATTGCAACAAAAGTTATGGTCGGTTTATTGCCAGATGAGATGTCCTTCATGCTAATAGATAAAATAAGTATCATCTTCCGATTTCACTCCTGGTTTATTTTAAAGGCATCATTGAAATGACATAAAATGTCTAAAGAAGTTTCCAAAGCACTTAGCGTATGTCATTGACGTCAGAACTTTCGACAGTTTTAAAGACGTAAACTTAGGTACAGTTATAAGGTTAATAAAACAAGGTAAAATAATAAATCCCCGATGCTCTTACATTTGTACAACGAAAAATATGTGTTTGGAAAACGGCAAATTAACTTGTGAAGATTTTACATTAAACCATTAAACAAGGTATTTCTCGCAATCGTCTGAAAATAATTAACGTAAACCAGTATAAACACCGTCCCGGGTACATAATTCCGTTATCACTACATTGTACCGTGGGACAATTAGCCAGCAAAGCTTCGCATTACATGAAAATTCATGATTATTTTTATCCAATGACATTGACGCTTACAATATTTGTTAAAAGCTCCGTTTACAAACAAAAGTTGTAGCTCCCATGAACAACACTACGTTAACCTCTGTTTTTGGTATGATGCAACCTTTTTTAAACATTGTGATTATTTGAAGCTGTTGAAAAAATAAAAAGCCCGCGTTATTGTGAACGTACAGGCGACCAATTTGCACCGACCTTGCTAATTAGTCGTGGTGGAATTTTATAGTAGATCTGATATCTGTTCGAAAAGTAGGTTGTCTCCCTTCTTTCCATTATATTAGAAATGAGACGATTTATTTTATGGTTTCTCTATTTCAAGGCTATTTTGTATTCTGTGTTTTGAATATTTATATCAAAATACTGTCTTAAGATTATCTCAAATGACAGATTTTTTTATAGTCCATGTTCTTACATCAAAGTCAAATTAATCGGTGTAAAACCTTTCTTAAAACTTTAAAACGACTGACTCACAGAATAAAGCCTAAAAGTTTGTGTTTCTAAATTAAAGAGAAGTTAATACTCTATGACAAAAAAAAAACATAGTTTTATGCCTCTATAAATTATGAAAAGTGAAGAAAAAAGAATTACATATTAACATGATTCGAACCCATCCCCTTCAGGTCAGTAAAATAAGGGTAAGGACCTAGACCATCATCGTCGGAAACCCACGTTCGATCCATTTCGTTTCACTCTATTTATCTACCGTGGGACAATTGGCTGGTAAAATTTCGTACTCATGAATAATTCATTACCTACTTTCATTGGTTTCCGTAAGATTTCCCTTGCGGAATCTCAGCCAATGAAATTACTTGTTACAATTTGCCTTCCGCGCCTATGTTTAAATCCTGGGAAATACGTCTATTTTAAGTAACTTGTCATTATGCCTACTCTCCACACTGAAGAGTGTCTATTTGTAATGCGGCATCTCATTCGGCGAAGAGTTACATCCCTTTGCTAATAAATATTCATGAAAACGAATAATCAGCAGTCAATTAGCCCACGGTACATAATGTAGTTGTGCGGAATATGTACCGGGGGTCACCGACGATGCTAGACCATTGACCCACTGTGGAATGTTCTTCAAAAATGTCAAAATTAACAATATAAACAAGGTACCTATTGGGTAATTTTTCTGCCGATAAAAGTGAGAAAAATTTTATATTATAGTGTGTTTCTGTAACAAAAACAAAGACAGTAACATAGTTTAGTTTAAATATGTTCTTCACAACTACAACCAGAATGTTATTTCACATATAATTTTTTTTCTTTTTAATGCATCGTCGCTTTAACATTTAAAATCTTAACCTTTTTAAATGTCTTCATGGCATTTTGTGCAAAATATATATTAAAATTTCTTGCTCAGAGACAAGATCTTTACCAAAATTGTTTGCTAACATTTGCTAGACTGTACCTTTATCTCTTACTTTTCGTGTTTCAGATAATCAACTATAAGAAAATTAAAAAAGGTCAATAGCCAAGGTTTGACACATTTATTATTGCAAAAATGGCAGACATGGAAAAAATAACTTCAAATAAGGTTATTTAGTCATTGTTTGTTTACCTGAGCTTTTGCCAAATTGACATTTTATAGACTTCCTTTTCTATACCTCATAACAGTTTGTCGGGAAGTAAGTTAGCAGTTTTTTTCCATCCCACACTCATATTTAATGCTCTTGAATTTCAAAGTAATTAGTTCATTGCGAAACTGATATACGGGAAATGGTAGGTAGAAATACACTCTAATTATCTTCTCTGAAAGCTTTGAGGAAAAAAAGATGCAAACACTAGAGTTTAATTAAAAGATGACAATACCATAATTATCGCATATTGTCAAGGAATATACAGATATTCAAACGTCCATATAGTGTAAACGACTGACCACGCTACTCTCAAGACTAGAGTTTATTAAATCAATAGGCCAAGGGTGTGCACAAACTTCACCCGTATTAGAGTCCTCAATAATCACCTGACATCAAAATGCCGCAAACCGTTTACCTTTTTACATTTCCATAAGTTAGAGTATTGATTATACAGGACAAACTCTCACTATTGATTGAAATGTTTTAGTGGGTGTGGGTGTGGGTGTTTAATGTTTCCAATAAATTTAGTGGGTTATTTTTTTCGTACAAATAGTGTTGGACAGTTGTATGTGGTACCGTTACATACTGGCCACCTGTAAACGAGCTGATCCTGTCTAAGCCCTTGACAGAACTAGAAAAAATATAATCGTAAAATTCGAAAACGATACTCTATAAAAGAACCTCATCGTAAATCATCTGTCTTGTGAAAGAAACAATGACTTTGGCTTCAACACTGTATATCAAGTTGTTTGTAGTTTGTCCTCAAATAGGAATAATTGATTAAGAATGCATATTATATTGTCATTTGCATTCAGAACTGATCTCAGTTTCACAAGTTTCAAGTATCAAAAGCTCATTTCCCTTGCCTAATTTGAGTTCGGCCCACTTAGGAGACACGTGGTGTATCCATGGATATCTATATAGAATGTATTATTTAAATGTAAAACGTCACACCGGTGCATTAAAGTAAACGTTATCTATGATAGTTGTCAAATTTGGTACCACAGTGTATGTACGTGCGTGCTTGCGTCCGTCCAGATTGCCTTGTCCGGGCCACAACTTCTGTGCAATATTTTGAAATACCTTGGCACATTTGTTCACCTTGATGAGACGGTGTGTCGCATGCAAGACTCAGATTCCTAGCTCAAAGGTCAAGGTCACATTGACAGCTCAAAGGTCCAAAATGTTGATGATAGACATTTTTGGGGCCATTACTTCTCCATGCAGGGAAGAATTTGAAAATACCGTGATTCATTTGTTTTGCTTCCTGAAAGAGACATCTTATAGGCCTGCCTTGTCCTTTCATCATCATCTTCCAACAGTTTCCATTTCACTGTCGTATCCCCATAAGCGGCTTTCCATTGGCGGTCCCAGTATGCTGCTCATGGGCATTGTTGTTAGTGTACCATGCTGTTTTCGACCATAATGTAAAACATTACAGGAATTCATTGAGGATAATCTTATAGGTACGTTTTTCTATGTACATTGCTGTCGTCACGTTTGAATTTTATTCTCATATTAATAAGTTTTTGACTCAAGTTTTTATGGACGTGTTATATAAATGTAAAGTCAATAATAGTTATAAACATCATTTTTATGTCCTAGAATTTTCAGTTTCGCGGGTAACTGAACCAGGAAGTAGCGTTTATACCATTTAACTAACTTCTTAGAAAATCTGATAAGGAGAGGGAAAAGGATGGTAAAGCAAACTGTCATTTCACGGCTTCTTAATGGGTAGAGCAATTAAAGAAGCAACATGGTATCAGTTAAGTGTAAAGTACGCCCTTGAAGTCATTTTTACCCGACATAGCTATTATTTTCTTCTTTTTTTGCAGTTTATGAAAATACGGTGCCTATTTAAATCATGTTAAGGGTTTAATAAATGTTTTACACATGACTTTTCTCATCGAGAATTCTGACTTTGATTTAAGTACATGAACTATCATGGAAGTACAAAACATTTGTCTTCTGTGTTAATCTTTAATAACACTGTATTTTGACATGTAAAGCGTGAGAAGCTGTTACATAACGCTGTATTCCATTTATATGCCTCTTAACATGACATCAGATGCTGTTCACCCATTATCGTCATAACCAAAACACTACTCGATGTCACATCAAACTTAGAAGTCAACTGAAAAGATTCTAGAATTATGAAACATTTTACAGAAGTCAGATATTTACAATCAATTGATTAATGTGGTTAATTTACAGCTTGAGTGTGCAAAATAAGCACACGCCGTTCGGCTGTTTGTGTATCAGAGGTTTGTACAAAGGACAAATGACATCTTAATTTACCTTAGGATGCCCTTTTTACTTACTACTTACTATGTAGGTAATACTTACAATCCAAGGTCTTAGTATTTCATATCAAATTTAGGATTGCATGAAACGGGGTTATTAAAAATTTTATTCAAATAAATTGTGTATCCCAAAGTGCTTTAAGATCAGATGCGTCGGCATCCTCTTTTAAAAACCCGAAATGATGATGATTATTTCATTACCTTATTTCTGATGAACGCTATCAACCATTGATTACATGCTACTCACTGGTTTTTGAACAATCAGATGCGTAGTAGAAATAAATTATAAAACATGAATGATAAACTAATTTTTCTTTAATTAAATTTATAAAACTGAGCAATAACAGTTTTAAGTGTCACAGACAGCCGCTGGAAGTATTCAAAGTCTTGAGTTTAATGGTAAGCATAAGAAACATTTTTTTAAACCGTCAGTTATTTACAGTCAATTTAGTGTAAAGAGTTCTGGAAATGAAAGCAATATCAAATAATCATGAAACAGCGAAACCATATAATAAATCGCCTCGTGTCTGATGTAATGAGAAGAATGGAGAAAGTCTATTAAACTAGCAGATTTCAGAATTGCTATATCATTCCACCACGACTAATCAGGAAGACCGGTGTGTACCTTTGGCCTGTTGCTATGTCATTCCACCACGACTAATCAGGAAGACCGGTGTGTACCTTTGGCCTGTTGCTATATCATTCCACCACGACTAATCAGGAAGACCGGTGTGTACCTTTGGCCTGTTGCTATATCATTCCACCACGACTAATCAGCAAGACCGGTGTGTACCTTTGGCCTGTTGCTATATCATTCCACCACGACTAATCAGCAAGACCGGTGTGTACCTTTGGCCTGTTTATTCCCAACATCGTCAACTTCAAATTTTGAAACAGCTTCAAACAAAAAATAAGTTTGAAAAAAAGTTGCATCATATCAAAAACTGATAAGCGTTTTTACTTGCTTACGTTACCTTATTACAGACGTGTTCGAGACAAACCTTGTTTATTAATCAAATGTACAATCTGCATACATTATTTTCCTTTTTTCAAACAGAAAGGATTCCGTTTTATAAATGTTGAAGCATGGAGCTTTTTTCTGTGTTTTTACTATTCACCTGATGACACTTTTTTCGTCTTTGAAGCTGTCGAAAGTGTTGACGTCAAAGGCATATGTGAAGTGATTTGGAAACTTCTCCAGACATTATTTTATGTCACTTGAATGGTGTATTTGTCTGAAATGAATCAGGACTGAAACCGGAAGATAATAATCATTCATCTTTTTAACACAAAAGAGATCTCATCTGGCAATAAACCGACCATATCTTTTGTTGCAATTTCAGAACATTACACAGAAATTACGTATGCAAATTGACCAAGTTCTGCTCTTTTCTTTGATCAGGCGAACTAATGACGGTTAATGTCTTGGCTGGCATAACAAATAAACAGAATTTAGCAGACAACGTTTAAAAGTAAAACCTCTTGGAACTTCGCAGGGTAAGACCGAAAAGTACACGTGAACTTTACAAATTTACAACTTTATCTGACTATTATTGGTTAGTTACCAACAGAAAAAAACTGCTGAAAACAAATTGAATATTCAGAAATCATATAGATTAGAGGTAACAGAAGTTCTGTCACTTCTAAAATGGTTATAAATCAAAAAACACCTTCCAGTATTATTGCAAAAATATTTGATGACCATCTTATCTTTTTACTGTATCCAACTTTATTAAGTGGGGAGAACTTTTTTTCGACAAAAGTTATAAACGTGTATTGTAAAATATTTCTACAAGTATACATCAGATACTTTACCAACAAAAATAGTTTTAAACAAGATATATTTGATACATTATAGAAAAAAAAAGTCTACTCCTATTTCGACCTACATCACAGAGCTTAATGAAATATATCTCGTTAACAATGACATATTATTATTTTTGTAAATAATCTGATTAATTTTGTATTGTTTCTGTTTATTTTTTCTATGAAACCAGACAACAATTGCGGATAATTAATAAGATAGTCATTAATTGGACCAGAAGGACAGTCCTCGGCAAAACTACAGGACCAGTATGAAATCACTTGTAAAAGTAACACCACAGTAATACTTTTAACGAAAGGTTATTTTTTAAACTATATAAATGAAATCCACTTTCTTGTACGATTTATTTAATCTAAAACAGTATTCTCACCGTGTATATATATATATATATATCTCTCTCTGAAAGTTATGGAAAGCCGCAGTACACCCCCGAATGACAACTATAATTTCCTATATAAATCATACTGCGTTATACTACGACGTTTTTTCCAATAAATGTCGATGAAGAAGTATCCTGTCATTTTGTTATACCGTAAATTTTGACGAAGGAGTATCTCAAGTACAATAGTACAACAACATCCGTTTTTTTTTTCAACGTAGTAGTATCTTCATAATACACCAACGCTTTTTTTATACTCCGCCGAATTCTAAAGCGTCGAAGCATCATCATATTATAATACATCGTCGTATTTTAAACGCTGTTCTATTTTACTTCGTCGAATCATAATACTTTGTATGGAAAGCCGCAGTACACCCCCGAATGACAACTATAATTTCCTATACAAGTATTGGCATTTCCAAAAATGCTTGAAATCGCCGTTCAGCCACGAATGACGTCTTATCCATAGATGCATGAATTTCATGCTCGTCATTCATTAATTTGATAATTTTATAACATGCTTTGCAGTGAAAAGAATATAAGAATATTACATGTGCAATTTAAACAGAATAAATTTAAGGTAAAAAATACGATATTGCCCCGACTCTTATCAAGCATATATAAAACTAGGATATATCCTGATCAAACTCCTCGCACTGGTTTCGTCACGCTTTGCTACTGTTTCTGTACTGATCAGGGGAGGTAACCGCTGCGGGGAGTTTGTATCCTGATTAGAATCGCCCGGAAGCAAGCATTTATTTTTTTCTAGAAGTGCAAGTTTTGGAAAAACAAACAAAACATACTCTTATTTAGACTACATTCTCTAGTTAGAAATGACATGTAGCCAAAAATATTGCGATTATCCTGTGTTTATCTTGCAAGAGCCTGAAGACTGGTACTGAGTTCGTAAATTGATCATGGTATTTTTCAGTTGTACGAATAAGTAACCCGACAAACATGGCGGTTGGGCGAGTCCATTTACGCATCCCTTGCTGAAGTTTTTTGACGTCCATTTTGTTATCATGTGATATGTATAATTCGCTTTGATTGGCTAAAGGCAGACGGTGTACAGGCAAAACTGTTCAAATCTTGTTAATTGTATATATCGCCGTCCAGGAACGGCGATAATAAATCTTATTGCGTTATACTACGTCGTTTTTTTCCAATAAATGTCGATGAAGAAGTATCCTGTCACTTTGTAATACTTCGTGCTACCGTAAATTTTGACAAAAGTATGGAAAGCCGAAGTATAAAATCATGATATCGCAAGAAACGTTACCTCGAGGGATTTTGCGATAGACCGGCGGAAGGAAGTAGCCGATTTGTTCACCGGAAGTTATTCACCGGAAGTATTGACTTTTGGCAGTAATAAGTTATACACAAAATATAATCTTTTAAAATTATCTAGGTATCCCTTTGCCAGTGTTGCAACTCGGCGACTTGAATACTAGTATTAAACAAAACCTCTATTTCAGCAATTTGGTGCAATTTTGAATGCTTAAAAAAGTCAATAAAGCTTTAAACTCTTTAAATTTTGTAAAATGTTTCTGTTCTTAAAACAGTGATTACCTCTAGATACGCTTAAACATACAGTTACTGGTCTCTGACTTGCACTGAGTGATAATCAACTTGACGGTGCTTAGAGCTAATTAATTCGTTCAAATTATCCTACGATAAACAACAACAATTTTCTGCGAATTTCGTAAAATCACCCGTGGTAACGTTTCTTGCGATATCAATACTTTATTCTTCGCTGTATTAAAAAAGGTGGAGTATTCAGATTGGATGAAGGGGGAAAAAGCGAAGTATTTTGATTGGACGATGTATTATAATATGATGATGCTTCGCAACTTTAAAATTAGGCGGAGTATAAAAGAAGCGTTGGTGTATTGTGAAGATACATCTTCGTTGAACAAAACAATGGGTGGTGTTATACTATTGTACTTGAGATACTCCTTCGTCAAAATTTACGGTAGCACAAAGTATAACAAAGTGACAGGATACTTCTCCATCGACTTTTATTGGAAAAAACGACGTAGTATAACGCAATAAGATTTATATAGGAAATTATAGTTGTCATTTGGGGGTGTACTGCGGCTTTCCATAGAAAGTAAGAGCCAGTACTAAAGTGTGTGCGTTGTAATTTGTATAAAAACAAAACGTATACTTCTTTCATCGACAATCTGAAATACAGATATGAAAGCGACCCATTCAGTTCTTATCTGGATTTCAATATTGTTATTTATATCCTAGGCAATAAGACTGCATCTCATGACGCGTCTTTTTGATTTAACTCCACACATGTCCTGTTAATTGTCTACAACATGTTTAAATCATCTTGAATGTTTTGAAAATATTTTGTGCTTCGTCGGATGAATGAATTTTCCTTCGATTCACATAACTTTATTACAGTTTCGTTTTGTATTTATTGAATGAATTTCAATCAAAACATGGTTGTGAAAACATTCAAGAAACAGGCCGGTTTATTTTGGTATATATGCAGTATCTATCAAATGTCAAAGTTTTCAGTTGTTGAAAATAGAGACTTATTCAACTGCAAAATCTTGAAAGTCAGGCGCAGATTGGCTGATTGAAAGGTCATGAGAATGTGACCTTCTATTGATGTCATTCAGACCTTAATAGTGGAACGTTATTTAGGAGCTGATTTTAATCAGAGTGACGTATAGATAGAAAATTGACGTATAGATAGAAAATCTCGTTTAGTTTTTTTTTCTGCAAAAGTAGTTTAAAATGACCTTTATTAAACAACATTTTACGTAGGGTTTTACTTAAGAACATAAGAGTTATTAACAAAAATTAAATATTGGAAGGCTACTAAAAAAACAGGGAAAAGAACATGTTACGGTATAAATGGTTTCCGCAACAAATCTTAAGTGTTACTTTAGTAAATAGCTATATGTATGATTAAATTTGTAAAATATCTTAATACTGAGTGCATAAATTACAAGAAAAAAATGATTACATAGAGTTTCCCTAGAAAATTTTCTCTCGTATGACTTAGACAGGCACATTAATGCAATTGTCAGCAAAACTGTATATAGCTGACAGGATGTAAGTCTTGATAATCTTAATACAAAAGACTTTGATGATAAATCATATGATATTCTAGATAGTTAGACGTAATCGTTATCACATATCAATTGTTTCCACAAAATGGCCTGCCTGTCACTTGTTATGTATCCTTATGAGCTTGTCTGTCAAGAAAAATGCAAATTGCAGCGTAAAGCTTTGCAAGATATTCAGTATAATTGTAAAAACGTTTTGCCAGCATAAATACAGACATTTGCGAGAAAAGCTTGTATACATCATTAGCATCGACATATCCATTTACATCCAATTCAGTTAGAAACTAGAACTGTGTCCATAGGACACGGATGCCCCCACTATGCATAAGTGCTCATAGACAAGAGCATGTATATCCTGTATGTAAGATTTTTTCTGTACATATACCTAAAATGATCTACAGGTAACCTTATGTACATGTTAAATTAAATTACAAATGTAAAATTTATATGTTCAATTATTTATATAGTATATAGTGAAAAAATCAACAAAGGACCATAATTCTGTTAAATATGGTCACACCAAAAATTCCTTCCTTTACTACCATCTACACATTAAAGCTGTTCATCCCTGGAACTTTAAGCAAAATCTGCCATCCGGTTTAAAAGGAGTTGCGTTCACAAAATTTCTATATGGTATATAGTGAAATCAACAAGGGATCATAATTCTGTTAAATTTGGTCGCAGCAAAAATTCCTTCCTTTACTTCCATCTACACATTAAGGTTGTTCATCCCTGGAAGTTTAAGCAAAATCTGCCATCCGGTTTAAGAGGAGTTGCGTTCACAAAATTTCTAGTGAAAAAATCAACAAAGGGCCATAATTCTATTAAATTTGGTCGCAGTGAAAATTCCTTCCTTTACTACCATCTACACATTATGGTTGTTCATCCCTGGAAGTTTAAGCAAAATCTGCCATCCGGTTTAAGAGGAGTTGCGTTCACAAGATTTCGGAACGTACGGACGGACGGACAGACGTACGGACGGACGGAAGGACGGACGGACGGACAAGTGCAACGCTATATGCACCCCACTTTGTGGGGGCATAAAAAATCCACGATCGTTTCTCAGGGAGACTTAATAATCCACTCTGTCCAGTGAGTAG
Source organism: Cyclina sinensis (assembly GCA_012932295.1). Lineage (NCBI taxonomy): Eukaryota > Metazoa > Mollusca > Bivalvia > Venerida > Veneridae > Cyclina > Cyclina sinensis. Next base: position 39,833,347 of record JAAONU010000015.1, on the reverse strand, counting down.
CACAGTAGTGTCAGAAGGATGACACCAGGAACCAGAACAAACTTGAGAAACCAAAATACCAAACCCAAGACACGGTGAGTTATTGTTCTAATTTTAAATGTCCGTTATCATATATGCGTTTGAACGAGGTCGATGAGATAAGCAATCTTGTACAAAATGTCTTTTTATCGTATAAAATATTCAGTAGTTTTCTTGTTTAATGTCTAGAAACATTTCACAAACAGTAAGCTTCTATACTACAAAGTTAAAGAAAAGTAGAGAAAAGTTACGTCGTCTGATTGTCGAGACAAGTATTGTTCCCTTATAATTTATGGTGGACTAGGTTGTTTCGTAGACAGTAATAACATGGTTCTCAGCATGCTGTCTAACAGACATTTTTGTAATACTTCCTTTTGTTAATTCTACTTGACTTGTTGTGGCAAGAATTTTTCCTTTACAATATATGGTGGACTTGATACGTTGTTTCGTAGACAGTAATAACATGGTTCTCAGCATGCTGTCTAACAGATCTTATTGCAGTACTTTTTCTGTTAATAAGTTTATAGTGAAAAAAACATATTAAAGATTGGACTACGGAAAACACACGTTTTACTGTAATAACATAATTCTTGTTCAAACATCTTTCTTTTGTCTTGATTGTTTTCTTAACGTACTTTAATTACTTGTTTAAACTGGTCGTTGTAGACATATAAATTGTACTGTAATGAGCTGAGGAATTGTTGTACCTAATCTCCGTACAATTACATAACACATCCCTGACAGACTTAAAGGGAATAGCTGCAGTTTCACATCTTCGCATAGCAGAGGAAGATTATATGGATCGAAGTTACGCGAAACCTTTTTGAAATAGTTGCTGAAATTAGTATTATTATTAGGCATTAATCATATCCCGCAACTCTTAGATAAAATGCAAAAACTGTATGTAGGATCATAGGTAAGACTTACTCTTGTGAGATCTGCAGAAAAACAATGAAGCATAAAATGTGGCTGTCATCAAACATTCAATCACCTAGACAAAAAAATTACATTTACATTCTGTTTCATATGATTTAATCACATGCGTCTGTGGCTTCTAATTAGTCAAAAACACAAATCAAAAGAACATAAATCTGAAATAGATAAAAAAATACCTCGCGGACGTAACAATATCCGGTTTCATAAAATGCGGAAATAAAGAATAATAACTGACAGATCTAACAGGGTTTGACAACAAGTTAGTCTCCTTTGCAAAACTATTACTATCCCTGGGTTCATTATTTAGCTATTGAATCATAAATTGTCTAAAAATTCATGAGTTAAATGGTATTTAAATGGTAAATACTTAAATTTAAACGCTACTTTGAATTTAATTCTCTTTATATGACTTACATTTTAAACCAGCTTGCTGAATGGAAACAAAGACATTTGAAAGCGGCTTGCTTTTTGATACATATTCAACTAAGCATTGTTTAATTGCTGTACTATTTGTATTTATTTTTCTTTCATTACAAAGAAGTCAGTTGCAACGTATTTACCTCGGTTACATATTTCTTTAAATTACAGTTAAAGCGACTGACTCACAGACTTTCAAGAGAAGTTAATAAAGAAGTGAATATACTATGCGAAAAAAACAACATAAATGAACGTTTCCACACGCCATGAAAACTTTAAAAAAAATGATTTCAACAGGATTCGAACACATGCCTGCAGCAAACTAGCGAACTGAGTCACAGTAGTTTCCAAAACACAATATAACAATATAAACAAAGAATAATACCCCTTCACTAATGGAGTAAATCGTGTGTAACATGTTATATTATGACGAGTTTCTATAACAAAAATGAGAAATTAACTTTGTTAAGATATGTTTTTCACAATTTCAACTAGAATTTCTATATGAATGAACATTTTGTCTTTTATGCGTCGTCGACCTATCTGTCAGTCAGTCACTTTAATAAATGAACAGAAAAAAACTCCATCATTTTTTACCTAGTTTTGACGCCTCATCAAAACGTCTGAGATGATCACATAAATAAAAAAGATATTTGAAAATTAAAAGGAATATCTTGCAACGACAATTGAGGTGTTTCTCGAATCACTTATAAGGCCTTCCAGAATAAAAAAAAGAAATTCCATTTGCCTTTTTTTCGGGGGGAACATTCCCCCATCTCACCTAAAAGATAGGGCAATGTTTCTCCATCTCAAGTAGTAGACAGAGGAACATTCCTCCATCTAAACTAGTAGATAGAATAACATTCCCCCAACACAGCTAGTAGACAGGGGAACATTCCTCCATCGCACTACCAGATAGAGGAACATTCCCCAATCTCAATAGTAGATAGAGGAACATTCCTCTATCTCAGTAGTAGATAGAGGAACATTCCTCCATCTCACTAGTAGATAGGGGAACATTCCTTCATCTCACTAGTAGATAAGGGAACATTCCTTCATCTCACTAGTAGATAGGGGAATATTCTTCCATCTCACTAGTAGATAGGGGAACATTCCTGCATCTCACTAGCAGATAGATGAACATTCCTCTATCTCACTAGTAGATAGGGGAATATTCTTCCATCTCACTAGTAGATAGGGGAACATTCCTGCATCTCACTAGCAGATAGAGGAACATTTCCCCATCTCAAAAGTAGATAGAGGAACCTTCCTCTATCTCAGTAGTAGATAGGGGAACATTCCTCAATCTCTATATCTATATAATATTTGAAAAATGAATATTTTGCAGCAACCAGAATTTTCCGCGGCCAGAGGCGATGATGCTTAAATATAAAACATTTAAAACATCGAGAATAAAGCAAAGGCGTTTAAAAGGCAGACAAAATCGAGACGAAACTGTCTAGAAACTGTAGAAAGACCAACGAAGGTTACAGAACGGACTAAGTGATCGGGTGTATGTCCGTACTGTAACGTGCGTCGGTCTTTCTATTGTCCGTGACGTAAACTTCGTCGGTCTTTCTATAGTCTCTAGCAGCAGTTTCGTCGCCTTTAGCCTATATTTAATGCCATAAAAAGGGATGTTAAAATAACAATAAACAAAAATCGTTCATAGAGATCTGTTGTTTAATAAAATCTACAAAAAAACATAGACAATAATTAAGTAGGGTGCAAGATCAAGAAAATATACGAGAAATCACTGGGTTTTTTTGCATTATACAAAAGTTTGATTGTAATTTATTACAGATATCTACAAACCTTTGCTTCAATATCAGAATAAGGAATAAATCAAGTATCATCGCTGATTAGAAGAGAGTTTTCTGTTTTGTGGTTGCTTTTTAATCATGACTTATAAATTGTGGCATGAATAGACAGGTGTTTATTGACACTTCATAGTAAATTCGACCTTTCAATAAAGTCACACACTATGGCATTTATAACTGTTAATTTTCAAATACATTCATACAATCAAAGTTTATCAGACATCAAGTAAATAACAAACTACACACAAATGTATAGTATGTATCCAAAGTCATAATTTATTTACAAACATTGAGCGGGAGAATGAAACTAACAAATCTTTGTTCATACTACACAGATATATTTATTAAGTTTCTGTTAACAATTCAGTATTAGTTGAAACAGAAGTAATATGTATTTCTGAATTCAAACGAGTTTTGAACAAACACTGCAATGTTTCTGTTTAAATTTGCATTGTCCGATGATAACAACTGAATAAATTTTGGTATGTTGGGATATTTCCAAAAGTATTCTTTAATTTATTTCATACTTTTCAGTGTTTTATTGTGAAATAATAGTAAATAATATTCTGATAATCCACTAGTGAAATTTACAAAATATAATTTTCACTGTGCCGTTCTACTTTTTTCCTCCAAGGTGCACCCCTTTTATTTATCTACAGAGTAACTTCCCTTTGTTTATTTACAAACAATGTTCATCATGTAGATTGTTATGTATATGTATAACAAGATTAATTTTGATGCAAAGCATCAAAGGCGGCGCACATGGTTTTGAAATAAGATAAATAATAAGTGTATAAATTAACCTAAACAATTGTACCCGTGTGTAGTACATGTTGTACATTTTGATGATATAATCAAGTTATTTACAGATGGGATGTAAAAAGATTTTAAAGGGGAACATTTGAATTATACCCATGTTTTAATCACTTTCAATGAAGTTGTGAAATCATGTTAATTTCACTTTTCTTCAACAAAATGACCAGATATGAATGACTATATTCTCATAAAAAATCATTTGATCTTTCACTTTTATGAAAATTGCATATTATAATAATCAAGTGTTACCTTTTAACCACTCGGCTTCACCTTTCTTTATATAGCTATAGTTGAAAGAATTAACAAAGATTTGCATTTTTAGATTAAGTAGCAACATGCAGTGAATACACAAGTACTTGCAGCGCTTTGATTTGTTTTTGGGACAGTCATTAAGTCTGTAATTTTTGCATGAAAAACTTTTAATTTAAAATACAAACTTACCTGATTTGGATCAATTTATTTTTAAAATTAATAAATACGATATATGAAGTGGCATATTTTAAGTGATGTACAGAATAATCGGATTTTTTTACATTGATAATGATCCAAGATTCTCCCATATTGATTACGTCAGCGCATGGTACAAAATGAAACACTATCCCAATATAGGCGTCGCCGTTCTCGGCGCTGCCAATAATTTGCTATAAATAGCGTGTTTCCAGTTTTATTTTTAGAACTAACCAATAACCTCGTTCTGTGTGTTGTATACTATTCTAGCATGAAATCGCTTGTTTTTTCCCGTTTTGCCTATGTTTTAACGAGAGCAAAAAGGTGTGTTAACAAGGAAGTTCTCGCGCTCACGCGCTGTTATTACTCGTTTTCAGTTATGCGCGTTACAGGGCCTTTGTAAATAATGGACGCTGATCCGTCTTTTTTGCCCCATATCGGCAGTTTATGTATTTTTGCAGGTCGGAACGTATTTCTGCATAAAATTTTCGTAGAAGTTTTGCTAACTCCTCAGCCGTCAGTATATACTATCAATCGTAAATCCACATGAAATCCTTTCAAATATTCTTTTAATCGACACTTTTTAAGTTTTAAGATCTTAAAAAGTATCCATAACAACCTAAAGGCGATTGTACTGTTTTTCCGTAAACATGTCTTTTCTAGATCATTTTATGCTAGAATAGCGTTAAAGCACGTGTTTTTGTGTCATAACACGAAAAAAACGTACGTTAACCCTATACTAGAATTTGCTATAAACATCTTATTTGGCTACATTAGAACATTGGAAATTTGTTTTGATTTTTCAAGAATAGTCTAGATTATATTGCTTCTGGTATTTTCTCTGTGAGTATAAAAGTCAGAGAATTTCTTAAAGCGGTATCTCAAGGTAACTTTGGTAAAAAAAAATATTGGATTAAATTTTCATCAGTGACAGTTATATTAGGAAATATTTTTAATAATACTGTGTGAGGAATTAATTCAACTTTTCAACAATTTGTGGGCTTATTGTACTACAAGTTATTTTGGATTTTTGTGGAAAATACTTTAACAGTGATAAAGAGTTTAAGACATTTAACACATACCAGGATCAGACAGGATTATTAATTTATTTTATGACTACACTAAATCCAGGTACTGTAAAACATTTTCTTTGTGACTTTATGTAATTGTACTTTAATACTTTAGTAATTTGTTTTAGGATAAATTTTTGTTATTGTGTTAAAGTTTGTTCCTGGTTACTCTTTCTGATACTCTTTTGATTTGGATCGGAACAAATTAAACAAACAACAACAAAAAGGCTGTCTGCTAACAACTTCAAAAAGGTTTAAACTGGTGAAAATAAACAGAGTGTCTCAAGAATCTGGACATTTTAGGCTAATACCTAAATAATCTGATGATTTTTCTTCATTTGAATTGTAATTGTACCGTTAATTGAGTATAGATATTATGCTTTTCATCACAGATGTCAGTTGTTTTAATGCGTTCGCACCTTGGAGTGAAAAGCAACAAATCCAGTTCCTGCGCTGAAAATTTTAGTAAGAACAAGAGACCAAATAACACATATGTGTCGTTCTTTAACAGATAATTGCCTGTCTGCAACAACATGTCATAGAAAACGATTTAAAAATCGTCAGGCAAGAATTGCATTGGATTTCGATGTATTTATTGAGCACAGGATTTATACTTACCACGCGGACCGTTTACCGTGTTTTTTCTACCTATGGCTACAATTATATACGACTTCCTCCAACTTGTTTACATTGATTAAACTTCTGATTTCTGTGATTAAATCCAAAAAACACGAAAACTTTAAATTATCCTATTAAAATGTAGTTTTATAAATCCATTGCAACAGAAAAACAATATGGCGGACATTTAAAAATTCAGAACGCGCAGGAATATATTTTATTGGTGATGTTGACATTTCTATATTATTTAGCTGTATAAGTTTGAATCACGAAAATATATTGTTGATAAGTGTTGTTTTTTTTCTTACAGAACATGAAAGTCACCACAAAGTAAGCAGGCTATCATTTATTTCATTTTTTTTCTTGGTACTATTTGAATGCCCTTGCAGACAGAAAAAAATATCCTCTATATATATATATATATCTCTTTCTTAGTTCTTTATACAAAGGACATTCTGATATAGAATTAAACTCATCTTCTACTTTATCACATATAATACATTTTCTGTCAGAGAATGGTACTTCTCTTGGTCTGTTCCATCTACTAGTTTCAACTTCTAGTCTATGTGCTGATACACGTAACCTTGTTAATGCATTTTGAAACTTGTATAAATTCACATGAGAAAAATAAGGCTGTAAGCTAAAATTTGCATAGAACAAATATGTTTTCGCTCTGTTAGAGTTTTCTAATTAATTTGTCGTATCAGTAAAGCACTTATGTAAGAATACATGTTTTAATCTTTGTTTAAAAATATCTATAAAGACTTTTTCATTTCCACCACCTTGGAACAACCAAACGTCAATAACACCGAGAGATTCCAATAAATTTCTAACAGATGATGCCCATGAACAATTATCATTTGGGTTAATATCTTATATATTTTATATACCAATGTAACCAACTTTGGCGTACGTAATATCATATATTTTCACTATTTAAACCAATATTTTATAACACTAATAGCTCGTTTTGTTAACCCAGTTCACTATATTCAAAGCTATTTTGTGTAGTTGCTCCAACTCCTAGTAACCTTTTGCAGAAATTAAGGTGAACTTTTTCTATAGCATCACTTTCATTTAATCCCAAAACTTCACAACCATAACTTAGAGTAGAATAAATCAATTTATCAGTTAAATCTAGTTTGTGCACAACCCTTATACATGGAAATCTAATAAAATTAGAGTTTAATGCAAGATAGCTTGGTTTGATAAAGACTCACATTTATAAGTGAAATATTATTAAGGGCTAAATTATCTTCTTTAATGCTCATCTATGAAAAAATAACAGATATTTATTTAAACGTTTATTATCAACTGATAAACTAAAAATGACCTTGTTGTTTTCATGTACACTTGAGAAATTAATAACGGGATAAACAGAATAGCATAACAGGGACAATAGCCGTAAAAATGGCAAGACAAGTAGTGCACATAATTGTCACCCTTATAACTACAGATATACGAGGGGTGATTCAAAAGTTCGCGGAATTTATCTCTAAATCATTTATTTTTTCACCGAATCACATTAAATTTCGCATAAATATAATTCAACGTATTTTAACTAACATTTTCGTTTAGTTTATGGAATATGTGTAACCGGAAGAATATAAATGGTCTCCATAGCAACCACGGTTAGGTGACTTGAAGCAGGCCAAAATATTTCGTTTTACTAATTCACTTCAGACGATAGTATGTTTTCAAATGTTGCTCAATTTTGGCGCGAACGTAACTGACGTTAGAATGACGTGTTGACGTCATTTCCTATAATTTTGATTACATTACGTTGAACCGTTACTCCACAGCAGCGAGTTGTCGCCATGTCTTCAACTTCTTCCGCGACGTCAACAAGTGAATTGGAGCTACGCGCAGTTGTGAAATTTTGTGTTGGACTCAAACTTACACCAGTTGAGACGTTGAATCAAATTAAAAACTCGCATACATTACAACCTTGTGGTAAATCGTTTGTCTACAAATGGCATGAGCGATTTCGGAACGGCAGAAAATCGGTACTTGATGACGATAGAGCAGGTAGACCAGCATCCGCTATGACGACGAGCAACGCAACGTTAGTGAGAGAGCTTTTGGACAACGACCGGCGCTTAACGGTTAGGGGTATTGCAGAGGAACTCTCCCTATCGTATTCTACTGTGCAACGAATTCTTACAGAAGAGCTAAATATGTCCAAAGTATCTGCGCGTTGGGTGCCCAGACTTCTGACTGATGAAAACAAGCAGCGGAGGTTAGAATGTTCTCAGCAATTTCTGGATCTGTACGACGCACAGGGTGACGAGTTTTTGGACAAAATCATCACGACAGACGAGACATGGTTATACCATTATGATCCAGAGTCGAAACAGCAGTCGTCCGTCTGGAAGTCACCAGACACACCTCCACCAAAAAAGACCAGGACAACACGCAGCTGCAAAAAGGAAATGTTCATCTTCTTCATGGATAGACAAGGGCTTTTGCTTCAACACAAGGTGCGCGACGGATGTACCGTAAATGCCGACTATTATTCAAAGGTATGCCGCATTTTAGTCATACAAACGATCAACACTTATATATTATTTTTATAACAAACTAATATTTTACAGTATGTATTGTTTCAAATAACAAAATATATAAAAATATTATTTAAAATGTGCCGCTTTTTACTTTCTTAAACTTAAATTATTTCATGTTTTCCCGTTTGTTTGTTTGACTTCAGGTGCTTAGACGCGATCTGATACAGGCTCTGCGCCGCAAGCGCCCCCTGTTGGTACTGGATGATGTTATACTCCATCATGACAACGCTCCAGCACATCGGGCACAGAGTACAGAGTTAGAGATTTCACTGCTTGGTTTCAGTCTCTTACCACATCCGCCGTACAGCCCGGATCTAGCACCGATGGACTTTCGTCTGTTTCCAGATATGAAGAGGGAACTCAGAGGCCAGAGATTTGAAACAACATTAGAGCTACGCAATAAGGCTCGTGAAGTAATCTCTTCATTCAGTCAGGATTGGTTTAAGGTAACATTTATGCAATGGGTACAAAGGCATAGGAAGTGTGTAGCGACGGGCGGCGATTACGTCGAGAAGGTGAATCGTACGCTAGAATTTGACCGTTAGTGACGTCGACGTCGTGATGGCGTGCGTCAAGTGCCGGTCATGTATACAATTCAAATATGTACAAACGATTTATTAGTAAATGTATTTCAATGAGATTACGGCTCTGCTTTAGTATTGAGTAAACGTATCGAGTGATGTAATTTTTGTGTTTGTATTGTCTTTTCCGTTCTAGTAATAAAGCAATTCCGCGAACTTTTGAATCACCCCTCGTATGTGTTAGAATGGAAACAGATTGTAAGACTGAGTGATCTACCGTCAAATATAGCACGGTCTCTCGATCACATGCGCAATTATTTCATCTCTCAGGGCTACGGCCTTCGTGATTAAATTAATACTCGACACCGTGCTATATTTGACGGTAGATCGCTCAAACTTGAAATCTATTTCCTAAATAAGTTTTGTCAGCGACAAATTAGCGCAGTTGTGACTGGTAAGGATAATTTCTTTAAATTTCATAGTTTGTTGAATTTGCATTTTAAACAGTCGCAATTGTCTATTGAAGCTACGGGCTGTTTTTACTTGAACATATTCAATTTTCTTCATGTCGTATTCCGTATTTATGCTGCATTTTGTATCTGTGTTGAAATGCTGGAATAAAGCGAGTCGTTATTTTCCTTTTGTATTTATTGAAGAAAGTGTTTATTTATAAGTTTATTTTTACAATAACCATAAAATACAACGAATAAATAGTTAAAGTTTTCACTCGACAATCTCTATCCAGTTTTTCCCTTAAATTAGCAATGTTTCATTGGACTTATTTGATTTCATGACCTTGAATATGTCACTTCTTTTAGTGATTCATTATTACGGTGAACGGATTTCTTTGTGTTTTTTTTAAACAAATTTAATATTTTTATTTTACTTTTCGACTGTGTTTATTCTTATTGTTTTGCGGGTAATATCGAGCAAAGTAGAGAAATATTACCCGTCTAGTTAGCACGTCTTCATTAGTTAAGTTAGTAACAAGTTTCTCTTATAGTTTATGTAATTTTCAGTTGGGGTACATTTATTTGTTTATATTTGTATTATTAGTTGTAAATTTCTGCCCTGACTTTTTTCAACATAAAATTCACAGTATCACGTTGCCATGAAGCCATATTACAAATATTCCAGTGTTGTTCTCAGTACTTAAAACGTTAGCATTTATGTAAGAAAGGGGACTATAACAGACCAAGTTTGATAGCAAACTTTTTGTGGAATTTTATGCCGAATTCAGATTACAGTAACAAGAAACCGTTGTTTTAATAAGACTCCATAGCTTCTAAGAACCATCTCAGAAATGTGTAGTCATAGAAAGTCTGCCTGTCGTTTTCTGATTTATGTCATTAATTGCAACATTTCCAACATTGTTCAACGTCGTAACAGGAAACTCATGGCACGAGAAAGAACCAAATTTGTCTTTCGTTAAGAGTGCATATAAAGAGCTGTTGATAAACGGTTTGTCCAATCTTATCAACGTGAAAAACAAAGTTTCTTTTTCAGTTTATCTTAATGATATTTTAGATGCAATCTCTAAATAGAACCTTGTTGAATTTATGCATCCTGTCATTAGAGTATATAAATTTAATTAATGTCAAAGTTGGTTTTAAATCATCCATTATTGACGTGAGATGCTTACTTTTTGGAATTATAAATGATAATTTAACGTGGTTTAATGATGATAAATGTTCATTACAAAATATCAAGTCTAAACGTAGGCTTGAGGAAATACATATTTTCGGGGTCCCATATTAATGCTTTTATATAAAAAATGAATCTGCTAAGTTTTCTTGGCTTTAGTCATAATTTATACTTTAGGAACCATGAGTATCAGCTTACCCTGTTGATCGAAGAAGGTAGTCCTAAACAACATGATACCTACATTTCCGTAGAGCTAAAGTACTTAATTGTATTAGAGAAAAGCTGAAACATTTATGAAGTGGAAAGTTTTATTTTCGCTATGAAAATATCAAAATTCTTGAATTGATCTAGATTATGAAGAAAACATGGGGCTTTAATTCAAATAACTACAAACACAGAATTACGGTACGGCATTTCTAAACACGAAAAAAATGATTAAGAATTTTTATTGTTATTTTCTTGGAATAGTTCAAATTGTGACATTCAAGTGTTTAATCGAAATAACGGCTTTTCACAAACCCTATCACATGAACCTGTGTCACATAGTAAGATAACTATGGGCAATGCAGTGGCAATACTTTTATCGTGCAGAATCTACAGTCAACAAATATATGACTTACAATGGCAATGGTATTTTTTTTATTTCTGCGTATATAGTTTTTATCTTCAGCATTTAGTATTATACATAAACCCTTTAAATTCTGTCATTTTCTCGGCAAAAATTAATTGCTGTATCGCAACTTGAAAGGAATATATCGAAAAAGTTTTATTTTGATAAATATTCCAACCACTGGTCTTCCCTTTACCAGTACAATAACAGTTATTGAAAATACAAGTCTAAATATTCAACTATAAATGCATCCACAGGACACAGGTGCCCCCACTTTGTGCCTTTGTCAGAAAGACGTACAAGCAGAGAGAGTCACAGGCGAACAGACAAAAGTAAATCTTATTTGCCGTATGCTGTATAAATAACCATTAAATTTAAATCTATGACTTTTTTAAATGCCCATTTCTACTATTTAAAGGGCCATGACTGTGTCATACTAGGATGAGCTGCAAAGAAAACCCTATATAAACAACAACTCATCATGGCGTACATTCCTGATGGTTTTATAAATCCGTTTCAAATACTATAGGAGCTATCAGGACCTATGCTCTATACAAGCTTTAAAATCATTAACTTACTTGTCGCAATAACGGGAAACAGGACCAAGCCTGGGGTTTTATTTCAAGGAATCAAAGTGTAACATACTTCCTCTTTCTAAGAAACTGTTTTAAAAATTATCCATATTAGATCTTGTTTATGTTCTAGAACGTCAAATTCTAAAGTTAGCAGAGAATATGACTCGATAAAAAAAGTCGGTAAATGACACCTAACTGATTATTAGGATCTTTATGTAAGTAGGCGGATTAATAAATACTAGATATTTATTTTATGCCTACCAATGAAATATAGGGAAATATCAGTGAGATAAAAGTGATAATACACTGTTTTGAATCAGTTAATTACCATTTTGATAATACATGTTTGTGCCCGAACTATTGAATATTGAGTATTAATCCGCTTTTATAATTAAAGTATGTATGGCAAAATTCAATAAATATTGATAAACTGTGTAGACAAAAATAAATATTATTTGATGAAAGTGTATTCAGTTTATTTCAGCAGAAGTAAAGTTATCATATGTATTGGAGATTGTCTGCACTTTTTTTTGTGCGGAGTAACCAAAGTACGCATTAACTGATTTGGGGCTCACCATGGGGAATTTATTGAAGGCCCTGATTAAAAATGTCATAAAAAAACCCATTTTTGACGTGTTGGCATAAAATAAAAAGAAAATTTGTTTGTTTTTTAGTGGAAGATGGGAATTTATTTCATCTCGTGAACACCATATGTTGATATTTTCACTCGTGGCTGCGCCACTCGTGAAAATATCACATATGGTGTTCACTCGATGAAATAAATTCTCATCTTCCACAAAAACAAACAAATATCCTCTATTTAACATGAAAATATGTAAGTGTGTTTGAAAGGTTTTTATTCTCCTCGCTTAACATTTGTTCTTAAATGATAACATACCAGACAATGACATTTTTAGACTGCACTTAGTCCTTCTAAGAAAAAAATGGATAAACATCATATAAATGACATCACTGTTTTAGAAAACGAAGAAGCGAGGCAAATGTCATAAAAAATGTATATTACAACCTAACATAGATAACAAATGGTACTAAAACAAAAGAAGAATTCTTTTATTAACAAATAGTACAAAGCACTACGCACAAGATACACGCTGAATTGAAGGTTATGTATAACAAATGCAAGATGTCATAACGAATTTGTTTCAGAATTCAAAACCTATAATGACCCAGTGGGTATAATTCTCCACACATAAAATTTTTTTTAAAGGTATTTCAATGTTATAAACATTTGAAAAAGTAGTTCTTGTTCACAGACACCATTAAAAGGTCTGTATGTCAAACATTCTTATTTTTAACATCACTTCGTGACAAGCTGTGTGAGACCGTCTCTAATTGTCTGTTTTCTTCCAACAAATATAATTATTATTGTTACTACAACGAAGAAAAATTCCTGATTAATTAGTTACCCTTAATTTTCATTCGACCTCAGGTTCTCGAATTTCCTAATGATCACTTTAACTTTGTTGACAGATGCGGTCGTTCTAATTAGCTTAGCAGGAATTCCGTTCAGAAAGTGTCAATGTGGTCTTTTCAATCACTGGCAAACAAGTACATTTATATGACTTTTTGCAAACTATTGAAAGTCAGATGATTCCTGGCAAATGATTGTTAGAAATACTGGTTCAAAGTAAATATAAACGTCTCAGTATGATTTTCACTCAAAGATACCGTTACCATGGCAAACTGTTATAGAAGCGTCGATAACATGGGAGTATCATTCACTCAAAAATACAATTTCAAAATCATAAGATGCACAGTAAAAATGTAGAGTATCTATTTCAAAAGAATATAACAGAAGCCTTCAGTTTCTGTTTTGATGTTGTTCTTCTATTTCACAGAAAACTGACTTAAAGTTGTAATACCGGCAATCATCACAAAAAGATAATAAGAACTCTAGAATGCTTAAAAACTTTATCAACACCCTATCTGCATGTTTATTTTTGTGGATGGCAGGATGTGCTTGGGATACATCAGGATTAAATTATCAAAAATATTTTATGACCGAGTAGTTGATGTCATGTGATCAGTTTTGAATACGTGACGTAGATCAATCAAAATGTAAACTAATTCAAAAGATAGATAGACAAAAACGTATACGGAAGCGTGGAAAATCTTTTACAATATTTCGAAAAAGCTGCAAAAATTACACAAAACGGAAGTATGATCTGACGAGAATTCTTATCGCCACTAAATCTAGCAGGTCTTGTAAATGAAATGTTGCTTCTTAAAATAACTTATGTATGCAAATTTACATCTTCCAACTAAATACGAGAAATGATGGAGAGGTTACACAAGACGAAAGTAGGTGTTCTTTTATATCCGCTGACATGCACGAACATAGTCAAGTTATAAGTGAAAATATACTGCCAATTATTTTAGCAAGGTGACTATGCATTGAAGTGAATATTTGCATATTTTGGTGATGATGTTATATTTTTGTTAATGGGTGGTATTATAACTTTAAGTTCATTTTAACATGTTCAGAGCAATTCATTAAATGTAATTATACCAAAATACTTACCACCGAGTAATGGACGCTGAAGAGCAGAGAGAATGAGTTTTGCCTTTTAGATAACGAGTTCGTATGACATTTGACAAAATACTTATACTCAGCGTGTAATGCTTACTTCGACAGTTTGAGAAGCTACCGGTTGTATCTTTACAAGTCTGTCTCGTTTCTTACTTTCGATTTTTCTTGCTCGGCATTTATCATTTAAAATTGCATCAGCAATGCCATCTTTAAAACGCAATCATTTTTGTTTATTTCAAGGAAACCTCAATGAATCCTCTTTGATTACTTTGGAAACATAAAATATTTTCTGTTAAAACAGTACATTGGGTTTTGTACATTTGATTAGACAACCCAGTTTTACAATGTAAATGCTTCACAATGTTTTGTAAAAACTTCTGTTTCATTTTAAACTGGTTATAGCAACGTAAAATAAATTATACACAGAGTTTAACATAAAGAAAACTAGTTTCACGGTCTCTCCCATTTCGCGGTTTTGCTGAATTTGACATTATTACTACTTTCCAAATAGACAAAAAAATGTTTTCATGATCACCTTTCTGTGTACCTGAATAAAGTCAATAATAAGTACAGATTAAAACTCATTTACAGACTCTACTGTGTCTCTTGCCAACACTTTCAGAATGACGACATAATTTGTGGTCTTTCAATGCTTAAAACTAATGGATCTTTTTTTTCCTCAAAGAGAAATACAGAAGGCCAAAAACCTTTAAAAGGGAAACGACAAAACCTTGTCTCCTACATTCTTTCGTGAACTGTTGTGTGTCAAACTTCATTAAAAGAATCTGAAAAAAGTTATTCAGTATAAAAAGAGACAGACAAATTTTCCATTGTTACAGGACGGAAGCAGTGCTGATTAAGATAGTGGCTTTAATGCTATTTTCGGTTTATTTGAAATAAAAGATTTAGTAAATAATGACAGTTTACATTTGTCAAACAAATAATACCATAAAAGAAGTAAGTGTTGGTGAGAAAGCAAAGGTCAGTGATTAGAATCAGTTATATAGTACTGGAGACATTTATACTGGTTTCAACTTAAGCGGACATTGCAACAAAATCCTGTACACCCTAACGTATGTGTAGTATGCGAATGCGTAGTTTTATACCTTCTCTTTACTCTATGTTTATGCTACACTGACCCAGCAGTGTAGAAAAGAATACCCACCGGAATGCCACCCGCTGGTTTGATGAATCAAGTCCGAAAATGGAAGTACGATGGGCGGACGCACGGATACTGGTTGATCTAGTGGCGGACGGAATAACGAATGGACAGACAGTTAAACAGTTGTTGAAATGTGGATATTTAATTATCCGGCTTTTAAGACGCAACTAGTTTTCTAAAGTACAAAGTTCTGGCCATACTTCTCTTGGAATCAAAATACTGAGTAAAAAATTAACCTAAGCGGCACAACTCCAGTAATGTCGGTACAGATCCAAACCACACTACCACAAACCAGAGCTTGACTAATATATTTCTAGGCAAAGCAGAACGATACCAGAATGAAGCCAGTGGATTCTAGGGATGTTTTTTTATAAATTTAGGGGCATGATTTAACAATCTTCTGTAACAGATGATGCAAGAAACTTTGTATAAAACACAGGCGCCTTACAGCTTTAGATAAAAAGACATTGTTCATGAAAAAAACGGAGTTTTACCAGATTATGGGTGCCTTTTACCGCTACTGTCCAGTCTTATAGGGGGATATGTCGTCTCAAGCAATTGCTGCCAGATGAAGTGCCAATGGGAGGCCATTCACAAACATTCACACTAACCATATGCTCAAGAAGCTCAAACCTGCTGCATTATTAGAATATTCTTTGCGGCCTAACAAATATATGATATGGCAGAACAACAGAAATAATTGTATACAGTTGATAAATAACTAGGTATGTCGTAATCATACGGTAAATCTCAAACAGACAGGTAAATTATACCCTTTATTTCCAACAGATACTTTTATGTTACTGCTCAATAGCAACAATAATGAAGTCACAGGATTCTTTCATAATTTCTGACAGAACTCCTGAATGAGAACTAATGACTGACATTGAAAAGAAAATTGCAATCAACGATCATTACCCTTTTCTGTCAAAGACGTCATTCAAGGGGCTTGTTAATCTGTAGAAATTATAGATTTTATTGCTGATGTAAGGCAGACCAATACAAAATGACACTCTCAAATACAATGACCTCACATAGAAAATGTTCATTGTTTATTAAGAACAAAATTAAGTATTGATGTTGCTCACTGAATAGGTGTCCCACAGAAAAAGTAATTTGTAAATAAGACAATGCGAATACTTGTATACTCGTATTATATTTTTACCTCAGCAACTTCAGGGAATAGTGTCATACATTATTTTTGCAAGGATGAAAAAGTATTCTCATTGGACGTATTTCATTTCCTTGACCTACAAAATGTCAGGTTACCACTCAAAAAATTGTGATGCGGATGCAGTTGTCAGGGAGCCAGGTATCCGATACACATATATTTTCTTTCTTAAATTTCTTTTCTTTATTTCTTTGTGTGTGTGTGTATTTTTTTTGTTTGTATTTTTTTTTCATAAAAAATTAAGTACTTTTATTTTGTCAATACAAATATACTTTTCTGACTTGAAGATTTTTTATTCAAGGTAGAGTTTAGGTTAAACTAGAGCTTGTCACATAAGTGACGAATACTCCCACACACCACTTGGTCACAGGACTGAAGGCTTTGTAAGTAAAAGGTATCATTGCAAAGTTCTTGCACGGTAGTGGAATGAACAAACCTGCTTATGATGTTATTTTAATTGATTGTATGATGTAATAGCGAGTCACGAAATACTAAGAAGGCAAATAACCAGGAAGGTGATATATATTTACATTCTTTGTATTGAGATTTTGGCCTAGACAAGGTCTATCATCAACATTTTTTACCTCTGACCAACCACAATGATCTTGACCTTTGAGCTATGGACCTGGGACTTAAACGTGATATTTGAAAATCCTTAAATGTATATTAGATGTTATGGCCCAGACAAGGTCTATAACTTGACAAGTCACAGTGACTTTGACTGTTGAGCAAGACACTCATGTCTTGCATATGGCACACCGTCAAATCTTGATGAACAACTATGTAAAGGTATTTCAAAATCCTTCCTTCAATAGAGAAGATATGGCACGGACAAGGTCTATCGTCAGTGACTGTGACCTTGACCTTTGAGCTATGGACCTGGGTCTTACACGTGACACACCGTTTCATCAAGGTGAACAAGGTATTTTAAAATCCGTCCATGCATAGAGAAGTTATGGCCCGGAAAGTCTATAATCAACGTTTATACCTTTAACCAGTGACTGTGGCCTTGACCGATGAGCTATTTACCTGGATCTTGTACGAACACACTGTGTTATCAAGGTTAACAAAAAAGCCAAGGTATTTTAAAATTCTTCTATGCATGGAGAAGTTATGACCCGGACAAGGTCTTTAGTTAGCATTTTTTGCCTTTAACCAGTGACTGAGATCTTGACCCTTTGAGCTGTGGCCCTAGGTCTTACACGTTACACACTGTCTCATCAAGTTGAACAAATATGCCAAGGTGTTTTAAAATCCTTCAATGTAAGGAGACGTTTTTGGGCGGACAAAGAACGGGATGGACAAAAAGTGAATCCAATATATATGGAGGGTATAAATATCCTAGGCATTTGAATCCCGGCCCAAACTTTCGCCACATATCTAGTCGACACTTTTTTAAAGAAAACAGTTGGCTGCTAGTTTAAACAATATTGTCTATAGAACAAATACTGATAATACACTATCAAATTACAAACACAGTCTACCTGTTTTCTCCACTAACATAATCTAGTCATTCTGACTATCCGAGAGACGTGACATGTCTATTAAAAGTATGCCATGTAATGTAAGACCATCATTTTTATCGACAAAGTCATCAAGTGTCTTCAAGTCCCATTTTTATCGTATTACACATAACTCAGTGGTGTTACGAGACTTCACACGCAATGCAAATAACATAAATGTGACAAAGAAAGTGACAGGTTGAAATAATTATTTTGTTTAAAACGCCAGAGAAGAAAAGTCAAATACAAACAAGAAGACCATGATAGCACAACATCGCTTAGCTGAGTACCATTGCACTACAAATCAGTACCAATGTAGGTCATTCAAACTAAATACTAGACATCGAAAAGATTAAAGTTGAAATTCATAGGCAAACCTTTACTTATACACCAAATTTCAGGCCTCTCCCTTATAAATAGGAAGTAGTCGTGTGCAAGCAAAATGTTACAAATACTTCAAATTTTAATGCTTATGCCGAGAAAACGAGGAAGAAGATCAAGGTACAGTAAAACAATAAGTAGTTAGTAACAGAAAGATTCTTAAAGCAGTCAGTGTTCCGCACACCACATTGGTAGAACTTAATGCAATGAAAATCCGTTCCAAGTTTCATTATCTTTGCTCAGTGGTTTCAGAGAGATGTTTGTTTTAAGAGGTGGACACCGGACGATAGCTCGTCTGCTGTAGTGAGCTAACAAGAGAAAATATTATAACACAAATGCAATGAGGGACATTCCTGACAGCAAATTATCTCCCTTACTCTGATAATATCAAAGGTAGACCAAATAGCACATTGGTCCTTTCAGTTGGAATCCTCTGACTTTATCCTTGTTTCTTATTGTGATGGTCTTGACTTTTAGTTGTGAAAATTGTCACTTATATATTAAATAAAAAGTTAGGATTATAAAAAAGATAACAAAGATAATAGTGTTAACAAAAGATATTTCTAAACTTAATGTGTAATCAGATTAGGTAACCACTGTTGCAAATAATTAGGCTTAATTATCACCATACTAAAAAGAAAAAACAGCAATAAAAGCAGAGGAATCCAAATGGAAGGACCAATGTAATATCAGAGAGTATTCAGGGTAGATAATCCACTAATGTCCCCCATACTAAATGATTATGTGATAAAACTGAGTTGCAAGATTGCTTTTTCAACCACGTAAAAACAAAACATCTTCTTAGACAAAATGACATATTCATGAATACAGAAATGACAGAAATGCAAATTGAAGTTAATTCTATAAACTCGGCTTTTGAATTGCTAGAGTAAACAAGTTTGTTCTGTAGAGTTGATGTCATAATTTCATTTACCTTCAGTTTTTGTGTTGCCACGAAGGAATACTCTTCATCTCTTTACCTTATGATAAGTGAAGCGTGGTAGCAGGAATGTGTTCTCTAACCACTCACACAATCCTTATACCTTACCGTAAGTAAAGCGTGTCTCCAGGAAAACGGAATTCTCTGGCATCAGAGAAACTATGTCAAAGGTCAAGAGAAGAGTTGAAACAGAAGACTGCAGTTATCAGTTATTAGTTTTACAAGAAGTTTAATTTTGTTCAACAATGGCCTTCAGCTACCCTTTAGACAGAGAAATGTGGTAGGATCTGCAGTCCATGTCTATTTTGCATGAATTTGACCTGACTGTCTAAATACAACGTAGGTTAAAAACATAAATAAAAACGATTGAACTAACCTGAAGCTGTGTTGCCTTGAAGATTTGCTGAAACCTCGTTCCACATCATTGGTAAGCTCATGTTCCTATGTACAGCCATTTATACTGCCAGTGTTGTTGATCTGCATATTGTAATCCTGTTTACCTCGGATGATTACAGGATGGTATTTTTGAGAAGTCAAAGATTCCGGTCAGTGACCAAGCTTGGGATAATTAAATACAGTAATTGTAATCCCTCAAATGAAAGTATTCAAATATATTTGATCACCGCAGTTAATCTGATTACATGTAATGTATTCAGTTGCATTGCAACTTCTGTCTGTAATCATGAATACTTTTGTTTACTGTATGTTTACTTGAGCAAGAGTATAAAAAAACAGTTTATGCCATTTTTCCTAAATACTGGGCCAGGCTTACAGGTCACGATGAATTAGTACACCTTGTATTCATTTTATTTCCTTATTAAACTAAACATCGTCGGCAATGCACAGGGTAACAAATAGTTGATTTCCTATTTATCACCTTAGCTTATTAAGCTCAATTATCGACTGTGAGATGCATGTATTGTCCGTATGTGAGAACAATGTGACACTTTGCAGCTATTATACAAAGGATTTAAACATTGTCCCCCAGAGTATAAAAATGGTCATTAGTACAGAACTACTGTTGAAGAGGCTTTTTCATATCCATGATAATCTTTACCTACCCGAATTAGGCTGAATAGAAATTGGCTTGTTTGGACTGAGACTATATCTATCCCTTCCAAAAATACAGAGATGTTTACAGTTTTAGTTAACCGATTAACTGAAAGATGGCAAAGAGGGTGTTCGATTTTTTTAACATACCCGAAGGTTGTTAAGCAAAATGCAAGCTGTGTTCATAAATTATATCTGAGAATGCATTATCACTGTCCAATATAAAAGTGTTGCAAACACATTTAAAAATAAGTCTTGGCAAATATTTTGTTTAATCATTTTAGACGAAAGTTTCTGTTACTAACCTAAATCTAAAGTTAGAATAAGGTACTTTTCAGTCATTACACATCGTCAAGTTATCAACACAAATCCATTTCAAATGTTCGTCAGAATATTTCTTCCAAACCAGAATGCTAGAATTTAGGTTCATACTGTTTTTATACTGAAAAATTATGTTAAGCACTACAGCATTTGGCTGTTTCCCTATGTATGTACTTTCTTTTTTCAGAGGCTGCACAGAGAAAATATTAAAAGTAATAAAATGTAATCACGATTACCTATTTCCCTATGAATGTACTTTCTTTTCCAGACGCTGCACAGAGACACATACCTTGGGAGAAAATAGTAAGAGTAATAACATGTAATCATCATTACCTGATTACATGTAATGTAATGTAATGTAATGTAATGAATAACTGGTGTACATAGAATAATCCATAGTAACGGTAATCCGAAAATAACAAAATAACTGTAATGTAATCATTTACTGACAAAACACCAAATCTGACAGTAAGGGTAAGTAGAAGGTACGGGTTAACTTGGAGCTGTTAATAGTTCAAAGGAAATGTATGGAAATATAGCTGTGAAAAGAGAACGGTTGTTGGTTTAATTATCTGCATGTCTATGTTGTATTCTAGACTTCCGCCTTTTTATTTTGTCGCCACATTTTCATATTCCAGCCAGATAGTTGCAGTCAGTTAAAGGTCACGTTAATACCAAAATAACTTTCCGGTACGACAACTGTAATGCATTCATCTATCTAGTCAATGAAGTCACAATACTTCAGAAGTCTGGGATTTTACTTCTACAGAAATAATGTAACAAAAAATTATGAAGTCTGGACAGAGAAGTAAATGTATCAATAAATTTATTTATTTGCTACGAGCTGATACCTGTTATATGAGAAATACCAACAACATCCTGTTAAAGTGAATGTATTTTAAAGCTTTTTCTCTTTTTCTCGAAAACTTCCTATCATTATTTTAAAAATGCGATTTCATTCATCGACAGCAAAACGGTTTAACGCGCCATATTGTCATAACTTAATACCTTTACCGTTCAGTGTGTGACGCAGGGAGCATATCAGTAGACTGGTAATACAGGTGTCACGAGTTTGATCCCCCGTTCCTCCACTAACATTACTATTTGTCTGTCGAATAAGACGTTAAACCGAGGTCCCATGTATCGTGCTTTACACTGAGCATGGAAAAGAACCAGAGATGTCTCTGGAATGGGATGGCTTCTGTATCTTGCACTATTCCCCTCAACCTAAAACAGCTAACATCTGCAGGAGGTGTCGGTCATATGGGCAGCGGTATCGTCTAAAACAATAATGACTTAAACAATTGTTAATATCGAATAATGCCCAGTAACTGCATTCATTTATACTGGATTCACTCAGATTCATTGGTAAGGCTTGTATGAAAAAAAGTCTATGGTAGTCTGAAGAGGTTTAGGTAGATTAAACTATCATCAGAAGATCATTTTCTTGCTCATTAGTTCCGTTATTATGATACCTGCAATGATAAATTCTTTGTGCATGTGTAAATTGCTAAGATGTCATCATCGAATAATTATTGTGAGTTATTTTCCCAAACACTAGATACGTTCAGCAAGATTTTAAAGGCATTCGTATTTTATCAACCTGACACGAAAAAAAGATTAAATATTTCTTAAAACAAGAAATACAATTTGTATGATAATCAACATCTTACAGGTGTAGAAGTGATGAATTATTAATGTAAACAGTATAGGTAAATAATCCGTGCAACTTTAACACACGCTTTGCTTACTAGAAGTTAGAAATGTCGTCATGTCCATTATCACTTAAATTTTTATTTTAACGTTACTTTATTTTTAACCAGGATTCGTTCAAAGGACGTACGGTTACAAAAAAACTGTTCTAGTACTGTAAGGTTTATAGAAGTTGTGGAACCTTAAAAAATCTATTATTATTTTCCCTAAAAACTCTTTGCTTGTGATAACTTTCTTTAGACAAGATGGCAAGATGGCGGTCGGAATCACTCTGCCTGGAGTAATAGCCGTACCTTCCGGTTTCTAGATAGCAGATCATCACACCACGCTACATAACACTTCTAGGGAAATTGAAATAATATCCTGAAATAAAAATATATATATTGTAGTAATAATGTACCTTACTGTTTAGTCACACTCTTTACATATATCAGACATTTGTTGTTTTCAGTCTTTTTTCACATAATGCTAAAGACAGTTCTCTTAAATCGCATTTACTGATGCTTTCAGTCCATACAAAATAACATGCGCTCAAAGAACACTTAAATCATTTTCAAAGAACAAGGAAACGAACAGAAATGACAGATCTTAATTCGTTTTGCGCTTCAGATAACTCATATGAAATATAATTAAAGCATTGGCAATTACGTCATCTACCGGAATCTCGCGTCATCAAAACGATCCTTTATATTCGTAAGTTATCTTAATCATGCACAAGTACAAAGTACATCACAGAAAAGAAATACATTGTCTTTCGATGTATCTTGAGGAAAGTTGAAAAATCGAAGCTTTCAGACACTTTCTTTGTAAAAACAATCATTATAGTCTACAGTAAGTGTAATTTATTTAGAGCTTGTACGTGGAATGAAAACTGTTTTAAGGTGCTGTCGTAAGAACAATCACTAATGAGAAATAATCATTGCAGTAATGAATGCAATACTAAAAGTAGTTAAATAAATTTTGTGCTTTTCTTACCAACATTAAGGTGTTTCAGAATGCTCAGAAAGCTGACAAGGCATCAGTATAAATCTAAACCTTCGCTCTCTAAACTGTTACAAAGTGCGAATTAAAAATCAAAGTTCACCTCATATGATATCAGGTTTTTTTGGTGCATGACTTCTACAAATTATATACAGAACCAGGTTGAAAGGAGCGTTCTAATAGTAAATGCAACTAGCCACGCCTTACAGTATTCATGCAGTAACAATTACTGAAATGTGAAAGTAAATGTAACAATATTCAAATAGAACAGGTCCATGTTCTATTTAAAAATGTTTTATAGTAAACACTCTTTGTGTCTTCAAACAATTATTAAATGCTCTGTATTTATAACACAACAGACATTATACGAGCAACAACAAAAACAGAGGATGGACTCAGACTGAAATGACGTTCACTTGACCTCCAATCAGACGTGTTTCTGGGAGGAACACTGCTGCAGACTTGTTCTGGCATTACAATATCCCGAAAAAAAGCAGAAATGGGTCAAGAGGACACGTGTGCCCCAACCCAACCTCCCACGTTGGTCAGTTACCAAGGCAAGAATTGAGACGTGGGATGTCAACGTAACTATAAATTAATTGAAAAAAAAACAGGTACGCAACTCATGTTATTTACCTGTGAAGTTTTATGACCCTGTATGCAGAAGTGTTGACTTAGTGCCTTGCGCAATGTTTTTTGTAACCATTTTCACTAAAACAAGGGACATAACTCTGCTTTATCTATAAGAATGGAAACGAAAAACCTCAGGTGCACATCTTCACCTGCTGATATATATCCATGTAAGTTTATAAGTTTCATGTTCCTTAGTGTAACAGTTTGCTGAGTACTCGACACAAACTTTGTGGTAGCGTTTTCACTTAATCAAGGGTCATAACTATACTGTCCCGGGAATGAGGGAGACGCAATCCCTCAGGTTCGTAACTTCATTTGCTGTTCTATATCTCTGTGAAGTTTCATGACCGGAAGCCTCATAGTGTTGGCTAAGCGCGCGACTCAAACTTCTTCCCCCCCCCCACCCGCTCCCCATAATAGGGGTACAACAAAAATATCAGTTCATATTGATCTTAAGGGACAAGCTAGTTTTGAAAGCTGTGTATATTTTCTTAACAAATCTTCGTGTTAATCTGTTTAGCATAATGGTATTGAATAGTTATGTAGCATTCATCTCATGGTTATATGAGAATGAATAATTTTTACGTTAGTACACTAATTAAGCGATATGACTTGTTTGTCCTCAGATATAATGTCCTTTGTACGTGATGCTTTCAATGAGATGATAATTATTTCAGAAATACAGTTTTGTTCAAGTACCTATTGCTCCGCGAATTGTCTAGTTTATATAAGCAAACGTTCTGTGATATACATAGGAATTCATCGATTTTATTAAATAAGAATTGAACACCATGTGAAAACGACAATATCTATCTGACTTTAATCAATAAATGTTGGTGTTAGAGTACAAGATAAATGTAAGTCAAGGATCAGGAATTTTTATCTAGCAGAAACATCCAAATCGGATCCGCTTAACATTCCCATGGCGTTTGTTGACTTGATTTAGCCTATTGTGAGAAACGTGCGTCACAAATGATTGGCCAAGGATAATTGCTATGCATCTACACGATTTTACACGGGAAATCTGGCTGCACTCCTCTACAAGATGCTAAATATTTCTGAAGATTTTGACGCCATCTATTATGTATTCTGCAGTAAAGGTTTTTAACGAATTCCTTGCGCATAAACAGAAAACTCATGCATGCTGCTAACATATTTTTTAAGTATTAGTACTAGCTTTGTTAACTTTGGAGATAGGTGCCACACGAAATTTTACACAATGAAATTTCTGTAAAGGCAAGGGCTATAAACGTGTATCTACAAGGTGCATACAGACAGGAAGCCCAGATGCACAACTCAACCTGCTACTAACATATCTGTGGAGACTGGAAGCTTTGAGACAAATGCTAAAATTTGTAAATCAAGTGTCATAATCTGCATCATCATGGTGCCTCCATACTGGTCATATCAGATATACAACTTTACACTTTGTTTAACATTCGAGATATACAGGTAATATACAGGCCGCATATGATGTTTGTGTTGAGGGTCATTACTCTGCATATATTGGGTAAATTAGGGATGCAAACGGTAACTTTTTCATTTACCGGTTAACCTGACGCTGTTACCGGTAAATTTACCGGTTAACCGATAACCAATGAAAATAATTTCGTGCCGACTAGTCACTGTTGATGATATGTACATTTTTAAAGCGAAACCGGAAGTTGATGGGATAGTGTTTACTATGCGGATCCTGCGGGCCGAAAGAGTATTGTGATCGCTTATTAGATACATACGTGTTCCCCTCGTAATTTCTTACTGCTTTAATTTCATTTAATAAATGTATGCGATCGTTGTCGGTAATATTAACGTTTTTAATCCGTTTTTGTTTTAATGTTTCATTCTTATAATGAAATGTATTGCATTAGATCTACCTACATAAAATATATAAATAAAAAAAACACATCAAAAAATCTGTTATTTAATTACACATTCAAGTCTTACTATCGAAAAACAAATTATTAAGACATTACATAAATTGCAACTGCTTCGAAAAACAAACTTGATTTGACGTGTTCATTGTTAAGGAATCATCAATGGCGATTTTCCTTTAGTCTCAATTTAACTTTTTAGCGAGTAGGAAACAAACAATAGTGTCAATTAAACTCTTAATTGGCAGTTGCAAATAGGAGACATATTGTTTATATAATTGTTAATCATAACAATGGCAAAAGTGACAATTACCAAATAAACGAGAGGAATCTTGTGTATAAGCGTGACACTTGTATTGATGTACGCGCATCTGGGGTTTATCACCATGACGATCGATAAATACCGTTGTCAGCGCGGCGCGCTTGTTTGGTAGTTTTTAATTTTAAAGTTTATATGTTTAACTCTTTTTTTCGGTTAACCTCACCGAAAAATTGTTACCGGTTAACCGATTATTCGGTAGGTTAACCGGTTAACCGGTTAACCTATTGCATCCCTAGGGTAAATCCATACGAGAACTCAAGATGCAAAACTTCACATTCTTTAAATTTGTGGAGAGCTTGATGAGATACGGAAGAACACCTGAAAGAACGAGAGCAAATAAGTTTTTCCTAGGGTTGGGGCATACAGTCTATTAAATCTATTGTGTTTAATTGTATGCTACGGTGAAATGTTGAACTTCATTCCATACATTCATACTAGCAAACTGTTTGAAATAACCGTGACTGCGACTTCTGAAAACCATAATTTCAGCATACTTCGTGTTGACAATAATCGTAAAAAAAGGTTTTGAGAGAAATGTGTATCTACTACTAAAGATAAAAAAGGTTATGAACCATTTACAAGCCATGCATACTAGCAAATGAGATCTGCAAGCCTATAGAAACTTTTACAAGATTATGTGTGAAATTCTGAAACTTTATATGTTTCCAAATAGAAATGCATTCCTACTCATGCATTTGCCAGACACTTGGAGATTGAAAAGACATTACGAATGCAAATCAAATGCATTGTATGCATATTTCAAGGATGCATAAATCTAAAGTAACTTAAGTGCTCTTTAATTGTGATCTGTCACTACAAACACAGAAACTAGCCTGATAACGAAATTTTGCTGTAATCGATGCAACAAGTTTAGAAGAAAATCTTCTAAATGCGATTAAACTACGATCACAAGACAATAGGCAATTCAGACATCGAATGCCTAAAGGCAAAGCGAGGAGAAATAAAAAGCCTAGAGGGTGTGCACAATCGGAACACGTTGTTTGGTTGTTGGACATTAAGTGAAAGTCGACTAAGTTGAACGGATTACAACTGACGTTTACATTTGTTCGCTTTTTTTTCTTTACATGAAAATCGACGGATTAGGTGTAGTAGCGCCATATTTGTACGCTATTTACAGAACGACTATGAAATAATACGACAAAAAAAATTGATTGAAAACTGTCAAATTTACAAACTTTTCTTAGAATATTGCACTGAATATAGCGTTATACCAAGAGATATGTTTTTTAAAAATGATGTGTTCCCGGCATAAAAATTGAAGAAGAACTACTATAACATACAGAACCTTTGAGATTAAGTTCATAACAATTACCAAATAAATCAAAGATATGAGCTAATAATGTAGCCACTGACCTCTTAAATTCACCCGTCTGTTATCTCTTAATGATGTACACTGAAGCAGATATTAGAAACCGCCAGACATGCAGAAAAGAAGACACTAAAACATGTAAGTTTTATAGACTGCAGCTTGTTGTCCACATGTTCAGGTCCTACGGAATGAATACAGCTTGAAGTTTGCTAAGCACCAGATGTTAGTTGTCTTTTTAACATGCACCTCTTGTTCTGCAAGAGAGCTTGGTATCATTAACTTTGAATAAGAAATATCCACATTATCCAGCAGTCTGTTCATGAGCTCTGATTATTAGCTAAATATGGCTTATGCATGCCATATCGACAGTATCGCACACCTGTTAGACGACATGATGGGGGCATACTGGCTGGCATGGACAACGATGGAGACCAGTTCTCTTCACAGAAGAGAATAGGTATTGCCTAGACAAGACGGTATGGTGTTATAGAGTGTGACAAAGACCAAAATAGAGGTTTTATTCAGATAACGTACCAGGACACGACCACCAGTATGAGGGGGTGCTGCCAATCTGAAATTAAGTGCCACGCGTAATATACAAGATATTTAACTAAGAATAAACTGACTTTTCGTCTTTTGATAAAATTTAGAAGATAACCTCCTGCCGATGGATTCTGTCATTGTCATTATATTCATTATGTTATAAACACAATGAAGTAGAGCCCATCTAAACCTTAAATTTATGCTGAACTCACTCGTTCTATAAAGCTATATTTGAGAGTATTGAGTAGTATAAAATATAGAAATACCATTATTTTAAAGAATGCAAATAAATGGAGCTAGCAAGTTATAAATATATTTTGTCTTGTGATACAAGTAATTTACTATTAGTTAAATTACCGATGTTATCTGTCGTACAAGAATCAAAAAGGTATTTAATTTACATAAATATAGAAAAAAATAAAACTTGTATAAATATTCCGTGTCAGCGCCTCGTATACGAACTGTAGCTATGCGCATATGAAATGTTGTGGAAAACTTTCCCTAAAAGCTACTTCAAACTTGAAGATTTGTTAAAGCAAATAAAGACAGAAGACAATTCAGAGCAGATTTGTCATTGTAAAAGCTAAAATATTAAAAGTGATTTTCTGTCACAAGGGTATTACCAACATCTTTGAGCGTAACTTTAGTATCCATTAGTGATTTACTGAAATTCCTGAAACATGTATCACCACAATCTCAGTATCTTTGCAAGTTCCTTGTTGTTTAGTTTCTTGAATGATGGAAAGGATAATGAAAGTAATATTCCACTATATACAACTAACGACAAGATACCTACAGAAAAAAATCTAACTGACGTGCCCTAGAAATCATGTTTAACATTTTCTCTCATTTTGGCTTGCTATATAATTCTTGTCCTTTCAGTGATCGCAAGCTTGGTGTAGCAGTAACACAGACTCTCGGACAAATCTCGCTCACTATAGCCTAATTACAACAGTGAAAAGAACACCGAGAAATACACTATGTAAATTTATGTCACTGACAACTTTGTTTGAGTACGGGAAATTTATAGCGGTACCGCCCAACTTAATATGAAACAGCTGTTTCGGAAGATTTTTTAATTCTCATTAATTGGCAGAATATAGCAAAAGGACTTTTTTAAGTCAAAATCTAAAAATCTGATATGTATCACAGACTCTTAAATTAATGAACCATTGACCGACTACACACTATTTAAGAGAAAACATCTGTGATGTAGTTTAATGCAACTTAAATTCACATAAAATACTCGCAGTGTATAATGCAATTCAGCTGGATTTGCTAATGTTTCGCTTTTCTCAATTTACTGCTAGTTGAAAATTAGAAATAATTTCCTTATTTCCTAGTTTTGTAATTTAGTAGAAAAGCTGAAATTAGCGTGACAATAGTCATATTTTTGTAAAACGACATATTTGGGGAATCAAAAACCTTCAAACGAAAAAATTAACATGTAAAACTACTACTTTTCTACTTGAAGGTGGTAGAATTGTCAATGACGGTCATAAGATCCAATAACTGCAAAATATAGTTGTTTGTTTGTTTGTTTTTTTTTTTCAGATTAAACTGAAGAGACACAAAAACGTGTCGAGCCTATACTCTTCAAAGTTTATATTTCAAAATAGATCTTACATGATCATGTGCTTAGCAGCGTGATATAGATTTACTAGTTATAAAAACAAATCCATGGAGATTCATAAAATTGTGAGTATCGCGTTCTTTGAATTCATTTATGAACAAACATTTAGAGAGCTCACCTGATTGCACTCCGTTATGATGGCATATGTGCTTGCTTTTTACATAAAGTGGTGTATAATTTTTACAGCTTACCTTACGTCTCAGATACCCGATGTCTCAAATGTCTCTTGAAAATATATAGAATAGTCCTATTTATTGCATGACATTTTATGACACCATATACAAGAATTAAATGCGTTGTTATTAAAGCGTACTTACCAGTGAGAAAATGTAGAATAAAAGTTAAATGTGTATAAGTTATGTTGGTTCCCTAATTCAGTTCAAGTGAACGAACCGCTCCAGCTGCGGCTGATTTAACATTAATGATCAGTATTAAACATTTATCAAATCAAAATACATACCGGTAATTTAGCAGTTTAGCTCTATTTCAGTTATTCCGATTTTTTCAACAAGATGATATCTTCCTGAAAAGGAAGGTGATTGATGTGACCTTGCTAAAAATATACAAAAATCGTATAGCTTAACGCGCGATGAAATGACCCGTTGAACTTCCTTACGCTTTGACGGGACGGATGTAAAAAATAGCAAAATTATTTTGTGTCACGTTAAGGAAGACGACAGTAAAAACCTATCACAAATTGCCTTTTTTTACAGAGAAATAACATGAGGGTGCCTCATATTCTAACACAACTTGCTGATTTCATCCTATACGTATAGAAAAGGCCAGACTGTGAATCAACTACCGTTTAATCACGCTTAAACGGCGTGCGCTTTCAAAAGAAGTTCGCAAATGAAAAAATATTAGAATTAAAAACAGGTTCAAAATTTAAAAAAAAATAAATGCACATATTTATAATCCACATAATGCACTTGCACTTGAGACCGCCACTTCTTGAATCGTTTCAATTTTCGAATGCAGCCGAAATGCAGCAAATCAAAGAATTCAGTAAAGCTGAACGTTACAACTTCTAATTTGAAAGATTCTAAAGATTTTTACCATTACTTCTTTGGTAAGTCAGTTTGAGCTCGACAAAGTTCAGCATTTTAATAATCAGTAGTTTCAACGCTCAGAATAGTGACATATTTTTTTCAGCTGACGTGTTGACCTAACAATTCATTCAGTTCCGCCATCTTGACAGTTGTGTATTACGTCATCTATCTGCAACATTATAGTTTGTATAAACAAGATTTGATTTTCTCAAAATCTGTGCTAATGTTACGATGGTTAGTAGATTTTAGAAGGAACGACTTAGATTGAAATTGACATAAAAAGCTACTGCTTAATTAAGTATTCAGACGTTTACTTGTCTCTTGAAAGTTTTCATTACAAAGTGTAAAAAATACAGCTATCAGCAGAACAAAATTACTAAGCCCCGACTACAAAAACAAATATGTTTTCATTAAAAAAACACATGAATTTGACACGTCTTAGACTCGAACTAATAAATCCTAGCCATAGGAGTGCAGGTGCGTTAGATTAGATGGCGAGCCTACGAGCTCGTGATCTAAATATTACGCATCTGCACTCCTACCCGTGATATAATCTACGTTACACTCACGGTTAGGATTTATTATTTCTTAAATATATATTAGTTTTCCACATCTTATGATTTTTCTGTTTTAATGTCTCTCAGACATATGCACTTTGTAATATATTTAGAAATATAAAAAATAAATCATATGGATACAGTCATTAACTAATCAGATAAGATATGTATCGCGACGGAAGACAATAAGACACAAAAATAATTCTGAATACTTATTGTGGTTCAAATCAATACTTTGTCTTTACTTACAGATACACGCGAGATATTTGGAATTAATTTCCCTTTTCTGGAAAGTCCAAACCTAACAGAAAGATGGCATTAACTTGAATTAAAGGATATCAGACTCTAACAGAAGACAACAGAACATGTTTAGGAAGCTTTTTTTGCAATCACTTCTGAGCAAAAAAATAACAGACACATTACAAACATATTCTGATAATGATCAGTAGTGAGTGTTGAAGACAGGTCTCCATTAGCTAGGCAAAAAGACAACTACTGGACGCCTTTTCATTCAGATGCATTCATGTAATAGAATAAACGCATATCTTAGTTACATCTACAGGTATTATAGCACATTATTTACGTAACTTAAAGTTCAAAGCATAGATAATTCAAAGTGCTTGGAAAGTTTCACAAAACACATAGATCTTGAATGAAATTCACTAATGATTTCACAAGAATGAGTCTTTATTATGCAGGCTTGAATCATTTGTAGGAAAATTTAAATACTGCCACCAGAAAGAATATTAAACTTTTTATAATTACTAAAGTAAAGCTTTTTAGTAGAACTGGAATAAGCCGGACCATCGCTGAACCTTTTCAGTATAACTTAAAAAATACATTTATGGTGTAGTATTAAGATTATATGCATGATGCAAGTAATATTTCTTGACATTTTTTCTTATTTGTTTTTCATAATGACCTTTTATCTTAAAATTCTAAATGTTTGAAGTATAGGACGTGTAACGTGATGAACTCGAATCGATCATTATAACACAACACTATAATTTTGTGCAAATGAAGCTCGGCATTATTAGGACCCAAACGGTTACCATCACAATTGCATTATTTTTAGACAATCCTTAAGCAATTTATCATTTATAACTAAAATAGCGAATTTTAGCTACACTTCCTGCGTCTCGTAAATCGATCTGACTGAACAAACGCTTTGAGTGTAGAAAAACAAGAGCTGTTTGTGAAACATGCATGTCCCCCAAATGACAACCAATTAGTCATTTTACATGGACTTATAAACGTGACTTTGACCTAGTGATCTCAAAATCAATATGGGTTATCTAAAGAGCATTACTAACCTCTCTACCAAATCTGAGGACTATAAGTCAAAACGGACTTTAGTTATTGATTTTTTATGGTCAAGGTCACAGTGGCCTTGTCCTTTTACATACTGACCTGAAAACAAAAGGGGTCATCAACCAGTCATGAACAACCTTCCTACCAAATCTAAGAAATGTAGGCCAAAGTTTTCATTAGTCATTGATTATTTCAGTCAGACAAACTTTGTGGTCGAAAAACAGTGACCTTGACCTTTGACATACTGACCTCAATATCAATAAGGGTCATTTACCGGCCATGACCAACCTTCCTACCAAATTTGAGGACTATTGGCCAAAGCGTTCTCCGGTTAATGATTGGAAAATATCTGGTCTACAGACGGACGGACCGACCGACATGTACATAGCAATATATCACCGCTTCTTCGAAGGGGAGCGTAAAAAATATTCAATCAATACAATTGGTTTTTGTTTATTTATACATTCATGTACATTTTTAAATTATGAAGTACAAGTACATGAAAATCATGTAGTATTCACAGAAGTTCTACCTATTATATCACAAAATCAATGTAACAGATATAAAAGGGGTATTCATCATGTTTAGTCTGTATATAGTAGATTCATATATTATTCCACCAAACCTATCTTATCTGTGTAATCATTCAGCTCGATTTGTATTTCTTGACCGTACACAATATTTCCTTATTTTTACGGACATGCATATCAAAGTTGTCTATATATAAACTGCTTTCCTTTTTTAACTCTGTGTAGGAAACCTGGTGTTTTTTACTGTGGTTTTCCTGAAAGGCATTTTTCACTATTGTTTTACAAAATAATGTGGTAAAAAGTAGAAGTGCAATATGCAAGAAATACATCTCTGTCAGGTCTCATTTCTGAATCATCTCTTCTCTTAAAATAGTTTTGGTATATAGATATTCTAATTTATATTGATAAGAGCATTTTAGTGTCATTTCAACACAGAGTTGTAAAATCATTGTTCACGTAGCTTTGGTGGTAAAATGAAGTAGTACGCATTCCCGTTTTGAAGCATTGGCGTACAATACTTGCCCAACAGCTTTTATTCTTAGAATGTTTCAATGCGAAGTACTAGTATAACAACCACAACAATATATAATAATATCTAAGTAATGGTCCATCGTATACTTAATACATAAGACTTTTGGATTCCAAATCCAGCATCTGAATCACCCTCAATGACTATTCGTAGTAAAGATTAAACTGAAAGAACCAGAGACATATATGGTATATAGTGTCTCTGGAAAGAACCTATCATATCTTCGTAAACAATGCAAAGTGCACCCATGGCGGATAAACTTCCTGTTGATGCATCAGTAGAGAAGTCATGTAGCAAATATGTCTGAAGCAAGAATATCGCCATGCAATAAAGAAAATATCCTGGGAAAGTTCTATTCTTTATATTTCTTTTGTCATCTCACTAATAAATCATGGAATCAGTCATGCACGCTAGACAATTTTATATTTCGTTATCTTCGGATATAATCTTAACATACTAAGGTTTACGGATATTTTTCTCGAAAAGGAAGATGTTATACAACTTTTCATTGTTCATAATTTAGTCTTGTTTGCAGTGCTATGTACACGCAATGGAATTATGGTATTTTCTTTCCCTGATTGATTTTATTTATTGTCGGAACCGGTTTCCATACGCCCCAAGAAGAGCTACTTGTGATAAATAAAATTTGTAACATTTCCTTTTTCACCTGCACGGAAGTGTTACAAAACACTCAAGTTTAGGAATAGCGTGACAAAAATCCTTCTCGTCTTTAGGGTAAAAATCGCAGCTGCTACTCTTTGAGACAAACGATACATAATATAAACGGTTCAAGCGATTTGAGAAAAATAATTCAGTACACAATATATATAAGTAATGTTTCAGATGGAATGTAAAGATGAAAGGATAGTAGATTAATTTTCAGTTTTATTTGAATGAGAGCAATATCATATGGTTACTTAGACTTCTTCGGTTAAAAAAGAAGTGCATATAAAAACTTGTTAGCAAAACTGATAGTGAATTGTATGGCATTAAAACGGTAGCCTTATAGTGTCCTTAAACTGGCATAACATACGAATTTCTGTGCAGAACAAACATATAATTCCCGGACAGACAACTTTTCCTTCCGTATTTGCTCGCTGAAGTAGTCCGATTACTTTGATAGAATATTGCAGGATGACTGAATTTTACGATTCCCTTAAAACTGTCTGCAAATGTTTAAAGATCAATTTTCATTTGCAAACATAGAATACGCTAAAATGACAGGACTAACATACAGGACTAACAAAACTTTTTTTCTAACGAACATCTATATATATACAACAGACCAGTGGACATGAGTTATGTTTGTATAAATTAAGATCTGACTTCTCATGTAAGTAACCGAGGCTTTTTTCATTCAGTTGATGAATCATCAAGTTAGTACAAATTTCCTGCAGATTTGTAGATTTGGTGTTGTTTTTAGCTGACAGTTTGGCAAATGAAAATGTTCGTTAAACACATAGTTGTAAACACGTATGTTAATCCTGTCTTTATCAGTAAAACTGAGCCTATTAACATGCAATAAAATTAATAACAAGTGCTGTCAATGTGCCTTATGTACATGGTTTTTAGATTCTTTAGTCTGTAAAGGGTCATAACTTGCATAAACTTCCACCAAGAATTATCTAACATGACAAATACGTATCCCTGATGACTCTGTTGAAGTATAAATTATTATCATTAACAGTTACTGAGACATTTACATGTTAGTGTCTAGCAATGTAAAGGTGTAATGAAATGGTAGCGGATACCAACTCAAGAATTTCTGCAACTGTCTTCATTGTTCTTCCAAAGGTCGAACCTGAATAAAAAGATGAATAAATGAGCAAAACTATGGGCGTATCCAGTAAATGAAAAAGGAAGAATCATGCTCTTACACTGGCAAAAAAACAGTCGTCCAGCCACCTTATTTCAGCCAGTATATACACCATCTGCTATTGACCTCAACCAGAATGTTCCTACGATCCTCTCTAGCTTGTATCGTGCTTAAAATATGTGTTAATATTTTTAGGTAAAAGCTATGAACATTTAACTTCATTGGCTTTGCAAAAAAACAATTTTGTGAGAGTGAGACAGAAATGAGACAATGAGATATGCATTATAAATATTTCATTGTGAAGACACATGATTACAAAAGCTCCTGATGCTGCACTGACTTATAACTAAATCTTCCAGTTTCATGTGTAATAAAAAATATAGTTTCGAATAAACCCCAAACAGTGTACAAATATCGCATGTTTGTACAGCAGTTAAGCGAAATGACTTGTTTGCATATCATAATGATGTCATTTTTGCGTGTATATTTTCCATAAATTTCATTTTTGTCATTATCTGTTGCGGGTAGTTCGCAAAAAAAACATATCAGGCTTTCAGAAATTTATATTTGTCTTACGTTCTGCGTAATAAATTTTCAATCTAAATTTAAAACCAATTTTTGCAATACATGTACATTCAAACCGATCATATCAAGAAAAAAAAACAATACTAATGAAAAAATATTCGAACAATTGCTCAAACGATGGAAAGAGGTGATAGTAAAATAATATTTCTAAAAAATGTAAAAAAAACTTTCCTTGAATTAACTTATATGAACACAGAAGAGAATTTTGACCAACATATCATCTCTGAAAAGTACACGCGTAACAGGATGATGTCTTTATCTGAAATATTATCTTACTTAAGATAATAGATATAATAATCATACCATATCAAAAACTACCATCAGGCGAGGACAGCTTTTTAAGGCTCCTAGACATTTACGTCTGAAAATAAACATTAAACTTGTAATATGTGTGCACTTTGTTAAAGTAAATCTAGACGGGTCTCCGTTTAGCAAGGCAAAAAGATAATAGATGCCTCTCATAATACATGACCTTGTAATAGCATTTCTTCCAAAATACATTTAGTGCAAGTTCAGAATAAGTTGTACAATTATATAATACCATTATCAAGTAATCTCTGACAACGTCCTGTATGATATACTTGTTCTCAGGTTTTAAAGAGGAGCCAAATTAAAAGAAATAAAATAAATGTTAAAATTGCATTAATGCAGTGCTGCTAAATCTTTCGATATTATGTTTGATAGGTACAGCGTCAACTAGAATTGCACACATTAAAGTTGTTATTTGACTAGACTAAAGGAAAGATACATAGTAATCTTTCGCTTAGAAAATCTTATCATTTACGAGCAAAACTTTAACAGCATTTGATCTACAGCAGTAGTTTCTTGGGGGAAATCATGTTATTTTCTTGGATCGGAAATCGGCGTTCTAGACAATTTTCATCTAGCATGAGAAAAATCCCAATAAGGATATGTTTCTTGCCTCTTGAAGTTTCATATTTCATTCATCTAATGGTCGAGCTGACATACGCCCATTAATCCAACAGAAATAACAATCCCGTTGATGTTTCTTTTTCGTTAATAGTTGTAACGTTTAGTCTTTTCAACAACCTATAATATTGTAATAGTTCTTTGTTAAACTTAGGAATCAAGATATATATGTTGTTCTTCAGCTGCTTTATACAGCAAACCACGTGAGTCATATTTTACTTAATTATTACGAGAACTTAACAAACGAAGCCGTCTCGAAACTTCTTCCGTTTAATTTCAGCTCATAATGCTGCACCGGACCTACATTCAATAGGAAGAATCAAAGTTGGAATTCATTCTTTTATAACAAGTTTCTTTCTGATTTACCAGATAATCCTCTCATTAATTTATAGAAATTTCTTTAATCTCTTAGTGATGTACCCGAATGTAAACGTCGTCATGTCAAAAGCTTGCTGCGCTATAGTCTCACTATTTCGCCCCCGAAGGTGAACCCATTTTACAATCTGATATTTTATTGTTGTTCACCTTCTACGTCTCACTTTGATCTGCATCTGGTTAAGCGGACTCGCCCAATCGTAGGCGATTGGGCACTTTTTATGGCTCGTTTGTCCAACAAATCACGGAGTTTAAAGTAAAAATGATAAAAATATGATAAAATGTGATAACTAAATCCATACCTGATCCAGTAATCCAAGAAACAACACTGATATATATAAGTATCGAACTGAAACACTTATCTCGTTCCTAATTATCCACCATTTTATTTAAAATTTGACGATCGGAATAATCGGAGTTGTAGGTAATAAGTTAACTAGGGTAGGGTAAAAAATCTGCCGAACAATATCCGCTCGGTTATATGCAGTTTAAAATTAGGCTTAAAGGTTGAACAACTAAAAAATATCAGAATTATAAAATGGGTTCAACACTTTAAGCTTAATTAATTAGGCTAGCTGCGCTATAATGTTTACAAAACGTGCCGCATCCCGTGAATGGCAGTCAATGTTTTTACGCATTAAATTCGTATGGATAAGTATGAACTGAAAGCGGCACATAATATAATTTATTTAAGCTATACATACAATGGCTTTCTTACTAATGGAGCACGTTTGAGTGATCCTTTTAACCGTTTTCCTTACATCTTCTACAGTGATCTTCTGTCACATATCCCAAAAGGTAGCTTCAGTATCTGCCTTGATTTACTGGAACATCGTCACAATCTCAATGTCGTTGCAAGTTCATCATAGTTTACTTTGACGAATGATGGAAAGGATAATTAAAATAATATTCCACCGTATACTACTAATGACTATATACCTACAAAAACATCTAACTGACCTGCCCTAGTATTCATGTTTAATATTCCCTGTCATTTTCGCTTGCTATATAATTTTTGTCCGTTCGGTGATTGCAAGAATGATGGAGCAGTCACTCGGACAAATCTCGCTCACCACAACCTAATTATAACAATGAAACGAACACCGAAATGTTCCTGTCAGAAACGTCAAATATTTGTCACTGACGGCTTTGTTCCTGTACGGTAAACTAATAGCAGTACCTTCGAACGTTATACAAGACAGCTGTCTCGAAAAGAATTTTTATATACACGGGACTGTCGACATTTACTGGGATTTGTCACTAATTTGTCTTTTTAATACTTGTATACTAAGTTTGTAGATTCACTTCAATATAAATTGTAATTGGAATATATTTGTGATTGTTTAAAGTTAGTATTACGGTCACAATATTACAGTTAGTCTGATAAGCTGGAGTCATTTGTCGATCCAAGAACACAACTGTGGTCTGATTGCTATTACACAAAAAAAAATTATAATTAGAAATAAATAAACAGAACAGAGCGTATATAAAGTAATTAGTTTGTTAGGAAGTGATTTTTTATATGTCACTACAGTTGTGACATCAAACTTTAATTTAATAGCAATGAATAATGCAATGCTGCTTAGTTAACTGATTTTCACTTTTCTCAATTTATTGCTAATAATTTCTTTTTTCTCCATAGTTTAGTAGTTTATTAGAAAAGCTGAAATTAGCGTGACAATAAACACACACATACACTACTGTCAAACAACATTTTCTGGCAAATAAAAAACTCAAAAATAAAAAGTTAAGCTTCTTCTTTTTTACTTCCAAATGGTAAAAATGTCATTGGCTGTCGCAGTATTCCGTAACTTCGAACTATAGTGTTTTGGATTAGACTGTAGAGATAAAAAGGCCTGTCAAGTCTATTTTAAGAGGATTATATTTCAAAATAAATCTTCCATGTCCATGTGCTTAGCAGCGTGATATATAGTTACTAATTATACAAATTCCATAGAGATTAATAAAAGATGTAAATGTGACGTTCTTAGATTCGATTTTTGAACGAACATAAAGACAGCTGACCTGACTGCACTCTGTTATGATGTCATTTGTGCGTGTTTTTCCCCCTCTATAATGTAGGTTTCATTTTCTAGCAATAGATTCGCATTAAATTTACACCACATCTCAAATACCAAATGTCTCAATAGCTCTCGGCAATTGATAGAATAGTTCTAATTATTGCATGGCTCTTATGAAACCGTATACAAAGGGTATATGTACGGAATACCGTTAGGGCCATCGTGGGTAGACGTTATAATCCAGAGTGCGACAATGCGATAGTGCGATAATGCGATTGCGACAGTACGATAATGCGATGGCGACAATGCGATAATGCGATGGCGACAATGCGATAACGCGATAGTGCGATGGCGACAATGCGATAGTCATATCGTACTGTCACCATCGCATCATCGCATTGTCGCCATCGCACTATCGCATTGTCGCCATCGCACTATCGCGTTTTCGCATTATCGTACTGTCGTCATTGCATTATCGCACTGTCGCCATCGCATTATCGCACTGTCGCCATCGCACTATACTATTGTCGCCATCGAATTATCGCACTGTCGCCACACTAATATGGATAAGATATTTCTGAAAACGGAGTTATTTAATATGTCCTTGCTAAGATATACAGACGATAGTTAAAAATCACAAACTACATTAATTTGCTTAGAAATGGCATGAGAGTGTTTCGTAAAATACATCATTTTTTCCAAAATCAATGCCTTTTTGTGTTTTTAATCTCTCCCAAATACTTTTTAATATATATCTAAAAATATGAATATTAAACTTTATAACAGTAAGACGAGTATTTTACCATCAGCATATTAACCTACTGTTATGACTCTTTTAAGTTGTAAGTAATGACAAACCTTAAGATATAAGCTCAGGAAGATCGTCGAGGAAATTGGCATTGTTAACTAAGTTTGCGCAGAAAAATTGGTATCGTTTATTAGAAAAAGAACCAGTGTTGCTAACAACATCACTAAATAAAAGCCCTTTTCCAGTAAACACAAAATATCTTTAAGAAATTTATTTAGTAATATTCTCAAACACATATATGCAGTCCAATCATACTGCCAAAGAGAGCTAGCAAATCTTATTTCATTTGGCTTTGGAACATCATTGAACAAGATACTTCTGCACATGTATGATCCATTTGATTACCTGGCTTTGTAGAATAAAATGAATATACGATTGGGGATGCCAACAACAACAAAATATTCAGAAGCTGCATCTGTTATATTGACGCTTACTAGGAGTTGTCACAAATTTGTCTTTTTAATTCTTATACATCTAAGTTTGCAGATTCACTTCAATATTAATTCTAATTGGAATATTTTTGTAATTGTTCAGTTAGCATTACAGTCAAAATATTACAGTTAGTATGATAAGCTGGAGTCATTTGTTGATCCAAGAACACAATTAATTTTCAACTCATTTTCAAAAAGGTAGTGTTTTTACTTTCTACAGAAATAAATTCGCATGAAATTTTACCTACGTCTCAGATATCCGATATATTCTACATGATAAGATTAGCAAATGTTTTTATTTTGTTTGGTCACGATATTAAAATTGAAGGTAATATTAAACCAACCATCAGACATTGCCCTAATTTACACAGAAATAACATGAAAGTGCCACATCATTTTTCCGGAAGACAGGTGCCCAATTTAATGCCTTTTTTGTTTTATATTTAGAAATATAAAGGATTAATCATATGGATAAAGTCATCAACTAATCAGATAAGATATGTATCGCGATAGCAGACAAAAAGACACAAAAATAATTCTGAATACTTATTTTGGTTCAAATCAATACTTTGTCTTTACTAACAGATGCAAGAGATTTAGAAATAATTTCCCTCTCCTGGAAAGTTCAAACCTAACAGAAAGATGGCATTAACTTGACGTAAGGATAGCAGACGCTAATAGAAGACAGCAGAACATATTTAGTAAGCTTTTGTGCAATCACTTCTGGGCAAAAATAATACAGACACATTACAGACGAATACTGCTCATGATTAAGTGGTGTATAAGTTAAAGACAGGTCTCCATTAGCTAGGCAAAAAACAAATATTGTATTCCTTTTTTCTGCTGTATTCACACCATAGAATAAATGCATATTAGGTTACATCTGCAGCGATTATAGCACATTATCTACTAGACTTAAAGACCAAAGCCTATATAACTCAAAGTGCCTGTAAAAGTTTCACAAAATTGGCCACTAAAAACACATAGAACAATATAATCATGCCATTCAGTAATGAATTCAAAAAGTAAAGTCTTTATCATGCAGGCTTGAATCGTTTGAACGAAAATTTAAATACTGCCAACTGAAAGATTTTGAAATTTTAACAATGACTAAATGTAAGGCTTTTTAGAAGAAAAAGAATTAGCGCGGTCCATCGGCCTTTTCAGTATAGCTTAAAAATACATGTTTGGTGTGGTATGAGAGTATATGCATGATGCAAGTAATATTTCTTGATATGTTTGTTCATTATGTCCCATTATTTTAAATGTTAAAGTTTGACGTGTACGACGTTGAACGTGAAGAACTCGAACCACACATTACGACAATCATAAAGCAATTTATCATGATTTATATCTGAAATAGCGAATTTTAGTAACACTTTCTACGTCTCTCAAATCGACCTTACTGATCGAATGCCCCGATTATAAAAATGGTGTAACTTCGTTAAAAACCAGCCTATAAAATTAGAGTTTATTGAAATTAAATAATAAGTTAAATTACAAGTACACGAATATCATGTTGTATCTCCCTTATTAATCGCTTTATCAAAGTAACGGATATTTCATGTTGATTTTGTCTAAAATATATAACTTATTCTTCTAAACCGATATCATCTGTCCAATCATTCAGCTTGATTTTTTGTACTACGTGAACGTACAATATATTCTGTATTCTACGCATATGCGTACAAAAATATCAATATATAAACCTAATTTCCATGTTTCCCCTTATTTTAATATGACCTTTTCAGCTGTGTACGAATACAAATTTATCTCCGTATTGTTCAGACTATTACTTGATAACCTAATAATATTCCTTTCATCCGTCTAGTAGCATTTTTATTTATTCTAAAGACAATAAAAATAGATTAATCCTGACTTTTGTTTACTTAAATAGCTCTTGAGAGAAATAAACGTTTGCAAATCTCGATTTTATCTCCGAGTCTGTATTTCTGTACATAAAGCTGGCTAAAATGGTTTCATTTCCGGTTTTCCTTTTATAAAAAATGAAGCAATTTATCTGTTTTTATCTGTTTCCACAGCGCTTTTTTCATTATGTTTCTATCTTTCTAAATTTTAGCATCGGTACCGGTTGCCCATATGACCGACGCCCCCTCCTAAGTTTATTTGTATTTGATTGAGATACAGAAATCATCCCATTTCAGAGACACCCTGACCAGCGTATAGAACTGATATATTGGACCTCGGTCTAATGTCTCCACCGAAAGACAATTAGTGATGGTAGAGAAGGAGCGGCGGATCTTACTCTCGGCCCATGGACTACGAGTCCAGTGCGTTATCACTTGATAACTCTACTCCTGGAACTTCATGAATAAAGATTAAATACATTTATAGTAAGGTGCGACAAGTTAGAACACACGTATTTGATTAGACCAATGGACACGGCCATGGTCTATTTCGAAATAAAATTCATTACTTGTACTTATTTAAAGAAAATGATTATCACTGATTAAAATCTGTACATTTTTCCTCTTTAATGCACATTTTATTTCATTTGACTTTCGGCATACAGTGTAATTTCAGGTAGCCTTGAAGAGTACACGCGTAACAGGAAGATGTCATTAACTGAATTATTATTTAATTTAAAATGATAAAAATAATCATCATACCATATCATAAACTACCAGCAGGCGAATGCAGCTTGTTATATCTCCTAGGCAATCACGTCTGAAAATAAACTTTAAGCTTACAGTATTTGTGTACTTCTTTAAAGGAAATCTAGACAGGTCTTCGTCTTGCCCGGCAAAAAGACAGAGATAATGGAAGCCTTTCCTGCCAGCTGCATATTGTTTTATCTAAAAAAGTGAAGTTATAATACCTAGGCCTGTAATGGCAATTCATCCAAAATACATCAAGCGTTCAGAGTCTAGAATAAGCTGTACAAATATACAATACTATCATCAAGTAATCTCTGGAAACGTACCGTTCGGTCAA
This sequence comes from Cyclina sinensis, assembly GCA_012932295.1. NCBI lineage: Eukaryota > Metazoa > Mollusca > Bivalvia > Venerida > Veneridae > Cyclina > Cyclina sinensis. The sequence continues at coordinate 39,789,290 of JAAONU010000015.1, read as the reverse complement.
ATTTCTTCTCAGGTTTTTAAGAGAAGCAAAACTAGAAGAAATGGAAAAAATATGGAATTCCGTTAGTGCTATTTTAAATGTTATATGTCGCTCTTGGACGTCGACACATGACATTTGAATCGACACACGATACGACATATGATAAAAAGCCGCGACGCTTGAAACGATACATGACAATTCGACACGATGCATGACAATGCGAAATAAAAAAGAAAAGTATTGTATATTTTGTCCTACCATGGTCCTCGACATTAACAAGCTAATATCAAGTGTCCTGTCGCATTGTCATGTATCGTATCAAGCGTCGCGTCTTTATGTCATGTGTCGACTTAGGAAGGCAACTTATATCATTTGATACGACACATGACAATGCGACGCGACATATGATATTATATCGAGCAAATATCCTGCAATTGTCTATCGTCGTGTATGATTTTTCAGCCACGACACTAGACATATAAGCGACTCATGACAACGCGATACCATATATGACATTATATCAAGCAAATGTCGCGCGATTGTCAAATGTCTGCCGGTGCTACTGTAAAAAATTGGATTAAACGAAGATTGGGTAATTTTTTAATAGTGCACCGATTCAAAATGGCTACTTGCACAAGTCTGTACCCGGTGTTATCAATGAAATTATAACGAGTATACCGGTAGATACATGACAATCGTGCGACATTTGCTCGATATAATGTCATATGTCGTATCGCCTTGTCTTTGGGGCTTCAAATTAGCTACAATTATCTTTATTCATGTACTATTTTGAACAAAAAGGCAAAATATAAAATAGTTTACCGTCTAGTTTTGGAGAATTTAATAACTGAAATCACAGATATCTAATTTTCATCAATTTACCATGTTGAACAGCTTTGTAACAACTGAAATACATTTATAATAAAAAAATGAATTTAAATTCTATAAAAGTTACTGTTGTTAAACAAAAACAATGTAAAAACGCCAAAACCGGAGAAAGAAAAATGGCTTGAGTGGAGTTTGAACCCATGCCTTTCAGTGAAAATATCTCAATCCTACACAAATTAATGGAACTGAATACTCTTCAGAGTGGAGGTAGTGTATTAGGAATCTAATACCATAACGAAAGTTGGCATTTTTCTTTATATTTCTGATATACAAGACACTAGTCTGAATAAATCACAGACACTTCTTCAGTTCTTTTGGTGATGTCATTTTGTTTACTATGTTTTCTATTTGCCGTTTCATATCATGTGCATTGTCGAGTCAGATGTTCTTTGAACTGTTTGACACATTCGATTTATGTCGGTAAAAATGTTCTTAGCTTTTTAGTGTATGTACTGAAAGCAGCCTCTAGTTTGAAATAAGTGTTTACACGTACACATGGCTTTCTTATCAATAAAGCACATTTTGTTGATCTTTTCAACCGGTTTCCTTTTATCTTATACATACTGCGTTAAACATCTGACCGTTTCCATGGTTTTTCAGATAGCCGAACGTTATGACTTAATTATGTCAATATACTTTTTAACAGTAACAGCTAAAGTTAAGACCTACGTCCCGGCATAACGTTATGACTAACAGTGTCAAAATACTTTCCAACGTTTAACCCCTAAGTTAGATCTACGTCCCGGTATGTACTAAAGTTTAAGTACAAATAGAAAACTGTAGAAATTACTTCACTTTGGTCCGGTGATGTATCTTTTCAATGTTATCTGAGTATTTTTTTTTTATTTGATTTAGAGAGTTCTCGGAAAGAGCATGTGCATATCAATTTATACAAAATGATTCCAAGAAAATCTTTGCGTTGCAAAGCAACTTCCAAGAAGCAGACAGATAAGGCCAAAGGCGATTTAGCACTCTGGATGTAACACAGGATAGAACGTAAGTTCCTAAAATTCCTAAAGCTAAGCATCCTTTTATTTTCTTGCTGCACTTAATTATTGCAGACTAAAGGAGACAAATTATTATATTAAAACTTCTTTTTTTAACGACAAACGTAGGGTATTGACTGTCTGCTCAAGAAAGCTGAGTGCAATACATTTGTGTTCTATTAATTTCCCTAAACCATTGATGTTGACTAAAGACTTAAGTTCTCCCAATCGAAGCAATATACGCCATAAGAAAATTATAGTCAGCTGGAAAATGGGCAAAGTACAACTGCAACAAAACTGCCTCTGAGCATGCTTGGATGTGGTCAATATCGTCATTTAATTTCTAAATGAGAACGTAGGATCTGAAAGTAAAAAATAATAGATTGCTGCAAGATTCAAATTATTTCAGAAATGTTTGTTCCTTATGTCGCTACAGTGGCCTCAGAACTAGAAAAGTGATGACAATTCAGTATTTAAATTTTCAAAAGATCATTCATGATCAAACTCGAATTAGACCAGTGTAATGTACAAAAATGATAATGTTTACTATAGTGTGATTGCCTGTAAATTTCTGTACCTGTAAATTTCATTTAAACGTTATTGCTACAGATTTTAATCTATGAGATTCTCTTATAAAAATGATAAAACATACCTCACTAATGATAAAGGGGTCAAATCTTAGCATCACAAATCACATCATAAATTTCAAGTTATTTTCATATTTAATATTTCGATGACATATATTCTTTGCAGTTAAAACATGGCTTACTAGCATTTTGCTATAGAATTATCTATACAGAATCAAATAGCTGCTACATATTATATTAATTAATTAATTAGTTATATTTATGCTTTATTGACGTTACGATACACCTTTGTAACTACCTTGCCATCTCATAAGTTTGACTAGACATCCACACAGACAGACAAGCAGAACGTTCACCCAACCACACGGGGAAAACACAATTATTTACGTTCTTGTTTATGTTGTTGTTGTTTTTTGTGGAAATAGTTTTATTTGTTTCAATAGCCGTGAACCAAATGCTGCATGATCGGGCATATAGGCACATACAGCTCCAGTTGAGCTCTATGCAGTTCAAAAATGGACGCATACAGTTTCTCTAGGAGTTCTATGAGTCAGAAGGTATACGCTGACTTACATAGCTACATAATATTATAGCCCCGCTCTATAGTTCATAGATAATGGTCCGAACAGGATGGGCGGACAACAAGACAAATGTCATAGTATTGTTGTAAAGCTCAAGTTCTCTTTGGCTCGATATATGAACAAGTACAATTCTACTGACCCAATTTATGTACTGATTCGTTTTACTAAAAATGAGACTGGAACTTTAGTAATTTCAATAAAATATGTACTTTGGGCCAAATGTTTATCTACGTAGACTAGGGTTGCATTTGCTTCCCGTCTGTACGTCAAAAGCTGCGAGGAAATAAGCAAGAAAATATGGTCTAATTATTATCAAGATACAAAATCTAGTAATTGTCGTATTAAAGTACTAGTTTATGGATGTAAGGGTTTTCAGTCACTGCAAGGGATATGATTAAAGACGAATTACTCAGTTGACTATAGAAGTATTTGTTGCAATAATTACAATGGTAGGATACTACGATTTCGCGCACCTGTTTTATGCTCTCCCGCGGATCAACAACCCGTCGCTTGAAAGTTAAATGGTCTTTTTCAATAAGAAATCTGTAGAGTTACAAAAATTCATTTTGTGCACCGAAGATTGGCTGGTGTGCTTTGTAAACTACTCAAAATTTGATAGGGATCACTTATAAGAATGTGTATATTTACTACATACGGTTGAAAGGTTACATTTTTTGTTGTGATTCTGAAAATATGTTCATATGACAACAGTTTGGTACAAAAAAATGAGTACGTCTGTAAACCGTTGAAGCGAGACAGAGGCTGAGTCGTGGGAGGGGCACGAATTTTGGATAACACCGGAGATGAACATTAATGGAACTTTTTGGAAAAATCAAGTCTATGGCCTGAATTTTGCTTTGATATCGCGTGTGGTGTCCGTTTGCTTGGATTACTGCTCTGCACCGCCTTCTTATGCTGCTAATGAGTCTCCATATGCTTTGTTGTTGGAGTCTTGTCCAGAAGGGCCTGCTGTAGCCCAGGGACCGTGGAGGCTGGACTGGGCGAGCAGATATTGCAGCCTGCAGCATGTCCCAGGCGTGCTCTATTGGATTGAGGTCTGGAGACCTTGCTGGCCAGTCTATTCTCTCTATGGCTGCTGCCTCCAGGTACTCGTCGGTGACCCTTGCCCTGTGAGGCCGGGCGTTGTCGTCCATAAAAATGAACTCAGGGCCTATAGCACCAGCGTACGGACGAACGTACACATCTAAGATCTGATTGACGTATCGTACAGCCGTCAGTGTGCCGTTTTGAACAATGTGCAGGTCCGTTCTTCCCTGCATGCTATTGCCCGCCAACACCATGACCGAGCCCCCGCCATGATGGTCATGGGTAGCAACACATACGGGTGACAAACGCTCATTGGCGGATCTCCATATCCGCACTCGCCTCTCAGTGAAGTCCACACAAAATCTAGACTCGTCAGTGAACAGCACTGGGGTCCAGTCATGCAGCGTCAACCTGGCGTGATCGTGGGCCCATTGAAGACGTGCCTGGATGTGGTTTCGCGTCAATGGGATTCGAATTGCTGGCCTTCTACGGCTGTCTTTGCCGTAGATTTGCCATGACCAGTGCTAGGTTCGATATAAACGTTACCAGTCTGAATAAAACGGATGTGTACATGAAGGTACATGCCCGCGGTGCACCAGTTTTCCAGGGGTATCGCTTTTCCCGTGCATCTCGAGCCATGTACAGGTAGACAATCAAAATCTGCTGGACAGATCGGCTTTTCCATATGAATAAACTACATGTATGAGAAAAAATCAGTTATCTTGAGGTTATCATTAAAAAGATATTTAAGAAATAAATAGTAATCCCTATCAAATTTTGAGTAGTATATTTTCGTAAAGATTTTTATTGTGTTAAATTCTAGTTTAGGCCTGAAAACGGGTGAAAGTATTTTTCTGTATGTATGCTGAAAAAAAATTCACCCGTTTTCAGGCCTAAACTAGATTTTTACATAATAAAAATTCTTTACGTCTGGAAATCTTTAGCATGTATCTCTCTCTGATTGCAACAAATGATCGTTCATCATCAAAGGACTTACTAGGTCTACCTGAAATAATATTCGGAGAAGATTGTTCAAGTGCATACATTTATTATCCTCTTTCAACCACCAAATGGAAGACTTGTAAGGTAAGAATCTAGTTAATTGAAACAGGAAACCATTTATAGAAAATAATGGTTTATGGAAATAGAAGCACCTTATTAACAGTAAAAAGAACGTCGTTTATTTATGAAAGGGTAAATCAATACGTATAGATTGTACCAAGATTGAGTTCCATTGTAAAGGTCATATGATGCAGGTCTATCTTAATTTCAAATATATGAGATAAAAGGCTCTGTAATAGAAAACATTATAAAAGTTAAATAACGATCAGATTTTTTTACTCCATTTCAGGTCATTAAAGGCCACAAAGTTGATTTTAAAGAATACGTGTACTGTCACCCTTGAAAATCGGGCGAATAATAAAATATTCACAACCATCCATCACTGAGACGTATGTTCACTAATACGCTGCTATACCTCTCACATGACAGAGCCATCTTGACCATTGTCAGAAATAACAATAAAATGTAATTCAAATGAATCATACAAAAATGAAATGAAAAAGAATTATACAACGTTCGAAAGACCTTGTCACCATCTACAACTGCAATTACTAGAAATGTCATATGTAATTAGTAACAGTGTGAAAACCTAATGCCTGATGTAAACTACACATAAAAAAATAAACTAAATATGATTACAAATAGGATACTTATTTATCCCGGACACTTCATGATGAGAGATTGGTTTCAAACTTCATTATGAATATTGGGGCTTCGTAGCTATCATCGGATTATTTTTATATTCATATGCTGTTGTGAACAAAATATACGAGAGGTCTACCAGGCAGTTTAAGTGAAATTAATAACTGAAGTAACTAATATCCTATTTTTATTCATTTCCCGCGGTAAAGAGCCTTTCTACAATTGAAATAATAAATTATATTTAAAACGAACTTAACTGAATTTAATTCTCATAAAAGTTTATTCTTTAAATCCAATTTGAAAACAAAACAAAAAGTAGCTTTAAACCTACACAAACTAATGGAACAGAGTACTCTTTAGAGTGAATGAAATGCATTATGGATTTAACATCCGAAGGAGGAAGTAAATAGCTGTGCCCTAAATTCTAAATTGCATTGGTCAAATTTCTCTATTAAAAAGGCAGTGATGGAAGTTGAGTGCCTTGTTGTGTTAACAAATATTAGTATTTCTTTGAGTTTTGACAGATTACAATGAACGTCATAATTCTGTATACGACTGTGAACAGTAGACTTGAAGTGAGTAGCTTCTAAACCATAATGATATTTCTAGTTTTGAAAATTATGAATTTGGCCTCGGATCGAGCAAGAAGTTGCGCTTACTAGTAAGTTAATGAAACATGACCATGTCTCAACTGGATAGACCTTTTCAAGGCGTTAATTAACGCACTATTTTCATTCTTAGGTTTAATTTCAGTTACTCTTACTTAGACTTCTACAAGTATAACAAAAGAACTCTTAATTTTCATTTTATGTCACTAAGACTTCCAAAACTACATGTATACTTGCCTACGTGAGCACAGAAGCTTTTTAATATTGGCCTGTTATCATGTTAGATTGTCAAATACATGTAATGGAAAATTAATTCAAATGTGTTTATCTGAACCAAAATACAAAGTGTTACATAGTCTTCTATACATCAAATCATTTTTGTGTCACCTGCTACGAAGTAGCCGCGACATATAGGGATCCGTCTGTCCGTTCCTCCGTCTGTCCGTCCGTCACAAATCTTGCCCGGACTACTCCTCAGAAACTACTGGTGCGATTTCATCCAAACTTTACAGGAATGATCAGTACCAAGTCTAGTTGTGCATATCGTCGGCATTTTTCAGTCCAATTATTTTGTGAGAGTTATGGCCCTTTTATGATTTTTATTTTTAAAGTTTGTCCAGACTACTTCTCTTATACTACTGATGCAATTTAAATGAAATTTTACAGGATTGATCAGTACCTCAAGTACTTGCACATATCTAACGGGATTTTTGGTTGAATGATTTTTGGCTGAGTTATGGCCCTTGAATGAAAAAGGCTTTTTTGCCAAATAATGAATTTTGTGTTGCAGGCTTCACAGTAGCTGCGACATGCTAAAAAGAAGCCATGACATATAGGGATAACTTCCCCATCATCTGTCTGTCCGTCCATCCGTCCGTCTGTCTGTCTGTCTATCCCAAAACTTGTCCGGACTACTCCTCAGAAACTACTGGTGCGATTTCATCCAGACTTTACAGGAATGATCAGTACCAAGTGTAGTTGTGCATATCGTCAGCATATTCCAGTTCAATGATTTTTGTCAGAGTTATGGCCCTTTAATGATCTTTATTTTTAAAGTTTGTCCGGACTACTTCTCTTATACTACTGATGCAATTTAAATGAAATTTTACAGGATTGTTCTGTACCTCAAGTACTTGGGCAAGTCTTACAGGTTTTTCGGTTGAATGATTTTTGGCTGAGTTATGGCCCTTGAATAAAAAAATGCGTTTTAGCCTACAAACTGTCCAATCACCTCTCAATACTACTGTTTATTTGGCTATCATCAGGCGACACATGTGATCACTTATAATTAAGAAACTGCCCTGTTAAGTCGAATATATTTTACAGTGGTAATCTCCTAGGAAAAGAAACAACAAAGCTTTGATAAAATGTATCTTTGATATTAATGAGGGTGAAGAAAATCATTTCAAATTTTACTTAATAACAACCTCATTCTCAGTCAATAATATTGTTTTCTATTTAATATCATCTGACTTTTTCATACTACCCATGGGAGACAATGTTTTTTTTTAAGTAAGTCATACATTTTCAAAAGATCAACAGAAATAATAACCTAAGTTATTAAAGAAAACCTAAAGAGCATAGGTCATAAAAATAACATATTCTGCCCGTTTTGATATTACATACTGATGACCACATACATACTCGGCGTGCTCATATTGCAGGTTTGTCTGGCTGATTATTTCGGATTTAAACATATCTAAAGCGGAAGTATACGTTTCGTTACCTGATTCCCTGTTAGAATTCATGCGTTTATTAGCCACTACAACTTTAAGCACTAATTACATTCATCATTATCTTCATCGCTATATTTTATGACTAGGTATTTTATACGGTAAAGGGATATAACTTATGGAATGCTGCGTATTTTAACCGGCGTCAACAACAAAATGCACGGGAAAATAAATGTGAAAATTGCATTCCTTCACTTCACCAACAAAGGCATAAAAAGACAAGTTTTTTATATCATTAAGCAGAACAAACGTCTGCTAGTTTAACATTTAGCGTCCAATTCACTTGACTTAAACTTCTGCAGCCATCAGTCCTTTCCATGACCGGAAATAGACATTTCAGACATTGTACAATGAACGCGGCAAATCTAGAGGAAGAATTTATTTCCCGTCTGTTGCACTTTATAAATCTATCAATAAACACAGCAGCAATTATATATGCACAAAAGAAATAAAAAAAGCCCCTATGATGACAATATTAGAGATAAACTTGCAGGTTTATGCACGAAATACATTCATTTTCAACATACTATCCTTACTACTCAAATTGGGTCATTTTTAACGAGCTGGAATGTTATATTTCTTGGTAATGTAGCGTAATTTTGATTTATTTTTTTCGGCTGCTTTCATGGTGAAACTTATTCATATTTCAGCCATATTAAGAGAATATACACGCAAAGGCTAGGCATTTTTCAAAAAAAAGAACAGATTTCTTCAAACTAAGCCCAAACGACCTTTAAATATATTTACGAAGGAAAACTTATTAGCACTGGCAATAACACCAAATAGAAATGTTCTTTTCAATTTTGTTAACTCGAGGGACTGTATGCAGAGTTTAAACAGATCGTTATAATCATAAATAAGTTGAAACTTAATTTAAGTATTTTAAAGATGTATTATATTTACTTAGTCATGAAGACTGAAGTGGGTGGGGTATGAAACTGTGACGGCCTACGTAGTACCGGGAGTTAGATATAATAGTAAACTGGAATTACGTATAAACTATGTTTTTGAAACAAAAGACGTTCAATTTGAGGTAATTTATCTACATAAACGTATCAAATTTCATCACATTCTTCTGATCTTAGCTCAGTTTAATTGCATGTAATACATAATTGAACTTCATTTTATTTCAGGTCTAGAACTTGTAAATATGATCTATAGATTACAAAGTTTGGGCTAGGAAATATCTGGAAAAAATTACAAAAAAGATATGAACCATTTCTATGCTACTTTAGACAAGAAAACAAATAAAGAATTTGAAGATGAGCTCTAACTATATAAAAATATATAATTTATTAAAACAAAACTTGCATAATTATCTGTATTTACTCCTAGAAATTTCTAGAGACAATATTAAAAAATCATGGTAGAAAAAAACTGTAAGTAAAACACTGGGAAAAAACTTTTTTATCTTAATCTATAAGACAATATTTCTAATGCATGCATGTTCTATGGAAGCATTTTTCTAACATATTTCATTGATTCTCAAAATATACAGCATGCTTTAAGATCTCCTGTATTCATAACACTTCATATGAACAATGCTGGAAAGAAACTGTTCAAATTTGTGACATTACCTTTTCCTCAATTTTAAAGGAATGAATATTTCTGTTAAGCATTTCATAAACCACCAGAAATGAAAAAAATATCTGATTTTTGTGGAATGCAACCTACTTATAGTAAAATTTTAAGATTTTAAATGCCTCATTTACTTTCTACTGTATTTCTCACTTTGTGAAAATAATTGCAAACTTAATGAATAGCTTGTAATCCACCATTCTAGAAACATATAAATGCAAGATCCCTATTAAAAAGACACCAAACAACCTGACAAATACAGCCAGGTTGTCTGATGGCTCTAACCCATGACCCAAAGAGTCAGAGATCATGTAGGTTTTTAAGTTCAGTACCCAACCCTAAGAACTCAACCATGGAATTGGTCAAACAGATTTCAGGAAGTTTCATATAGTCTTACACAATAGTAGATCTGACCTTGACTGTGGTAGCTTTTCTGACAGCAGTCTTCATGCCAAGGATACAGTCTTCTAGACTCGGTTCCTCCAGTGTCACTATACCCCCCCCCTTCTTACATGCATGTTTAAACCTGGCCAGTGCCACTGTGTGATAGTGCCGTAACACTACAGTCTCATTTACCAATCCATCTGCTTTCTCAATGATCTCATCTTGCTGAAAAATTATCAATTACTAGCTAAAGAAACTTTCATGTAAAGGGACACAACTCCAACAGACCAACATTAACTATCTTAATTATTTTTTGTTGTAAAATTAAAATTATTTGCAAGACCTTTTTCAATAATTTTTGAACATATTTATTCAAATAAGCATTAACAGAATCAATTATACCATTAAAGAAAATATCTCTTAACAGGTTAGAAAATACACTAATTCCTTGCTTTTAGTTAGTTAGAAATTTTGAATGATAAATGCTGTATTCAAGAAGAGCGAAGCCAAGATAGTTGATTTTAACAGAAACTAAAATAATCCCATATTCCTGTCATGTTCTCTTTTCATCATTTCCTCCATTAATACCATAATGGTAGTCATTTAGTACATTAATACCAGTGAACAAGGCGGAAGTCTTTGAAAAAAACTGAACAGTGAGGATAACAAGTATATAAGAAAGCCATGCAGGAATTACCTTTAATATGCATGTAAAGAAACTGACACAGCATTTAGTAAGTTAATTAAAAACAAGGAAATAGATTCTCAAAGAATGTGACAGCTTGGACAAAAAATTATAAAGAGCCTTACAGGAATCAGACATATTTTCTAATATTTTTAAGGTCAGCTAGGAGAGATGACAGTCAAGAGTGTCTGACAGACTATAAAGTAAAGCTAGCTTTAGCATACTTTGAAAAGCAATACAATAGCCAGGCTTTTCGGAACAATGAACTTGCTATATCTAAGTAAACCATATGGGAGAAAAACAAAAGCTTCCACTGTAAGTGAGAAATACCCCCTAAGTTTTTTGCTAAAAATGTTTGGCTTGAAGCAGTGCTATTTAAGTGAAATGATAAGACATGGACATAAACACAAATAAAGGTAGCATGAATGAAGGACATTCACAAAGAAAAGCACCATAAATTGGACAGTCACCATGAAAGGCAGCATAAGTGAAAAAGAGTCATTCAGAAAGCTGTATGAACAAATGAAAGTCACAAACAAAGGGGGCATGACTGAAGGGCAGTTACAAACAAAGAAAAACAGCATGAAAAATAGATAGGCACACAGAAATGCAGAAAGAACAAAGAATAGTTGCAAGGAAAGGCAGCATGAACAAAGAAGAGACACAAACAAGGAAAGAGGCATGAACGAAAGACAGTCAGATAATAGACTATCAATTTGGGAAATAATTACTAACTCAATTTGATAAACATTGTGTATTTAAAAATTTTATAATGTACCAATGAATTGCAGATCAAAACAGGCAGGCAGTATTTTATATTCTTTGACATACTGATTATGGACAGACAGACAGACAGAGAGATGGACAGTTTATGACTCAATCTGGCTAACATCTGTGCCATGATTAAAGGGGCATAAAATTAATTTGATCCATTTCAGCAGTTTCAATAACAAAAATAGTGAATACTGACTTAAACTCAGTTAAAATGGAAAGACCAGCTTAATACTGTTTATGTTTATTGTTCGATACCAAAAGACAATGTATAAAAAAACATTTATGCGAAGAAATATTTACAGATTTTAGTGTTTTTGGTGAAAGTCTAAAGCTAACATTGTATAAACGACACTTTGCATTATATAATACACAACTACAAATGGGTATTTTTACTGAGTCAAATGCAGGCTTTATAAATTGGATAACCCTGATTGCTTTTTTTCTGTATATTCTAAGTTCTGTTCAGGAATACGGTTGCATACCTTATAATACCTTCTTTAAAATATTTGATGTTAAGATAAAACCCATTATGCTGTATGGTTCGGAATTATGGGGTCTTAGTAATATTTCCTGTATTGAATCACTCCATATATTTTGTTGTAAAAGATTTTTACAAGTAAACTCTAATGCTTGTAATGATGCAGTTATGGGTGACTTGGGACGATACCCAATGTATATCTACTCATCGAAAAATTGTATCAAATATTGGTTACGACTGTTAAAAATGCCAAACGATAGATATCCTAGATTATGTTATAATATGCTATTATATTATGATACGATAGGTAGGAAAAATTGGGTTTCAGATATCAGAGAAAATTTATATAGTAATGGATTTGGCTATATTTAGAAAAACCAAAATGAAACTATTAATGATGATTTTTTAAATCTGTATGTAAATAGACTAAAAGATCAATACCTACAAAATTGGAGTGCCAAATGTATGCTTAATAAGAAATTGACATATTATTCATCATATAAAACAAAATTTATAGTTGAATATTATGTACATGTACTGGATATTGTCAAATTTCGAAAATGTTTTGCTTCTTTTAGATGTTCTGTTCACAATCTTTTTATTGAAACAGGTAGACACTATGGCTTAAATAGAGAGGAACGTATATGTCCTTATTGTGAAACTTCAATAGAGGACGAATTCCATTTTATGTTAATCTGTCCTCTATATAATGATATACGCTGCCAATATATTTCGGAAAATTACAGAATGCTACCAACACTTGATAAATTTTATTCATTAATGTCTAACAAAAATGAATTTAGAAACACTGCAATGTACCTGTTCTACGCATTAGATAAAAGACAAAGTTACTTTGATATTTTTCAATGAATACTGAAATACTGTTAGTTTTGTATGTAATCATGTCTGTATCACTCACTGTCTATGTATTTATATTATATATATGTTGTAAATGTTTATGGGCCGGAGGCCAAAAGACTTATCAATAAAATCTTGAAATCTTGATTGCTATCTAAATATGTTTAACCATACAGACATATAATGGGCCACTACCTAAAGTTTAACAGATCAATGACTGCCAAACAATATTTACATCTTACCAGAACAAATTATCTTAAATGCAGTTATTTCTGATACATTTTCAAAAAATGAATGGAGGGAATGAAATTACCCCCACTTATATCCCAGCTATTTGCACAACCTTTTTTGGGGTCGTTGCGATGGCCGACTGGTCTAAGGCGTACTTACTGTGCAGTGCTAGGCGGTTGGTGCCGATATGTGTAGGTTCAAATCCCACTAAGAGCTTGATTATTTACAAGTTTATTGGTATGCAGCCCTTCCAGTTATCGATTATCCCCGACAATCATTACTGCATGCGTACCCAATTAAAAATTGATCTTTGTAAATGTGCTAAACACGGTAGAGGTCCACTAGACAAAACTTCGTGCCATATTTCAGAACTCTATGCCCTATGGTTTCAGACAATAATTTTTTAAAAAAAAAAATCCTCTATATCTCTATGTAAAACATGTGACGCCTCGGGCAGGGGGAATAGAGACACCCAAGGAAATTATTTGAACAAACTCGTTATATGTCCACTAGACAATGCTACAAACCAAATTTCAGACCACTTGGCTTAGCAGTTCTTGACAGGATGGTTTTTAGATGTTTTTCATTCTTGCTGCCATAAAAACCGGATTTCTTCAAGGAATGAAATTCTTTCAATGACTTTGGTTAAGCTTTATGCAAGGAACATTCCTGCAAAGGTTTAAGGATGTTCGAGTTATTGGTGTAGGAGCACCTGTTGTCTGAAGTAAAAAGTTGACGGCGCCCAATTCACGACAGGACGATCACAAATGCTAACAATGAGCACATAGTGCTCAGATTAGCTAAACACAAACAGTACAAGTATAATTATAGAATATGTATTCAAACGTCTGCTGAAAAAGATGGGAGAATAATAATAATGATTAAATAATTATTCTAAAAACTGTAAAAAGCTTTGCTTGAATTAACTGATATGAGCAGAGAAGATTATTAATGGGCAGCATTTCATCAAACATACACGCCTAACAGGAAGATGTTCTTAACTAAAGTATTATCTTACTATAAAATTATATAATAATCATACCATATCATAAATGACCCGCTTTTATGGCAACAAGTACGGAATTGCTGCATGAATGCTGCAAAGGGGAGAGCGCAGCCCTCGAAAAAGGAGTGGTAGGGACAAAAGGTGTAAATACGAAGAAGTCTCTGAGAAAAAATATGTTTTATTGCCAAAACAACGTAAACAGCATGTATTATACAGATGCATCATTTTCATAATGTTTTAGATGACAGAAAGCTCTGAAAGCATTGCTGAGCCTGAATGCAGCACATTGACAGTTAGCTGCTGTTATATGAAATTGCAAAGATGCGAATGTTTTAGTGAAATAGTGGTTCAGCGTACAATACCATAGAATACGAGCTGAAACGGATGTTCTTGCGCTTTGCAGACATGAGGGAAATGATGCAGGTCATGTATCTGGTATGAAATAAAAAGACAAACACGACAGTACAGTAAACTTCCCCTATTAAGACCATTATATTTTAGGGAGGAAGACATTCCTGCTGTCTATTTTGAAAGGAACGGAACAACCTGAACGCCGAGAAAGCCTTCATGATAAGGCAAAGTTAATAGACATTTCAGACATTGTCCAATTAACGCGGCAAAATCTAGAGGAAGAATTTATTTCCCGTCTGTTGCACTTAATTTATCTATCAATAAACACAGCAGCAATTATATATGCACAAAAGAAATAAAAAGTCCATATGATGACAATATTTGAGATAAACTTGTTGGTTTATACATGGAATACATTCCTTTTCAGCATACTATCCTTACTACACAAATTAGGTCAGTTTTAACGAGCTGGAATGTTTTGTTTCTTGGTAATTTAGCGTAATTTTGATTTATTTTTTTCGGCTGCTTTCATGGTGAACCGTATCCTCATATTTCAGCAATATTAAGAGAATAAACACGCAAAGGCTAGGCATTTTTCCAAAAAAGAAAAACAGTTTTCTTCAAACTAAGCCAAAAAGACTTTTAAATAGATTTACGAAGGAAAAATTATTAGCACTGACTATTACATCAAATAGAAATGTTCTTTTCATTTTTGTTAACTCGAGGGACTGTGTGCACAATTTCAACAGATCGTTATATTCGTAGATAAGTTGAAGTATTTTGAAAATATATTTACCTAATCATGAATACAGAAGTGGGCGGGGTATGAAACTGTATCAGTGCAGTTGTGACGGCCTATATAGTACAGCAAGTTAGATATGGTGGTAAACTGGAATTACGTACAAACTATGGGTTTGAAACAAAAGACGTTCAATTTGACGTATTTAGTCTACATAATCGTATCAAATGTCATCTCATTCTTTGATCTTAGCTCAGTTTAAATGCATGTAATACATAATTGAACTTCATTTTGTTTCAGGCTGTCAGACATTGTAAATATAATCTGTAGATTACAAATTTTGGGCTACGAAATATCTGGAAAAATTACAAAAAAGATATGAACCATTTGAAAGGCTGCTTTATTTCTATGCTACTTTAGATAAGAAAACAAATAAAGGATCTGAAGACCAACTCCAACTATATAACAAGAGCTCCGCGTCTGTTTTACATGGCGGCAATGGGGTCCATAGTTATGGCTCTTGTGCACTATTCCTGAAGGAGGTCTTTTTACCTCTGACGTTTTATGTCAAGATGTTGATATTGTTTATGTTGATAACTTTGATCATTCAACTTAATAAGCAATTTTGACAAAAACTGTAAGTTGAATAGGGACATTATTCCAAAAATGGAGCTTTCAGAATAATCCCCCTTGTGCTACAACTGCCTCTTTTCATGATAAGCAAACAGTCCACGTTTCATATTGATATTTTTGATAGTTTTGAAATCATTCAACTTAATATGCAATTTTGACAAACAAGCATTCAAAATTTTATATTGACATCTTTTATAAATTGTTTAAGTAATGGACTTCATTATAGTTTTTGCACAAAAACAACAACGACATCGCAGCGATCATAGTAGCTCGATTTTTTTCTTCGAAACAGACGAGTTAAATATAATTATATAATTTATTAAAACAAAACTTGCATAATTATCTGTATTTACTCCAACAAATTTCATAAGACACTATTAAACAATCATGGTAGAAAAAAGACACTGTTAGTAAAATACGGGGGAAAAACTTTTATCTTAATCTATTAGACACATTAAAAAAATTGAATTCAACATTTTTATCCATGCATGCATGTTCTATGTTCTGTGTTTTCTGACATATTTCATTGATTCTCAAAATATGCTTTAAGATCGCCTATATTCATAACACTTCACATGGACAATACTGGAAAGAAACTGTTTAAATCTGGGGACACTACCTTTTCTTCAGTTTTAAAAGAATGTATATTTCTGTTAAGCATTTCCATAAACAACCAGAAATGAAAAAACAGGTCTGGTTTTGTAGAATGCAACCTATTTATAGTAAAATTTAAAGATATTAAATGCCTCATGCATATTTCCAAAGTATGTTAACATACACTCGAGATTACATACATAAAACAAAAAAAACTGGGTTTCTAAGATGCATTTGTCTTCTTTTTATTTTTTGTCAATAAGGCACAAAATTAAATCCTCAATAAATGCAATTGTGCAGGAGTAGCATCCTGAAAAAATAACAACAACTGAAATGCTAGTATGTCAAATGCAACCTCAAAGAACGAAAGTACCAAAACGATCTTAAAACGACCTCCTTTCACCTCATTGTCTTGACCAATCATCACTTTATTTGGTAATACAGATGATAACAATGAGACCTAATTTAAAAGTCATCTATTCACTTCTTAGTGAAAATAGTTATGCAGTTCACATTCTTCAAAATTAAAACTTCACATGCGTATGATGTAAATATTTAGCCAACAGGCACACTGGATATGTACCTTGTTGCTTATTCCGGTTTTCACAAAGAAAATTTCACCTTTATTTTACTGAGAAATTTCTTTGTCATCAACTATTTAATTTCAAAGGAAATATAGTTAGTACCAGAAATGAATAAAAAAGCAAACATATTAGAATAGAAATGTTTATCAACTTAAAACAACTCTGGTCCAACCTTTGATAGTGATATGTTGACTCTCTTATACCTAAGTAAAGATTTCTCCATCTGCATATAAACATAAACCTCAACGTACTCCTGGCTAACTCTCTAGTCACGATACCACTCTTAAGCAAATTGGCCTTTGAATATTACCTTGACCTAATTACAACTAAATGCAAATCTGCTCATTTCTCAAATTATATTTATATATTGACAGTATTCTTAGCCAGTATTTCAAATATAAATGAAGCGTAAAAAATGATGACACAAATTTCAATTTATGAAAAAAATCTTCAAAAAATGAAAGCAATTTTAATTCAAAACTATTGATAAAGTCAAATTCCTATGAAAAACATCTAAAAAGAACAGACTGATCTGCAACAGAATGCTCAGTATTTAAAAAAATATGGTTAATACAACGTTAACAGTAAAACTAATGTTACAATAATTTATTGTGACCATGTTATTTAGATCACAAACTGGACTGTTAAAACCATTACTAGGCTGGAGCTTTATTAGTCTGATTATAAATACCTCAAGAGTTTACCAATTTAAAATTTTCTAAAATACAGCTATATCAACAACCGACATAATCATCCAGTGACCCAAATTACCACAGCTTTCAAACATTGCTGCTTGGTATCAATTTTATCTTTTACATCTATATACTTGGTGCTTTTTTATTTTTTTCAGTTAAAAGGCCACTAGTGTCTCACTTTATAGGGCTAACGCACGTTTTTTCGTGTTATAACATCTGCAGAATCCTGAGGGATGATTGGTGCCCGAGCCCGTAGGGCGAGGGCACCAACATATCCCGAGCAAAGACATTTTTACAAAAAGAAAATAGTACAGTCGCGTTTAGGTTGGATACGTGTTTTAAATATGCGTTCCAGGACTACACGTCAACATGTTCTGTCGAGCGGCCATCTTGAAACTTAAAAAGTGTCGATCAAAAACATATTTGGAAGGATTTCATGTGGATTTACGATTGAACAAGGCCAGCCATTGACTTTGTCAATAATCATGAATGTTTCATCTACGTTCCGACCTGCAAAGTTACATAAACTGCCGATTTGGGGCAAAAAAGACAGATCAGCGTCCATTATTTACAAAGGCCCTGTAACGCGCATAACTGAAAACGGGTAAAAACAGCGCGTGAGCGCGAGAACTTCCTTGTTAACACACCTTTTTGCTCTCGTTAAAACATAGACAAAACGAGCAAAAACAAGCGATTTTATGCTAGAATAGACTTGTAACATTGATTCTGTCAGTTTGTTATCATTATAGTGTAGTTATAACAAACTGACAGAAAAAATGTTACAACAAAAATCAAAAGGGCGAACAAATTTTATAACAAAACACAGTGATAAACTGGCTGCTATAAGATATACACAATTAGAATATTAACAGGAAGTAAAAAATTATCACATTTAGAAATTCAATAGATCTGCTGTAGTCAATTATAACAAATAAATACTGGTTAATGTCTTTAGTAAATATATTTAACAGCTATCACCAATTACTGAATGAAAATAGAAAATAAAAACATATACTACCGCTTGCAAAACTGATTAGAGTTTACTCTGTTAGATAAAGAACGAGAATCGTCGGTACATCTGTCAAAAATAAAATAAAGCGCCGCCCAATTGGTTTCTTTCAAACTCGCCTTGTACCTGTCAATAGTGTCATTCTAGTGTCATTCTGTGTACGAAATTGAAAAGCGGTTAGGAAAAAACATATTGAGTGAAGATTTCCGGTAGCTACACAGCGACAATTACGACACAGCAACTTTGGCGCCGCCAAGGCACATTTTTTTCTGGCTGCGGGTAGATTGCAAGACGCAGTTTTATTGAAAGGTATACCTGAGAAAACTGCCTCGCTTTGATTGGATGATCAGTAAAGTGACAGCTTAAGCTACTGAAATAATCATCGTAATGTCACTTTTTACCGCGTTCCGAATACAATAAACTCTAATCAGTTTTGCAAGCGGTAGTAATATTTATACAACATCATGCTTTGTTTTTTTTTCTTTTCTTCACCAGTGCTAAACACTGAATATTTTTGGACAGCATTTTCAACATTGTCCATTGCTTGCTTCATCTCATCTCTAGAATGCTGTATTTTAGCCCTGTTACGGACATTATTGGCTATAGCTAATAAATCCAGTTTGTTAACCTTCTTATCATTGGCTGATTCAATCTGTTCAGTGTACTCTTTGAGCATCTTTTCCATTGCAACTTCATACTTCTCTTAGGCAAGGCTGACATTTGGACCTTCCTTCAAGATGGACTCGGACACAGCAACATACTGACGAATATACAGAGTATAATTATGATGTAGATAATACATTTTACTTAACCGAAATTGCCATAGTTTCTCTGTCTTAAGAAAGATATTTTTAAAACTTTTATATTCCATTGGTATTTTTACTTTATACTAAACAACGAAAGAAAAGTAACTGATGAATCTCTAAATGTAAACTGTACCTCATTATGGAAGATACTGTAGGCTTGTTTTCATGGCATTGTCTAATTGACTTCCTTATCATCTTCAAAACTGACATCCATTCTGACAAAACCCTCATCTTTAACAATCTATAAAATTTATTGAAAAGTTTCTAGAATTTGTAAATCTAAAAAGAAGAAACATTATTTCAAATGGTGAAATCATATTATATGTACTTTTTCGTGGGATCTGGTTTCAATAATTCTATTTTCTGAAGTATATCAAGTCCGGAGCTAACCTTTGTTCCTGAATAGGCCCAGTACATGACCTACTTCTGTTGGTAAATACTTACTTTTCCACACTGGACCGAGATACATGACTCTTGCTCACTGAAAATTTTAGAGATTGCAGACTAGCAACCTAAAACATTCAGTCAATAGTGACACAGTCAAAATTTGTTGATTTTGGTGACTTTACTATCTCAAAGTTTTTCAATTTATTTTGTTTTGTCTTTTCAGTCTGAATCTGAAATGACATATATTTGATGTATCTTTAAAAAAGAGATTCAGATATATTCATGACCTCAAATATAAAGTCTTATTCAACATGTAAACTTTAAATCAACAGTTGTTAAAAAAACAAAGTGTCATATGAACAGAGCAATTCTCAAGGTATTAGCAAGTCCACTTTTAATCAGAAAAAAATATTATTTTTCTTTCTTGTGAAAATAATTGCAAACTTGCATGCTATTTGTAAGACTGAACAAGCTCAAAGAAAGTCCCATTGTTTTGTGACAAAATATTTAATTGCAAGCATGAAACTCATTATTTTTCACATCTGAATACAAAACTAATTTTTTGTGCAAGTAAATAGAAGCTTTATAGCCCTACTTCTATCAGACCTTTGTTTCCATGGCAACACAGACTGGTTTGATTTTGGTTGTACTTCATGCTAATCTGCTTTTTCTTTGTTATATGCACAATGAATAGCTTGTAATCTACCATTTTAGAATAATGTAAATGCAACATCTCTATTTAAGAGACACCCAACAACCTGGCATTTACAGCCAGGTTGCCTGAAGGCTCTAACCCATGAGCCAAAGAGTCAGAGATCATGGTGGTTTTTTAGTTCAGTCCCCAACTCTAAGAAACTCAATCAAGGAGTTGGTGAAACAGATTTAAGGAAGTTTCATATAGTTTTACACAAAATAGATCTGACCTTGACTGTGGTAGCTTTTTGACAGCAGTCTTCATGCCAAGGATCCTAGCTGTCTTCTAGACTCGGTTCCTCCTCTGTCAATATACCGCCTCTCTTACATGTTCAAACTATAGCCAGTGCCCCTGTGTGATAATGACGAAACACTACAGTCTCTTTAACCAATGCATCAGCTTTCTCAATAATCTCATCTTGCTGAAAAATTATCAATTACTAGCTAAAGAAACATTCATGGAAAAGGACACAACTCCAACAGATCAACATTAACTATCTTGAATATTTTATTTTGTAAATTTAAAATTATTAGCAAGACTTTTTCAATAATTTTTTAACATATATATTCAAATTAGCATTAACACAGTTAATTTTTCCATTAAAGAAAATATCTCTTTACAGGTTAGAATCTACACTAATTCCTTGCCTTAGTTATTTATAAATTTTGAATGAAATATGCCGTATTCAGGAAGATCAAAAGCAACATAGCTGATTTAAACAGAAACTAAAATGATTCCCTGTTCCTGTCATGTTCTCTTTTCATCATTTCCTCCATTTATGCCACATTGGAAGTCATTTAGTATATTAATACACATGAACGAGGCGGAAGTCTTTGGAAAAACTGAACAGTGATGTTAACAAATATATAAGAAAGCCATGCAGGAAGTAAGTTGAAGATAAGATGCATTTAAAGAAACTGACAGAAAGTTAATTATCAATGAGGAAACAGATTCTCAAAGAACATGACAGCTTAAAGAAAATATTATAAAAAGCCATAAAGGAATCAGACCTATTTTCTAATATTTTAAGGTCAGCTAGAAGAGAGGACAGTCAAGAGTGTCTGATAGACTGTTAACGTAAAGCTAGCTTTAGCATATTTGAAAAGCCATACAATATACTATATGTAAGTAAACCACATTGGAAAAAAACAAGAGACACCACTGTAAGTGAGATATACCCCAAGGGATTTTGTTTTCTAAAATGTTTGGCTTGAAGCAGTGGTATTAAAGTGAAATGACAAAATATGGACAAAAACAAAACAAAGAAAAGCAGCATGAATGAAGGGCAGTCACAAAGAAAAGCAGCATGAGTGAAGGAGAGTCATAAAGAAGGCAGTATGAACAAATGAAAGTCACAATCATAGGAGGCATGAATGAAGGACAGTCACAAACAAAGAAAAGCAACATGAAAAATGGATAGGCACACAGAAATGCAGAACGAACAAAGTACAGCTGCAAGGAAAGGCAACATGGAAAACAAAGAAGAGACACAAACAAGAAAAGAGACATGAACGAAAGACAGTCATAGGGCTGACTATCAATTTGGTAAATAATTACTGACTCAGTGTGATAAACATTGTATATCTAAATAATGAATTGCAGATCAAAATAGGCAGGCAGTACTTTATATTCTTTGACATACTGATTATGGACTGACAGACAGAGGGATGGACAGTTTATGACTCAAGCAAACATCTGTACCATGATTAAAGGGGCATAAAATTAATTTGAATCATTTCAGCAGTTAAAATAACAAAAGTTATGAACAATCCTGCAAAGCTTTATGAATGTTCGAGTTAGTGGTTTAGGAGGAGATGTTGTTTGAAGTAAAAAGCGCACAATTCATGGCGCATGTCGGACAAAGGACAATTACAAAAGCTCACAATGAGCACATAGTGCTCAGCTGAGCTAAAAACAAACAGTTCTAGTATAATAATAAAATATGTATTCAAACTTCTGCTGAAAAAGATGGGAGAATAATAATAATAATAATCATAATAATAACATATTTATTCTAGCAAATGTAAAAAAGTTTGCTTGAAATTACTTATATGAGCAGAGAATTTTATTTGTGGGCAGCGTTTCATCAAAAGTACACGTCTAACAGGAAGATGTTTTTACTGAATTATAACCTTACTATAAAATTATACTAGTATAATGATAATCATACCATATCATATATTACCCACTTTTATGACTCCTAGGCAATTACGTCTGAAAATAAACATTAAATTTATGATATGTATGTTTACTCTTAAATGCAATCTAGACAGGTCTCCGTTCAGCACGGCACAAAGACAGAAATAATAGACGTCTTTCCTGCCTGCTGCATTTTCTTTTATCAAAAATGTGAGGACATAATACCTAAGCTTGTAAAGACAATTCATCCGTTCCAAATAAGCTGTACATTGTAATACTGTTATTAAATAATCTCTGTAAACGTACTGTGTGACCATGCTTCGTCTTAGGATATAAAGAGGAGCCAAATTAAAAGAAAAGAAATAAATGATAAAGTTGCATGGAAGTTATGCTGCTGAAACTTTCGTAATTATGTCTGACAGGTACATCGTCGAACTAGATTTACCTACATTTCAATTACTCGACTAGACTAAACAAAAAATGATGCTAGTGATCCTTCTTTCAGAAAATCTTATCATTTACGGGCAGAACTTTAACCGCATTTGATCTACTGCAATAATTTGAGTTGGAAATCGGTGTTCCAGACAGTTTCCATCTAGCAAGAAAAAAACAATAAGAATATCTTTCCTGCCTCTTGTTCTTTCATATTTCATTCATCTGAATGATTGGTGTAAAAAAATAATCCACTATAACGTTGCGTGTTACTGTTTCTTTTTTAATTAGCAAATGTGAAGTTAATTCCGTTCAACAACCTAGATTAGTGTAATAGTTCTTTGTTATATGAGAAATAAAGATATACTCGTAAATGTTGTTTTACAGCTGTTGTTTTTTGTAGCAAACCACGTTCGTCATATTTTACTTTATTACGAGAACCTAAAACGCGAAGCCGTCAAAATATATTTCCTCTTAATATCTGCCCAGGACCTACATTTAACGGCAAGAATCAAAATTGGAATACGTGCTATATATAACAGGCAAAGGGATCGTTTTCAGGGTGGAGGTTCTGTGGGGGTTTGGGCGGGCATCGGATATGGATACCGCACACCACTAGTTGTCTAATTAACGCGGCAAAATCTAGACGAAGAATTTTTTTCCCGTCTGTTGCACTTTATAAATCTATAAATCAGAATAAACGCAGTAGCAATAATATATGTACAACAGAAATAAAAAGTCCCTATGATGACAATATTAGAGACAAACTTGCAGGTTTATACATGGAATACATTCATTTTCAACACACTGTCCTTTCTACTCAATTTAGGTCAATTTTAATGAGCTGGAATGTTACATTTCCTGGTAATATAGCGTAATTCTGATTTATTTTTTCTGCTGCTTTCATGGTGAAACCTGCTCATAATTCAGCTATATTAAGAGTACAGACACGCAATGGCTAACCAATTAAAAAAAAGGCAACAAAAAAATTATTCAAACTAAGCCCAAAAGACCATTAAATAGATTTACCAAGGAAACTTATTAGCACTGAATATTACGCCATATAGAAATGTTCTTTTCGATTGTGTTAACTCGAGGGACTGTATGCACAGTTTTAGCAAATCGTTATAATCATGAATAAGTTGAAACTTTAGTATTTTAAAGATGTATTATATTTACCTAGTCATGAAGAGAGAAGTGGTGGGGTATGAAACTATATCAGTGCAATTGTGACGGCCTACGAAGTGCCGGTAGATATAGTAGTAAACTGGAATTACGAACAAACTATGGTTTTGAAATAAAACACGTTCAATTTGACGTATTTTATCTACACAAACGTATAAACTTTCATCACATTCTTCTGATCTTAGCTCAGTTTAATTGCATTTAATACATAACTGAACTTCATTTTGTTTCAGGTCTAGATCTTGTAAATATGATCTGTAGATTACAGATGTTGGGCTAGAAAATATATGGAAAAATTACAAAAAAAGATATGAACCATTTCAAAGACTGCTTTATTTTTATGCTACATTAGGCAAGAAAACAAATAAAGAATTTGAAGACCAGCTCCAACTATATAAAAAAATATAATTCATTAAAACAAAACTTGCATTATTATCTATCTGTATATTAGTCCTACAAATTTCTAAATACAATATTAAACAATCATGGTAGAAAACAAAAAAATATCTGTTAGTAAAATACTGGGAAAATTTTTTTATGTTAATCTATAAGACACATTTTTCTAAAATATTGAATCCAGCATTTTTATTCATCCATGCATGTTCTATGGCATATATCATTGATTCTAAAGATATCATAACACTTTACATGAGCAATACTAGAAAAAAACATGGTTCAAATTTTGTGACACTACCTTGTCTTTAATTTTAAAGGAATTAATGTTTCTGATAAGCATTTCTATAAAACAAGCAGAAATGAAAAAAAACAGGTCTGGTTTTGTGAAATTCAGCCTATGCATACAATAAAGTTGTAGCATTTTAAAAGCCTGATTCATATTTCCAAAGCATATTAACCAAAAACTGAGTTTCTAAAATGTCAGTTACAACTTCCTTATTAAACCCCTTAAATGCCATTGAAACACAATCTCTAAATGTTGTAACCTCTCTGATAATTCTTTAAAGACATATCCTTGTTATACTGAAAAACTGTTACAGTTTAATCAAGGTATATACTTAACTTAAATACCCTCAGTCCAAAAATAATCATAGCCGAAAGATCGAAGTTAATGTAATTTTCTGCTGTCATTTAGATCTTCTGTTGTTATTTAAACCAATTTCTTTATAGTTCTGCATACATATGACTAAAATATATTTGCTTTTTTATTTTTTTTTCAATCAGGCACAAAATTAAGTCTCAATAAATACATTACTGCAGGAGTAACATTTTGAAAAAAAAAACAATTGAAATGCTAGTATGTCAAATGCAAACTGAAAGAACGAAAGTAACCAAATAATCTTAAAACAACTTCCTTACTCATCTTTTTCTTAATTAATCATCACTTTATTTTGCAACACAGATAATAACAATGACAATCTAAAAGACATCAAATGGTATTTACTTTTTAGTGAAAATAGTTATGCAGTTCACATTCTTCAATATCAAAACTTCACGTGAGTATGATATAAATGTTTAACCAACTGGCACACATTCGATATTGTACCTTAATGCTTATTCCGGTTTTCACAAAGAAAACTGCGCCTTCATTTTACTGATAACTTTCTTTGTCATAAACTGTTTAATTTCAAAGAAAATAAAGTTACTACCAGAAATGAATAAAAAAAGCTATCATATTAGAACGAAATGTTTATTAATTTAAAACAATTTTGGTCCAACCTTTGTTAATGATATGTTGACTCTTTTATACCTAAGTAAAGATTTCTCCATGCCAAGATTAACATGAACCTCAATGCACTCTTAGCATCACAACTGCTTCTAAATCTCAAATCATGATACAATTCTTAAACAAATTTAAAGTTTTCACCTTTGAATATGACCTTGAGCTAATTACAACTAAATGCAAATCTGCTCATTTCTCAAATTATATCTGTAAATTGACAGTATGATTAGCCAATATTTCATAAACAAATGGAGTGTAAAAAATGATGAAATATGAAAACATTCTCCAAAAAATTAAAGCAATTTTAATTCGAAATTATTAATAAACAAAGTCAGATTCCCATGACTAACATTTAACAAGGTCAAATTATTCTATAAAAGAATGCTCAGTATAAAAATAATATGATTAAAAGAAAGTTTACAGTAAAACTATTGTTACAGCAATTTATGGTGACCATGTAATTTAGATCACACACTGGACTGTTAAAACCATTACTTGGCTGGAGCTTTATTAGTTTGATTATAAATATCTCAAGAGTTCACCATTTTAAAATTTCTTAAATACAGCTACATCAACTTCAAACATAATCATCCAGTGACTCGAAGTGCCACAGCTGTCAAACATTGCAGTTTGATATCAATTTTGCCTTTTACATCTATATATCTGGTGCTTTCTCTTTTTTTACAGTTTAAAGCCACTGGCCTTTCACTTCAGTCACAACAAACTGATAAAACAATGTAACAAAAAAAATCAAAACGGCAAACAAAATATTATAACAAAAAATACTGTGATATACTGACAGTAAGTTAAATATTCACAATTAGAAAATTAACAGAAAGTCATAACAAATTTTCACATTTAGAAATTCAATAGATCAGCTGTAGTCTATTATAACAAATTCATAAATAAATGCTGGTTAATTTCTTTAGTAAATGTATTTAACTGCTTTCACCAATGTCCGAATGAAAAATAGAAAATAAAGAAATATATTTTTACAACAACATGCTTTTTCTTTTTTTCTTTACCAGTGCTCAACGCTGAATATTTTTTGTGCAGCACTTTCAACATTGTCCATTGCTTGCTTCATCTCATCTCTAGAATGCTGTATTTTAGCCCTGTTACGGACAACCTTATTGGCTATAGCTAATAAATCCAGTTTGTTACCCTTCTTGTCATTGGCTGATTCAATCTGGTCAGTGTATTCTTTGAGCATTTTCTCCATGGCAACATCATACTTCTCTAAGGCAAGGCTGACATTTGGACCTTCCTTCAAGATGGACTTGGACACAGCAACATACTGACGAATATACACAGTATATGATGTAGATAAAACATTTTACGTAGTCAAAATTGCCATACTTTTATTTCTTCTCTCTGTCTTAAGAAGGATATTTTTAAAACCTTTATATTCCATAGGTATCTAAGAATGATTTGTTTTCCATTTTTGAACACATTTTTGTATACTTAAAACAATAACATGATTTCATGTTTATGAAGAGATTTTTATAATCAAACATTTTATTGTGTTTTTGTCTTTAACTTTATAGTTTATACTAAACAAAGAAAGAAAAGTAATTGATGAATTTCTAAATGTGAACTGTACCTCATTATGGAAGATCCTGTAGGCTTGTTTCCATGGCTTTGTCTGTTTGACTTCCTTATCATCTTCAAAACTGACATCCATTCTGACAAAACCCTCATCTTCAACAATCTATAAAATTTAATGAATAGTTTCTAGGATTTGCACATTTTTAAACACTAACTAAAAACTGAAAAGAAGAGACATTAATTCAAATGGTGAAACCATATTATATTTACTTTTTGTGGAATATGGTTTAATGCCAATTCTATTTTCTGAAGTATATCTAGTCCAGAGCCAACCTTTGTTAAGCAAATAGAAGCTTTATGAGCCTTACTTCTATCAGGCCTTTGTTTCCATGGCAACACAGAATGGTTTGATTTTGGCTGTACTTCATGTTAATCTGCTTTATCTTTGTTATGTGCATAATTAACAGCTTGTAATCTACCATTTTAGAATAATATAAATGCAACATCTCTGTTTAAGAGACACCCAACAACCTGGCATTCAGGTTGTCAGAAGGCTCTAACCCATGAGCCAAAGAGATCATGGATATTTTTTTAAGTTCAGTACCCAATCCTAAGAACTCAACCAAGGAGTTGGTCAAACAGATTTAAGGAAGTTTCATATAGTTTTACACAAAAATAGATCTGACCTTGACTGTGGTAGCTTTTCTGACAGCAGTTTTCATGCCAAGGATACAGTCTTCTAGACTCGGTTCCTCCTCTGTCACTATACCGCCCTTCTTACATGCATGTTTAAAGCTGGCCAGTGCCACTGTGTGATAGTGCCGAAACACTACAGTCTCTTTTACCAATGCATCGGCTTTCTCAATGATCTCATCTTGCTGAAAAATTATCAATTACATTCATGTAAAGGGACACAGCTCCAACGACCAACATTAAGTATCTACATTATTTTTTTATAATTATTTGTAAGACTTTTTTTCAATAACTTTTTTAACATATATATTCAAATTAGCATTAAAAATATTTTTTCACCATTAAAGAAATATCTCTTTACAGGTTAGAAAATACACTAATTCCTTGCCTTTAATTAGTCAGAAATTTTGTATGATAAATGCTGTATTCAAGAAGAGCAATTACAACATAGCTGTTTTTAGCAGAAACTAAAATAATCCCATATTCCTGTCATGTACTGTTTTCATCATTTCCTCCATTTTTGCCATATTAAAGTCATTTAGTACATTAATACCAGTGAAAGAGGCGGAAGTCTTTGGAAAAACTGAACAGTGAGGATAACAAGTATATAAGAAAGCCATGCAGGAATTAATTTGAATACAAGACGAATGTAAGAAAATGACACAGTCTGTCAGTAAGTTAATTAAGAACGAGGAAACAGATTCTCAAAGAACATGACAGCTTGGACAAAAAATTATAAAAGCCATACAGGAATCAGACAATTTTCTCTAATATTTTAAGGTCAGATAGGAGAGAGGACAGGCTAGAATATCTGACAGACTATTAAAATAAAGCTAGTTTTAGCATACTTTGAAAAGCTATAAAATAGTCAGCCTTTCAGATCAATGACCTAGCTATATTTAAGTAAGTCACATGTGAAAAAGCAAGAGTTGTCATTGTAAGTGAAAAATATCCCCAAAGGGTTTTGTTTGCTAAAAATGTTTGGCTTGAAGCAGTGCTATTTAACTGAAATGACAAAATCTGGACATAAACACAAAAAAGCAGCATATGTGAAGGACAGTCATAAAGAAGGCAGCATGAACAAATGAAAGAAACAAAGGTGGCATGAATGAATGACAGTCATAAAGAAGACAGTACGAACAAATGAAAAACACAAACAAAGGTGGCATGAATGAAGGACAGTCATAAAGAAGGCAGTACGAACAAATGAAAGACACAAACAAAGGTAGCATGAATGAAGGACAGTCATAAAGAAGGCAGTACGAACAAATGAAAGACACAAACAAAGGTAGCATAAGTGAAGGACAGTCATAAAGAAGGCAGTACGAACAAATGAAAAACACAAACAAAGGCCACATGAATAAAGGACAGTCACAAACAAAGAAAAGTAGCATGAAAAATAGATAGGCACACAGAAATGCAGAAAGAACAAAGAACAGCTGCAAGGAAAGGCAGCATGAACAAAGAAGAGACATGAACAAGGAAAAAGGCATGAATGAAAGCAAGTCAGATAATAGACTATCAATTTGGGAATAATAACTGACTCAATGTAATAAACATTGTATATTTAAAAAAAATATAATTTAATTATTTTATTTATTTATTTATTTATTTATTTATTTCAGTCTTATCCATGTACACAGTGGCATAACAGTACAATATATTACAAGCAATGTAAAAAGTACATGGTTGTTCTATAACAGAATTATATGAAACTAATGAACCAATGAATTGCATATTGTAATAAGCAGACATTATTTTATATTCTTTGACATACTGATTATGGACTGACAGACAGAGGGATGGACAGTTTGTGACTCAGCCTGGCAATCATTTGTGCCTTGATTAAAGGAGCATAAAATTAATTCGAATCATTTTAGCAGTTTCATTAAAAAAATTAATAAATACTGCCTTAAACTCATTTTAAATATAAATTTCAGCTTAGTACAGCTTATGTTTCATTACTGTTCAACACCAAAGAATAAAAGTAAAGAACATTTATGTGAATAATACTACAGAATTTAGAATTCTTCGGTAAAATTCTAAAGCTTACAGTGTGGATAAACACTGACCCTTTTAATACAAGTGCTATCTAAATATCTTTCTCCTTATGTGCCACTACCTATAGTTTAACAGGTCAATGACTGCCAAATGAGATTTACATCTTACCAAACCAAATTATCTTAGATGCTGTTATTTCTGATACAGTTTCACAAAAATAAATGGAAGGAATGAAATAACCCCAAATGTTCTGTATAAATGACATTAGCTGAAGTTTTGCCTGTAACAATGTACCAAGGGAAATACGTTCTGTGGATTTTTGGACAATCTGATACTTTTCCAACTGAAACCATAATGAAGAAATTTTTCCATTGTTAATACAAAGAAACTGATTTAAAAGTCTGTAAGATCTCCCATCTTCCCCAGAGAGTTTGCTCATTTGGATCTATTCGTTTTGTTGTGCAACATAGAAAAGGCAAAAACAAGTAAGAATAAGAGATCAAAATCACTGGGGATGATGGCAGATCTACAGGACTAAAGGTATCTAAAGGAATAAAATTCAAAGTCAAATATGTTTTTTCATTTAACTGTTTTCATATTAGTAACTGAAAATTTACTTTTTGTTACTGTTGGCTTTAAAGATGATTTTATACACTGTTACAGTCCAGTGCCCACCTTCTTCAGTCCATATAAAGTTAACCTCTGACAACAGTACGTGTGTCAGGGATTAAATTCTCCGACTCCCTCATTTGATCCGAGACCCCCCACCCTACCTCCACTCCACCCTTACCTCTCCCGCATTGCCAAAACATGTATAGTTCTTAATGAAAGTAGAAAACAGAACAAGTGCATATTTCATGAAGTAATAATTTTTCAACATCAGTTAACCTAGTTGACTGACTGCCAATCAAGCACACTTAATGAGTTAATCAGTAAATTGGTGATAACTGCCTTGGGCCACTGATCACGGTGGTAAATTTATGGGTTTAAGAGATAGGGTTTTTGGTGTGAAATTTTGGCATTTTAAATATAAGTTATACTTATATTATATTTTTTTTTTGTAAATGTAAGGTCCAATTTTTTAAGGAGTTTTGGACATAAAGATAGGTCCAGGAAGCTGAAATTCCGTAAAAACCGACAAATTTTCTTTTTTCCGCAGCCTTCGTCTACAGTACTGGATCTTCAATGCCAGATTTCTGATGCACTGCATATTTGTGTTGGAAACCAAAATTTGTTATAAGATGAAAAATGAATCTGCCATTATCAGGGTAAGTAAAAACCTAATTTGATATTCATACTACTATTGTTCTGCTAAGTCCTCAACTATTTTGCAGACAGAGCAGGAAACACACTACAAGAACAGAATTCTTACAAACAAAAAGAAGGAAAGATATTTATCTAACATGACTATATTTGTTATACCAATCACATGAACCTTTTTTATCACTACAGGTTCTCTAGTTTTTACCTGCTCATTGCCAATCTGTTCAAGCCTACTATACTGGTACATTTTGAACACCTATATATCAATATGCATGTATTGTTATATACATATGTAAATTATGTTCTATGCATAACAGTACATATACTTTATAAGAATATATTTACCATGTGACAAATATTGTTTCTAGTGTAATATGATAATTTTGTTTTTTCTTTATTTTTCACCTGTGTATTATTACAAATTAAATATTGCAGAAATACTTCTTATTACAAAATATTTGTTAAATTATATTCATCTTGTTATCATACAGTTGTTTGGTCTCAAAAGTGTTTGTGCTCTAATACAGTATTATCCAGTAAATTCTGACATAACTTTTTTTCATTTTTTCTTTCCAGATGTTTTGAAATCACCTGTTTTCAGTATAAGGCAGTTATAATGATTCAAGCTATAGTAAAACCTTTTTTATAGCTAGTTTAATCAGGTGATAAATAGAATCTAACAACTGTTAACATTTTATATGTTAAACTTTTATTCAACTGCTTCAGAAAAAATGTTAAGTTTGCATTATTCCTTACCTAGCTGAATGAAGATTATATCAACTGAAACTTATGTCAGATCTTTTGAAAAGTAAACTGATGTCAGATCCTGTTTACACATGTATAATATAAAGATGTCAAGGAATCCTTTAAAAAAACAAAAGAAGAAAAATAAATGTGTAAAGTGGTTCAAATGTACAAACAATCAGAGCAATTTCATGAAACAAAAAACTGAATTTTAAAAAAGATTCTGTTCTGTAAATTTACCTTCTCAATGTCAGTTTTTTCCAGTTTATCATATAAAAAGGGTCTGTCTTTCTTTGCAGGTTTGGGTTTTTCAGGGACAGCCTTCCATTTTCTTGGAATGTTGCGCTTCTCTAGAATGTTTCGTACCAGTGACTGTATTGCCATGGCAACAGAACTGTCAGACTGCTTAGCTGATACTGCCACACTGCATAAAAAGATTTGCACTACAACTGAATAAATATATCAACTTCTATAGAGTTAAATAAATTCGAAACATAAAACAAACTTGAACTAATATCAAAAGATTTGCACAAGTTAACACTTGGTTATATATGTGTAGATTCACTGGACATGTCCTCGATCAAAATTACTGACATTTCATCTTTAAATTAAACAAATAATCAGATACTGCTGCTTGTTCCTGGTGAATAGCTAGTCTGATCTACATACATCACAATGCCATTTTAACAGCTGGGGATGTTTGTTTTAACCTAGGGGTCAGACCACCAAATCTTAAATTTTCTACATATCAGTGGACAAGTCCTCAATGAAGGTTTTTTTTCAAGACTTAAAAAATGCTAACATAAAAAATTTAATTATTAGAATTTAGTATCTCAATTTAAAGAAACTTAAAAAAAAACAACTAGAAACTCATATAGCTAGCAATATGGCCACGAGATAGTCATACACGCTGAATCATTAATAAGATTGGTATAACAAAATGACAACTACTGGAAACCAGTTGTGGTGTGAAGACCCAAAATACTGTCTCTAATACTGTGACCAATGGATGAATATTATCCTTCACAATTCTGTATGCATAGTTGGACATTCTTGGAGTTTGCAGATGGTAAACAGGTGTTTTCATGTCTACTTTGTACTAAGTTCCTAAGTTCCTAAGTTATATGTTCTGTAAGTCAGACTGTCTATCAAATGTCTATTGTCATCTAAATAACAAACAATTTTAAGCAATTGTTGGAACAAAATTTCATCATTTCCATACTTAAATGTTGAATTCTGCTTAAGCTGGTGCTAACGGGCGTGGACGGTAACTTGCATTCTCCATTACTGTCCATGAACATGCTCAATCAAACTGAGTCTGCAATTTGACCATTGGAACAGCGTTAAACTCATTAAGAAGAAGGAAATTTTTTTATGTTTCAAACTGTAGGGCAACAATGCTGTGGTCTGAGAAGTAGGTTGACAGGCAGGATAATCTGGGTTGTAGAATATTATTCTGTATGTAGACAAGGTCAAGTGTAAAACCACCTCTGTGAGTTGGGAACTGCACACACTGGGAATAGTTATTCAATTTCTGTGACAGTCTTGTATAATTTGTAGAATTAAAAGCTAAGTAAAAATCTCCAAGCAGTACATCTGGAGAAGTTTGGTCTGCAATATGTGTTAGATGGCTAAGATCATTAATAAAGCCTGTTATATTCGAGGTTGGAGATCTATAGAGAAGACAGAATGACCTTGGACAGAGCTCTGAAGAGATAGTAACTGATACTTGTTCCATATGAGGTTGATGTGAAACACTGGAAGTTGTCACTGGCAATTTATCTCGCGTGTAAAACTACAAACCATGGCAATTGTCTTCCCGTGACATAGGCAAACATGCATACCTGCCATACGTCCCGGATCGTCCGGGATTGTCCCGGAAATCGAGGGCCCGTCCCGGAGTCCCGGAAAGACATCCGATGTCCCGGAAAACATGAAAAACGCGCATAACTTTGATCAGGCCAGTCAAACTTTTGACACGCCGCTAATTCTTTAATTATTCGTTATGATAATATGTTCCGATTCGGCGAATACACCGCGTGTCATTGATAACCAATTAACAAATGACCGCTATCGGCTTTCGATTTATTGACTTGCGGTGCATTAATTAATTTGTAAGATATCTGCCCCTTTCAAAGACTGGTGCATTAATTAATTTGTAAGATATCTGCCCCTTTCAAAGACTGTCGCCGCGGTAATTGGTGTTAATAGTGATGCTACTTAAAATTAAATTGAATGCAAACGTGCTTAAAACTCGTGGTGAATATTGTAATGTTCGATCAAATCGCGCCGATACTTGAAAGACGAAGCATAGACGACGCTGTCATCAAACGCCCGTGATTCAACTTGAATTCGAGTTTATGATGTTAATTAATTAATGGTACACAGTAAATATTTTATGATTACTGCTACACAACCGAGGACGAGGACGAGTGACAAAAATTTCTACTCGTCCTGCATCATCACCTGTCCTGGTGACCTAGGAGAAAAAAGATCAACGGTACTGTGGGGTTACAGGGGATACAAGGATACAGTCTTCTAGACTCGGTTCCTCCTCTGTCAATATTCCGCCTCTCTTACATACATGTTTAAACTACCCAGTGCCCCTGTGTGATACTGACGAAACACTACATTCTCTTTAACCAATGCATCAGCTTTCTCAATAATCTCATCTTGCTGAACTATTATCAATTACTAGCTAAAGAAACTTCATGTAAAAAGACACAACTCCAACAGACCAACATCAACTATCTTGAATATTTTTTTTTGTAAATTTAAAATTATTTGCAAGACTTTTTTTAATAATTTTTTTAACATATATATTCAAATTAGCATTAACACAGTTAATTTTTCCATTAAAGAAAATATCTCTTTACAGGTTAGAAAATACACTAATTCCTTGCCTTTAGTTATTTATAAATTTTGAATGACGTGTGCTGTATTCAGGGAGATCAAAAGCAACATAGCTGATTTAAACAGAAACTAAAATGATTCCCTGTTCCTGTCATGTTCTCTTGTCATCATTTCCTCCATTTATGCCACATTGGAAGTCATTTAGTATATTAATGCACGTGAACAAGGCGGATGCTCTTTGGAAAAACTGAAAAGTGATGTTAACAAATATATAAGAAAGCCATGCAGGAAGTAAGTTGAAGATAAGATGCATTTAAAGAAACTGAGAGAAAGTTAATTATCAACGAGGAAACAGATTCTCAAAGAACATGACAGCTTAAAGAAAATATTATAAAAAGCCATAAAGGAATCAGACCTATTTTCTAATATTTTAAGGTCAGCTAGAAGAGAGGACAGTCAAGAGTGTCTGATAGACTATTAACGTAAAGCTAGCTTTAGCATACTTTGAAAAGCCATACAATATACTATATGTAAGTAAACCACATTGGAAAAAAAACAAGAGATACCACTGTAAGTGAGAAATACCCCCCCAAGTTTGCTAAAATGTTTGGCTTGAAGCAGTGGTATTAAACTGAAATGACAAAATATGGACAAAAAACAAAACAAAGAAAAGCAGCATGAATGAAGGGCAGTCACAAAGAAAAGCAGCATGAGTGAAGGAGAGTCATAAAGAAGGCAGTATGAACAAATGAAAGTCACAAACAAAGGAGGCATGAATGAAGGACAGTCACAAACAAAGAAAAGCAACGTGAAAAATGGATAGGCACACAGAAATGCAGAAAGAACTAAGGGCAGCTGCAAGGAAAGGCAACATGGAAAACAAAGAAGAGACACAAACAAGGAAAGAGACATGAACGAAAGACAGTCATAGGGCTGACTACCAATTTGGTAAATAATTACTGACTCAATGTGATTAACATTGTATATTTAAATAATGAATTGCAGATCAAAATAGGCAGGCAGTATTTATATTCTTTGACATACTGATTATAGACTGACAGACAGAGGGATGGACAGTTTATGACTCAAGCTGGCAAACATCTGTGCCATGATTAAAGGAGCATAGAATTAATTTGAATCATTTCAGCAAGTAATGAACAATCCTGCAAAGCTTTATGAATGTTTGAGTTGGTGGTTTAGGAGGAGATGTTGTTTGAAGTAAAAAGCGCACAATTCACGGCGCATGACGGACAAAGGACAATCACAAAAGCTCACAATGAGCACATAGTGCTCAGGTGAGCTAAAAACAAACAGTACTAGTATAATAATAAAATATGTATTCAAACGTCTGCTGAAAAAGATGGGAGAGTAATAATAATAATAATAATAATAATAATAACATATTTATTCTAACAATGTAAAAAACAAATGTAAAAAAACTTTGCTTGAAATAACTTATATGAGCAGAGAATTTTATTTGTGGGCAGCGTTTCATCAAAAGTACACGTGTAACAGGAAGTTGTTTTACTGAATTATAACCTTACTATAAAATTATACTAGTATACTAATCATTCCATATCATATATTACCCACTTTTATGACTCCTAGGCAATTACGTCTGAAAATAAACATTAAATTTATGATATGTATGTACTTTGTTAAAGGCAATCTAGACAGGTCTCCGTCAGCACGGCAAAAAGACAGAAATAATAGACGCCTTTCCTGCCTGCTGCATCTTCTTTTATCTAAAAATGTGAGGACATAATACCTAAGCTTGTAAAGGCAATTAATCCGTTCCAAATAAGCTGTACATTTTAATACTATTATTAAATAATCTCTGTAAACGTACTGTATGATCATGCTTCGTCTTAGGTTATAAAGAGGAGCCAAATTAAAAGAAATGAAATAAATGATAAAGTTGCATGGAAGTTATGCTGCTGAAACTTTCGTAATTATGTCTGACAGGTACATCGTCGAACTAGATGTACCTACATTTCAATTACTCGACTAGACTAAACAAAAAAAGATGCTAGTGATCTTTCTCTCAGAAAATCTTATCATTTACAGGCAAAACTTTAACCGCATTTGATCTACTGCAATAATTTCTCGGTGGGAATCATGTAATTTTCGTGATTCGGAAATCGGTGTTCCAGACAGTTTCCATCTAGCAAGAAAAAAACACAATCATAATATCTTTCCTGCCTCTTGTTCTTTGATATTTCATTCGTCTGAATGATTGAGGTAAAAAAAAACAATCCACTATAAGTTTGCGTGTTACTGTTTCTTTTTTAATTAGCAATTGTGAATATAAGTCCGTTCAACAACCTAGAATAGTGTAATTATAGTTCTTTGTTATATGCGAAATAAAGATATACTCGTAAATGTTGTTTAACAGCTGTTTTTTGTAGCAAACCACGTTCGTCATATTTTACTTTATTACGAGAACCTAAAACGCAAAGCCATCAAAATATATTTCCTCTTAATATCTGCCCAGGACCTACATTTAACGGCAAGAATCAAAATTGGAATACGTGCTATATATAACAGGCAAAGGGATCGTTTTCAGGGTGGAGGTTCTGTGGGGGTTTGGGCGGGCATCGGACATAGATACCGCACACCACTAGTTGCCTAACTGACGCGGCAAAATCTAGAGAAAGAATTTATTTCGCCGTCTGTTGCACTTAATAAATCTATAAATCTATAAACGCAGCAGCAATTATACATGTACAAAAGAAATTAAAGTCCCTATGATGACAATATTAGAGACAAACTTGCAGGTTTATACATGGAATACATTCATTTTCAACATACTGTCCTTACTACTCAAATTAGGTCAATTTTAACGAGCTGGAATGTTACATTTCCTGGTAATATAGCGTAATTCTGATTTATTTTTTCTGCTGCTTTCATGGTGAAACCTGCTCATAATTCAGCTATATTAAGAGTACAGACACGCAATGGCTAACCAATTAAAAAAAGGCAACAAAAAAATTATTCAAACTAAGCCCAAAAGACCATTAAATAGATTTACCAAGGAAACTTTTATTAGCACTGACTATTACACCAAAAAGAAATGTTCTTTTCGATTGTGTTAACTCGAGGGACTGTATGTACAGTTTTAACAGATCGTTATAACCATGAATAAGTTGAAACTTTAGTATTGTAAAGATGTATTATATTTACCTAGTCATGAAGAGAGAAGTGGTGGGGTATGAAACTATATCAGTGCAGTTGTGACGGCCTACGTAGTGCCGGTAGATATAGCGGTAAACTGGAATTACGTACAAACTATGGTTTTGAAACAAAATACGTTCAATTTGACGTATCATATCTACACAAACGTATAAACTTTCATCACATTCTTCTGATCTTAGCTCAGTTTAATTGCATTTAATACATAACTGAACTTCATTTTGTTTCAGGTCTAGATCTTGTAAATATGATCTGTAGATTACAGATGTTGGGCTAGAAAATATATGGAAAAATTACAAAAAAAGATATGAACCATTTCAAAGACTGCTTTATTTTTATGCTACATTAGACAAGAAAACAAAGAATTTGAAGACCAGCTCCAACTATATAAAAATATATAATTTATTAAAACAAAACTTGCATCATTATCATTCTGTATATTAGTCCTACAAATTTCTAAATACAATATTAAACAATCATGGTAGAAAACACACAAAAAATCTGTTAGTAAAATACTGGGAAAAAAATTTTATGTTAATCCATAAGACAAATTTTTCTAAAATATTGAATTCAGCATTTTTATTCATCCATGCATGTTCTATGGCATATATCATTGATTCTAAAGATATCATAACACTTTACATGAGCAATACTAGAAAAAAACATGGTTCAAATTTTGTGACACTACCTTGTCTTTAATTTTAAAGGAATTAATGTTTCTGATAAGCATTTCTATAAAACAAGCAGAAATGAAAAAAACAGGTCTGGTTTTGTGAAATGCAACCTATGCATACAGTAAAATTGAAGGATTTTAAAAGCCTTATTCATATTTCCAAAGCATATTAACCAAAAACTGAGTTTCTAAAATGTCAGTTACAACTTCCTTATTAAACCCCTTAAATGCCATTGAAACACAATCTCTAAATATTGTAACCTCTCTGATAATTCTTTAAAGACATATCCTTGTAATACTGAAAAACTCTTACAGGTTAATCAAGGTATATACTTAACTTAAATACCCTCAGTCCAAAAATAATCATAGCCGAAATATCGAAGTTAATGTAATTTTCTGCTGTCATTTAGATCTTCTGTTGTTATTTAAACCAATTTCTTTATGGTTCTGCATACATATGACTAAAATATATTTGCTTTTTTATTTTTTGTTCAATCAGGCACAAAATTAAGTCCTCAATAAATACATTATTGCGGGACTAACATCTTGAAAAAAACAAATGAAATGCTAGTATGTCAAATGCAAACTGAAAGAACGAAAGTAACCAAATAATCTTAAAACAACTTCCTTGCTCATCATTTTCTTAATCAATCATCACTTTATTTTGCAACACAGATAATAACAATGACACTTAATCTAAAAGACATCCAATGGCATTTACTTTTTAGTGAAAATACTTATGCAGTTCACATTCTTCAATATTAAAACTTTACGTGAGTATGATAAAGACGTTTAGCCAACAGGCACACACTTGATATGTACTTATTGCTTACTCCGGTTTTCACAAAGAAAATTTCGCCTTTATTTTACTGATAAATTTCTTTGTCATAAACTGTTTAATTTCAAAGGAAATAAAGTTAGTACCAGAAATGAATGAAAAAAAATCATATCAGAACGAAATGTTTCTCAACCTTTGTTAGTGATATGTTGACTCTCTTAAATACGTATGTAAAAAAAATTCCGTGTCCAGATAGACATAAACCTCAACGTACTCCTTGCATCACAACTGCTTCTAACTCTCTAGTCACGATACCACTCTTAAAAAAATTTAAAGTTTTGACTTTTGAATATGACCTTGAGCTAATTACAATTAAATGCAAATCTGCTAATTTCTGATATTATATCTGTATATTGACAGTATGCTTAGCCAATATTTCATAAACAAATGGAGTGTAAAAAATGATGAAATAAATTTCAATTTATGAAAAAATGCTCCAAAAATGTAAGCAACTTTAATTCAAAATTATTAATAAATAAAGTCAGATTCCCATGACTAACATTTAATAAGGACAAGTTTTCTGTAAAAGAGTGCTCAGTATAAAAATAATATGATTAAAAGAATCTTTACAGTAAAACTAATGTTACAACAATTTATTGTGACCATGTTATTTACATCACAAAATGGACTGTTAAAACCATTACTTGGCTGGAGCTTTATTAGTCTGATTATAAATACCTCAAGAGTTTACCATTTTAAAATTTTCTCAAATACAGGTATATCAACAACAGACATAATCATCCAGTGACCCAAAGTGCCACAGCAGTCAAATCTTGCAGTTTGATATCAATTTTGCCTTTTACATCTATATATCTGGTGCTTTCTCTTTTTTTACAGTTTAAAGCCACTGGCCTTTCACTTTAGTCACAACAAACTGATAGAACCAATGTTACAAAAAAAATCAAAATGGCAAACAAAATATTATAACAAAAAATACAGTGATATACTGACAATAAGTTAAATATTCACAATTAGAAAATTAACAGAAAGTCATAACAAATTTTCACATTTAGAAATTCAATAGATCAGCTGTAGTCTATTATAACAAATTCATAAATAAATGCTGGTTAATTTCTTTAGTAAATGTATTTAAATGCTATCACCAATGTCCGAATGAAAAATAGAAAATAAAGAAATATATTTTTACAACAACATGCTTTGTTTTTCTTTTTTTTCTTTACCAGTGCTCAACGCTGAATATTTTTTGTGCAGCACTTTCAACATTGTCCATTGCTTGCTTCATCTCATCTCTAGAATGCTGTATTTTAGCCCTGTTACGGACAACCTTATTGGCTATAGCTAATAAATCCAGTTTGTTACCCTTCTTGTCATTGGCTGATTCAATCTGGTCAGTGTATTCTTTGAGCATTTTCTCCATGGCAACATCATACTTCTCTAAGGCAAGGCTGACATTTGGACCTTCCTTCAAGATGGACTTGGACACAGCAACATACTGACGAATATACACAGTATATGATGTAGATAAAACATTTTACGTAGCCAAAATTGCCATACTTTTATTTCTTCTCTCTGTCTTAAGAAGGATATTTTTAAAACCTTTATATTCCATAGGTATCTAAGAATGATTTGTTTTCCATTTTTGAACACATTTTTGTATACTTAAAACAATAACATGATTTCATGTTTATGAAGAGATTTTTATAATCAAACATTTTATTGTGTTTTTGTCTTTATAGTTTATACTAAACAAAGAAAGAAAAGTAATTGATGAATCTCTAAATGCAAACTGTACCTCATTATGGAAGATCCTGTAGGCTTGTTTCCATGGCTTTGTCTGTTTGACTTCCTTATCATCTTCAAAACTGACATCCATTCTGACAAAACCCTCATCTTCAACAATCTATAAAATTTAATGAAAAGTTCCTAGGATTTGCACATTTTGAGAACTAACTAAAAACTGAAAAGAAGAGACATTAATTCAAATGGTGAAACCATATTATATTTACTTTTTGTGGGATATGGTTTAATGCCAACTCTATTTTCTGAAGTATATCTAGTCCGGAGCCAACCTTTGTTAAGCAAATAGAAGCTTTATGAGCCCTACTTCTATCAGACCTTTGTTTCCATGGCAACACAGAATGGTTTGATTTTGGCTGTACTTCATGTTAATCTGCTTTATCTTTGTTATGTGCATAATGAACAGCTTACAATCTACCATTTTACAATAATATAAATGCAACATCCCTTTTTAAGAGACACCCAACTACCTGGCATTCAGGTTGTCAGAAGGCTCTAACCCATGAGCCAAAGAGATCATGGATATTTTTTTAAGTTCAGTACCCAACCCTAAGAACTCAACCAAGGAGTTGGTCAAACAGATTTAAGGAAGTTTCATATAGTTTTACACAAACATAGACCTGACCTTGACTGTGGTAGCTTTTCTGACAGCAGTTTTCATGCCAAGGATACAGTCTTCTAGACTCGGTTCCTCCTCTGTCACTATACTGCCCTTCTTACATGCATGTTTAAACCTGGCCAGTGCCACTGTGTGATAATGCCGTAACACTACAGTTTCTTTTACCAATGCATCGGCTTTCTCAATGATCTCATCTTGCTGAAATATTATCAATTACATTCATGTAAAGGGACA
This sequence comes from Cyclina sinensis, assembly GCA_012932295.1. Classification (NCBI taxonomy): domain Eukaryota; kingdom Metazoa; phylum Mollusca; class Bivalvia; order Venerida; family Veneridae; genus Cyclina; species Cyclina sinensis. The sequence continues at coordinate 39,746,841 of JAAONU010000015.1, read as the reverse complement.
CAGCTCCAACGACCAACATTAACTATCTACATTATTTTTTTGTAAATTTATAATATTTTGTAAGACATTTTTACAATATTTTTTTTAACATATATATATTCAAATTAGCATTAAAACTATTTTTTTCACCATTAAAGAAAATATCTCTTTTCATGTTAGAAAATACACTAATTCCTTGCCTTTAATTAGTCAGAAATTTTGTATGATAAATGCTGTATTCAAAAGCAATTCCAACATAGCTGTTTTTAGCAGAAACTAAAATAATCCCATATTCCTGTCATGTTCTGTTTTCATCATTTCCTCCATCCATTTTTGCCATATTAGAAGTCATTTAGTACATTAATACCAGTGAAAGAGGCGGAAGTCTTTGGAAGAACTGAACAGTGAGGATAACAAGTATATAAGAAAGCCATGCAGGAATTAATTTGAATATAAGATGAATGTAAAGAAAATGACACAGTCTGTCAGTAAGTTAATTAAGAACGAGGAAACAGATTCTCAAAGAACTTGACAGCTTGGACAAAAAATTATAAAAGCCATACAGGAATCAGACATTTTTTTCTAATATTTTAAGGTCAGACAGGAGAGAGGACAGGCTAGAATATCTGACAGACTATTAAAATAAAGCTAGTTTTAGCATACTTTGAAAAGCTATAAAATAGTCAGTCTTTTCAGATCAATGACCTAGCTATATTTAAGTAAGTCACATGTGAAAAAGCAAAAGTTGTCATTGTAAGTGAAAAATATCCCCAAAGGGTTTTGTTTGCTAAAAATGTTTGGCTTGAAGCAGTGCTATCTAACTGAAATGACAAAATCTGGACATAAACACAAAAAAGCAGCATATGTGAAGGACAGTCATAAAGAAGGCAGTATGAACAAATGTGACACAAACAAAAGTAGCATGAATGAAGAACAATCATATTAAAGAAGGCAGCATGAACAAATGAAAGAAACAAAGGTGGCATGAATGAAGGACAGTCATAAAGAAGGCAGTACGAACAAATGAAAGACACAAACAAAGGTAGCATGAATGAAGGACAGTCATAAAGAAGGCAGTATGAACAAATGAAAGAAACAAAGGTGGCATGAATGAAAGACAGTCATAAAGAAGGCAGTACGAACAAATGAAAGACACAAACAAAGGTAGCATGAATGAAGGACAGTCATAAAGAAGGCAGCATGAACAAATGAAAGAAACAAAGGTGGCATGAATGAAGGACAGTCATAAAGAAGGCAGTATGAACAAATGAAAGACACAAACAAAGGTAGCATGAATGAAGGACAGTCATAAAGAAGGCAGTACGAACAAATGAAAGAAACAAAGGTGGCATGAATGAAGAACAGTCATAAAGAAGGCAGTTCGAACAAATGAAAGACACAAACAAAGGAAGCATGAATGAAGGACAGTCATAAAGAAGGCAGTTCGAACAAATGAAAGACACAAACAAAGGTAGCATGAATGAAGGACAGTCATAAAGAAGGCAGTACAAACAAATGAAAGACACAAACAAAGGTAGCATGAATGAAGGACAGTCATAAAGAAGGCAGTACAAACAAATGAAAGACACAAACAAAGGTAGCATGAATGAAGGACAGTCATAAAGAAAAGCAGCATAAGTGGAGGAGTCATAAAAAAGGAGGTATGAACAAATGAAAAACACAAAGTCCACATGAAGAAAGGACAGTCACAAACAAAGAAAAGCAGCATGAAAAATAGATAGGCACACAGAAATGCAGAAAGAACAAAGGACAGTTGCAGAGAAAGGCAGCATGAACAAAGAAGAGACACAAACAAGGAAAAAGGCATGAATGAAAGAAAGTCAGATAATAGACTATCAATTTGGGAATAATTACTGACTCAAGGTAATAAACATTGTATATTTAAAAAAAATATAATCTAATTATTTTATTTATTTATTTATTTATTTATTTATTTCAGTCTCATCCATGTACACAGTGGCATAACAGTACAATATATTACAAGCACTGTAAAAAGTACATGGTTGTTCTATAACAGAATTATATGAAACTAATGAACCAATGAATTGCATATTGTAATAGGCAGACAGTATTTTATATTCATTGACATACTGATTATGGACTGACAGACAGAGGGATGGACAGTTTGTGACTCAAGCTGGCAAACATTTGTGCCATGATTAAAGGAGCATAAAATTAATTCGAATCATTTTAGCAGTTTCATTAAAAAATTTAATAAATACTGCCTTAAACTCATTTTAAATGTAAATTTCAGCTTAATACAGCTTCTGTTTCATTACTGTTCAACACCAAAAAATAAAAGTAAAGAACATTTATGTTAATAATAAAATATAAGAATTTAGAATTCTTCGGTAAAATTCTAAAGCTCACAGAGTGGATAAACACTGACCCTTTTAATACAAGTGCTATCTAAATATCTTTCTTCTTATGTGCCACTACCTATAGTTTAACAGGTCAATGACTGCCAAATGAGATTTACATCTTACCAAACCAAATTATCTTAGATGCTGTTATTTCTGATACATTTTCACAAAAATAAATGGAAGGAATGAAATAACCCCAAATGTTCTGTATAAATGACATTAGCTGAAGTTTCGCCTGTAACAATGTACCAAGGGAAATACGTTCTGTGGATTTTTGGACAATCTGATACTTTTCCAGGTTAACTGAAACCATAATGAAGAAATTTTTCCATTGTTAATACAAAGAAACTGATTTAAAAGTCTGTAAGATCTCCCATCTTCCCCAGAGAGTTTGCTCATTTGGATCTATTCGTTTTGGTTGTACAACATAGGGCAGAAACAAGTAAGAATAAGAGATCAAAATCACTGGGGATGATGGCAGATCTACAGAACTAAAGGTATCTAAAGGAATAAAAGTCAAATATGTTTTTTTCATTTAACTGTTTTCATATTAGTAACTGAAAATTTACTTTTTGTTATTGTTGGCTTTAAAGATGATTTTATACACTGTTACAGTCCAGTGCCCACCTTCTTCAGTCCATATAAAGTTAACCTCTGACAACAGTACGTGTGTCAGGGATTAAATTCTTCGACTCCCTCATTTGGTCCAAGACCCCCCACCCAACCTCCACTCCACCCTTACCTCTCCCGCATTGCCAAAACATTGATTGTTCTTAATGAAAGTAGAAAACAGAACAAGTGCATATTTCATGAAGTAATAATTTTTCAACATCAGTTAACCTAATTGACTGACTGCCAATCAAGCACACTTAATGAGTTAATCAGTAAATTGTTGATAACTGCCTTGGGCCACTGATCACAGTGGCAAATTTATGGGTTTAAGAGATAGGGTTTTTGGTGTGAAATTTTGGCATTTTAAATATAAGTTATATTATATTTTTTTTGAAAATGTATGGTCCAATTTTTTTAATAGTTTTGGACATACAGATTGGTCCAGGAAGCTGAAATTCAGTAAAAACCGACAATTTTTCTGTTTTCCGCATCCATCATCTACAGTACTGGATTTTCAATGCCAGATTTCTGATGTACTGCATATTTGTGTTGGAAACCAAAATTTGTTATAAGATGAAAAATGAATCTGCCATAATCAGGGTAAGTAAAAACCTAATTTGATATTCATACTACTTCTATTCTGCTATGTTCTCAACTATTTTGCAGACAGAGCAGGAAACACACTACAAGAACAGAATTCCTATTAACAAAAAGAAAGAAAGATATTTATCTAACATGACTATATTTGTTATACCAATCAGGTGAACCTTTTCTATCACTACAGGTTCTCTAGTTTTTACCTGCTCATTGCCAATCTGTTCAAGCCTACTATACTGGTACATTTTGAACACCTATATATCAATATGCATGTATTGTTATATACATATGTAAATTATGTTCTATGCATAACAGTACATATACTTTATAAGAACAATTTACCATGTGACAAATATTGTTTGTAGTGTAATATGATAATTTTGTTTTTCTTTATTTTACACCTTTGTATTATTACAAATTAAATATTGCAGAAATACTTCTTATTACAAAATATTTGTTAAATTATATTCATCTTATTATCATACAGTTGTTTGGTCTCAAAAGTCTTTGTGCTCTAATACAGTATTATCCAGTAAATTCTGACATTACTTTTTTTCTTTCCAGATGTTTTGAAATCACCTGTTTTCAGTATAAGGCAGTTATAATGAATAAAGCTATAGTAAAACCTTTTTTATAGCTAGTTTAATCAGGTGATAAATAGAATCTAACAACTGTTAACATTTTATATATTAAACTTTTATTCACTGCTTCAGAAAAAATGTTAAGTTTGCATTATTCCTTAACTAGCTGAATGAAGATTATATCTAATGAAACTTATGTCAGATCTTTTGAAAAGTAAACTGATGTCAGATCCTGTATACACATGTATAATCTAAAGATGTCAACAAGGAATCCTTTAAAAAAAAAAAAAAAGAGAAAAAAAAGTGTAAAGTGGTTCAAACGTATAAACAATCAGAGCAATTTCATGAAACAAAAAACTGAATTTTAGGAAAGAATCTGTTCTGTAAATTTACCTTTTCAATGTCAGTTTTTTCCAGTTTATCATATAAAAAGGGTCTGTCTTTCTTTACAGGTTTGGGTTTTTCAGGGACAGCCTTCCATTTTCTTGGAATGTTGCGCTTCTCTAGAATGTTTCGTACCAGTGACTGTATTGCCATGGCAACAGAACTGTCAGACTGCTTAGCTGATACTGCCACACTGCATAAAAAGATTTGCACTACAACTGAATAAATAGATCAACTTCTATAGAGTTAAATAAAATCGAAACATAAAACAAAGCTGAACTAATATCAAAAGATTTGCACAAGTTAACCCTTAGTTATATATGTGTAGATTCACTGGACATGTCCTCGATCAAAATTACTGGCATTTCACCTTTAAATTAAACAAATAACCAGATACTGCTGCTTGTTCCTGGTGAATAGCTAGTCTGATCTACATATATCACAATGCCATTTTAACAGCTGGGCATGTTTGTTTTAACCTAGGGGTCAGACCACCAAATCTTGAATTTTCTACATATCAGTGGACAAGTCCTCAATGAAGGTTTTTTTTTCAAGACTTCAAAAATACTGACATAAAAAATTTAATTATTAGAATTTAGTATCTCAATTTAAAGAAACTTAAAAAAAACAACTAGAAATGTGTCCATAGGACACAGACGCCCCCACTCAACCTAGCTACTCATATAGCTAGCAATATGGCCACGAGATAGTCATACACACTGAATCATTAATAAGATTGGTTTAACAAAATGACAACTATAGGAAACCTGTTGTGGTGTGAAGACTCAAAATACTGTCTCCAACACTGTGACCAATAGATGAATATTATCCTTCACAATTTTGTATGCATTGTTGGACATTCTTGGAGTTTGCAGATGGTAAACAGGTGTTTTCATGTCTAATTTGTACTAAGTACCAAAGTTTTATGTTCTGTAAGTCAGGCTGTTTATCAAATGACCATTGTCATCTAAATAGCAAACAATTTTTAGCAATTGTTGGAACAAAATTTCACCATTTCTATACTTAAATGTTGAATTCTGCTGAAGCTGGTGCTAATGGGCGTGGACGGTACCTTGCATTCTCCATTACTGTCCATGAACATGCTCAATCAAACTGAGTCTGCAATTTGACCATTGAAACAGCGTTAAACTCACTAAGAAGAAGGAAAATTAGGTATCAAACTGTAGGGCAACAATGCTGTGGTCTGAGAAGTAGGTTGACAGGCAGGATAATCTGGGTTGTAGAATATTATTCTGTATGTAGACAAGGTCAAGTGTAGAACCACCTCTGTGAGTTGGGAGCTGCACACACTGGGAATAGTTATTCAATTTCTGTGACAGTCTTGTATAATTTGTAGAATTAAAAGCTAAGTTGAAAATTCCAAGCAGTACATCTGGAGAAGTTTGGTCTGCAATATGTGTTAGATCTATGGCTAAGATCACTTAATAAAGTCTGTTATGTTCGAGGATGGAGATCTATAGAGAAGACAGAATGACCTTGGACAGAGCTCTGATGAGATTGTAACTGACACTTGTTCCATATGAGGTTGATGTGAAACACTGGAAGTTGTCACTGGCAACTTATCTCATGTGTAGAACAACAAACCATGGCAGTTGTCTTCCCGTGACATAGGCAAACATGTCAAGCTCCATCCAACACACTGATGGTACTGTACTTGATTCTCATAGACATTTGCTTCAGTCAGACATAGTATTTCAACCCTGCTCAGAACTGGGTGACTCTAGCTCCAGCACTTTTGCAGTTACAGGCGACACAAGTTGAAAATTGCAAATTTTGAGTATGTAAGGGGCCATAACTCTAACAATTCCGAATAAATCTATACGGGAAACCCCAGGTGCACAACTTTACATGCTGATCAACATTCCTTTAAAGTTTCTCGACTGTAGGTGCAGCGCTTTTGCAGGTACAGGCAACACAAGTTGAAAATTGCAAATTTTGTGTACGTAAGGGGCTATAACTCTAACAATTCCGAAAAAAATCTATACGGGAAACCCCAGGTGCACAACTTAACATGCTGATCAACATTCCTATAAAGTTTCTTGACTGTAGGTGCAGCGCTTTTGCAGGTACAGGCGACACAAGTTTAAAATTACTATTTTTGACTAAGTAAGGGGCCATAACTGTAACAGTTCCAAATAAATCTATATGGGAAACCCCAGGTGCACAACTTCACATGCTGATCAACATTCCTGTAAAGTTTCTTGACTCTAGCTCCAGTGCTTTTGGAGCTACAGGCGACACAACATTTTGGGAAGGACGGACAGACAAGGGCAAACCTAAATGCCCCCCCACCCCCTCCAGAGTGGGGGCATAAGACTATTCAAGAAGAATATACAGTAAAATAGTGATCGAGGATGTGTCTGTTAACCAACCACTTTAAACATTCAAGTAGTATACCAACATGTTGTTTCAAATAGTAGACTCCTATATCAAGCTCTGTCATATAAAAGGTTATGGCAGAATTGGGGGGCTCAAACTGATGGCTCTGTGTTAAAACTACAAATGGCTTATGTCTAATGAAACTTTTCTAAAAGTAAATCTTTTGAGATCCCTGTTACTTGAAAAATTTATCACTCTTACTTTCCATAATCAAAGAAGACATGTTCTTACCTTCCAATGAAGTAATGTTTCTCTGCGATTTCCTCAAGGTGCTCAACTGCCTCATGTTTCAATTCCACCTCACCATTAACATCCATGCTGACTGACACTGAAACACACAAACAGAACAACATAGTATAACATAGTGACATATGTGTACTCTTCTACCAATACACTGGCAGAAAGTGTATCATATACAAGCTGTCTTGAAGTCTTATCACTCCATTTTTCTATACATAGTTCAATGATGTTTTAGATCCTATTTGTAATAGGTCTCTTTCAAATTGTATGCATAACTCAGATTCCATTATCAGAACGAGGCTGAGTGAGCAAACAACTGACCAGTAAAATGGCCACATCCAGAAGCAGTGCTAGGCACTGTTGTGTGCCAATGTGTGTCTCTGATGATAGATACAGTGTTCATATTGGTCACCCATGACAACAAGGCTAGTTCAGGTACACAGATTTTATCTTAGGCAAGACATAATAGTATGCAAGTTGCAGAGTCTTTGACTTGCTTGTTAAGATAAGCCTATAGCATAAACAAATGAGATCTAACTTCAGGTCTTAAAGAAAAATGGATTGCTGGTAGAGTAGGATATTTTCTGTCTAGCTATTAGCTAATAGAGCATTGATCTGCTCCAAAAAGATGCCAGTTTTATGATACTGATGTCCATGTGATAAACCTTTCTTATTTCCCATGACAAATTTGTTTCTTGCAATGTAGGCTTTACATATTTGGAATAACAACTAATGTATGGTCTAGAATAATCAGTATTTATTGTATAATCTAGGTTTTAAGTGTCTATAAGCCTTAAAACTAGGCAGGTTACTCCAAGCTGATGCAAATGGTATGTATCAATATCCAATCAAAGCATAAGGGTCTGTCCAGTACCTCACTGACTGTTGATAACTAAGCACTCAAGAGAGCTACATCACTTACTGTGTCTATAGTGGCTGCTCTATATAAGGTCAAAAGTCAATCTGATTGCATGTAGGTCAAACATTTCTTGTGTATTTTGTCCATTATTCGCTTACTTCCACTGAGCTAACAAGTTACAGCAGCCACTAAACCCAGAGAGTATGTGAAGTTTAATTGCATTTTCATTGCCAGACAGAGGGACACAAAAATGGCAAAGTAATTTTTTGACAAGTAGATCAACCTCCTTGAAAATAATGGAAAAATTGCAAATCTACAGCTTAAAGCACTTAATGTCACTAGATTTGAAATAAGCAAAAATGTTAAAAGTCCATGACCTACTTACAGCTTAACAGTGTAATGGAATCTTAATGTCAAAATAATATGCTAAAATTACATTTCTAAGATGGAAAGTAATTAGTTTTTCTCATTACAACATTGCTGTATTTCTCCCTTGTGACATCAAAATTACATGAAACCTTTTAAGGTTGGTATGACTCTGTATGACAGAATTATAGTTACTTACAGTAAAGACTGACAGATTACATAAAATATGACTAACATTTTTTTTATCACCATTCTCTTTTTTTTTTTGGACAAACAAACAAACCAAGCTTTAAATATCTAAAATGGCTAGTAATAAATTTCCTTATCCAAAAAAGAATTAGTAATTAGACATTTTAGACAGCCCTTTACTAACATTTACTGACCATATACTTCACATGTATTTTTACTGGCTCATTCTCTCTCTTTAAAACGAAAAATAATTGAAAATTTTAAAAAAACAGCATGTGATTAAAAAAGGCATAATTATAGCAACCAAGTCAGTGTATATTTGTAATAAATAGCTATCCACCAAGAAATGGAACAGTAATGCATTCAGAATGATGTTTGTGCTTAGAATTTTCAACTGACACCTCAACATCAGGTAATGATTCATTCAATAACATTCTCACTGAAATGATTCTGAGGGAAATGGAATATTCAAAATTGTTGGGTATGCCTATGGAAGTTTCATTCTATCTGATGTTTTAAGTCAGCTCCTTTTAAGGAATACTATGAACAGTTTCTTCGTCTGCAGCTTTGAAATATCCATGCATGCAGAATTTATGAAACTGAATTAAGTAGGTGTTTACTCTTGATTACTAAATGAATTTACCAGAAATGCAACGTGTATGAATTCTCTTTTTTTCCACTTAGTAAAATATTTCTTATCATAGGAAACAAACAAACAAACAAAAATGCCCTAGCACAAATTTGGTTTTTACAAATACAGTTATGTTACATCAAGTTTTTTGAGACATTCAATACATTACTTCACTTTTTCTTTTGACTGAGCATCCATTTCAAGTATGCTCCAGCCCTCTTTTATAAAAATGTTCAAATTTCAAGCAGTAAAAAATAGGGGGTGACCAAGAATTTTCTTTATTACTCTTTGAGACTTCCATTAGAACTCACCTTGTCTGTTAGCTAGGTCTTGATAAATCTGTTCTTCTATCTGTAAAATATATAAATAAATTCTCTTAGTTCAACTAATGATGTGAAATTAATGCTACTAAATATAAGTAGTAAAAATCTAACTACCATAGGCTGAGATAGACATTTATTTCAAAGACATTTAGACATTAGACATTTATAAATAATTTTATCTTATCATATATTTCAGCGACAGACATATTCACATATTCAAAGAATGGCAAAGAACTCCTAAAGCAGAGGGAAGCAAAGTTTTAAAAAGTAAGATCAGTAAATAACCTGAATGCAACCATTAATGCAATAGATATACTGTAGGCATGCTTAAAGGTGATACAATTCAATATCATATATCAAAACCAGTTGTCAGATTGCTTTCTCGTAAATTGCAGTCTGCATTCACTTGAATTAATTAATTTCTCGGTTTGTCTGCAGTTTTGACAGAAATGTCTGAGACTATAATCTATCTAGAGACATGAAAGACACTCCTAAGTCCTAACATCTTCATACATATTCTGAGCCATGTCGCATCAAAACCAACACTTTTTGCTGAATAAATATTACCTTTTTTAAGAAGAACACTTAATACTCAAGGCTCAAACAAACATTAGATCGTTTTAAAAAAAAACATCTTTCTTCCAGAGACATGGTTTGTGTAATTTTGATTATCTTAGAAAAACAATTTCACTTGATTAAAATGGACTGTTACAAAGATTGAGTTTCTTATAAAATATAATGTAACACTTCATTTTACATAAAGTTAAAATTTCACAGCAGAATCTATTTTTTTTTAATCTCTTTTCTGGAGAAATTAAAAATAACTTGTTACATATGTCGGTAGGCATTTCCTTTTCATTTCTCACTTAAACATTAAGTTGACTAAATGCATATTATCTTTTTTGTTGAATAAAGGAAAGTAATAACGGATTTTCTCATTTATCTAAAACAACTTTTGTCACATCTGAATCCAATTAAAATATCTTGAATAAGCCACTCCGCAAATACTGTCACATTTCTGTTACATTACAAAGCTCTAACTTCATGTATGTCTTGTAGTAAAACAAAATAACAAAATACTCAAAATATAACTCTCTTTACTAAATAACATTGCTCCTCACCATAAGATTTTAAAGGTAAAATAAAGAGCCCTGACACAGTCAGAGACTATAAAAACAGGTAACAGTCAGAACAGTAAGTTTTTAACTACCAATCTTCAAACAGATAAAAATGTATTGATAAAGTCTGTCTTTAAAAGGTTCTTCTTCATTTAATTACATGTACATGACATCCTTGTAACCTTTTATTTGATCTATTTGGCTTTGAATTAAAAAGCAGTTTGTATATATATTTGCAAAAAAGACGTGTAACATACCATACAAGAAAAGCTAAGTGTATTAAAAAATTATTTAGATCTCAACAAATATATTTCATATCATTATAAAAATCTGAACTTACAATATCAAATTTATTGCCAAGTAGAAGTACAGGGAAGTTAACAGGGCTAACTCGGACCTCTTCTACTGGTTCCCCATCTTTCTTTGTGTCACCTTCTGCTGGAACCAGCTTGGTGAGTTTGTTAAGAACTGTCTGCTTCCAAACATTTGCCATATCAATCGTAGCTTTATCAGTAAGATCAACTACCACTGGAATAAGAGCAGAACAACACATGGTACAAGGGAGAAAACTCAGGATTTCATCCTCAAACATTCAAGGAACTGTTACGTTTTACTTAATTTATACTTGACATGTTTTCTCACTAACGATTAAATGTCAGATTTCTACAAGTTTATGCACCTTAAAACATACAGGCTGCTGATGCACTTGATGAAAATATTTGCATCAAGCAAACTTGTGCAACTTTGATGTGTAACACACACAAGAAAATTATTTACCTGTGTATTTCTTATATCTGGGCACTGTGTCCTATCATTAAAAATATTTTTGAAGTAGGTGTAAAATAATAAAAAACAAAATGTGACTCATGATCAAAAAACTAGGGTTAAAAATGAACAAACAGGCTACAGATGACTGGTAATTTACCTATGGCAGCATCAAGGTTCCTGAAATATGACTTGTGCAGGTCCATGTCCTCTCTCCCTGGAATGTCCCAGAATGTAAGTGAGACCACAGTGTTAGCTGGGACATTCAATTTGCGCACAACATTCTCTGAAAATATACTTGATTTTAACACAAGCTCTAAGAATGTGACTATTAATTCTGGCCACAGATACAGAGATCTGACTTGAATGATACAATAGTGTAAGAGACAATATCAAAATTTCTCACTCAAAAAATTGTTATCAGATATTGATATTATTTTCACCATGAAATAATACTGATACGTAAATGTAAAATAGATTTTTAAGCAAATCTAAAATATAAGAAAACATGGTTGATTAACCAGTTAATTATCTGACAAAAGAAATTTTATGTTACCATATCCTGCTGTCATGCAAATGGAAACAATTATCAACATTATATTACATTGCATCCATTGGGACGACTGGATGCAATGTAAAACTAAGTAAGCAGATTCCAGGAAAACCACTGCCTTATTACAGATCTTCAACATTTGAAAACTTCCAAAATCATTAATTAATGCTGAAGTCATTATGAATAAAAAAAACTATAGAACGAGGCATCAAAAAGGTTAAAATTTTGTGACAAACAAATACACAGACAGAGAAAAACAATATGCTCTCTCTGGGGGCATAAAAACAGTAACTTTTCAACATAACTATTTTGCAGAATACCGATAGGTTCGTTTGATCCTTGACATTTCATCCCTCTGTCACCAGAGGAGTCTGATCAGCATCTGTATTGCTCCCTATTAACTCAGTCAGCTTTGAATTAAGAATTCTCAAAATTGTAAAAGGTATTCTCCAAATAGAAGGATTAACAAAACCCTTTTAGACATTTTGCTTCAGTTTAAATAACATACCAATGGCAACTTTCTTTGAAGTGACATAAAGTGGACTGAACTGGTTCCTGAGATATCTGAGTAGAACACTGGTCTTCCCAACCCCTGGATCTCCTGAAAATGCAGTGAAATCAGTGCAAATTTTTCATTTCCCTCCTTATCTTGAAGTCTCAGTGGAAGCATTCAATCTTATGAGTTATGATATATGATATTATTTTCTTGAGAAAAAATTCACTTAAAGCGACTGACTCACAAAATTTTGCTGAAATTTTTTATTCTTTCAAATTTAAGAGGATTTAATATACTATGGAAAAAATATAATATTATGCTTCTATACACCATGAAAACTGAAAAAAAAGTTTTGACTTTATCAGGATTCGAACCCACGACCTTTCGGTCAGTAAAATATAAAGCAACGACTTCGACCACTGAATAACGGCATCAAGTTATTAGATTGCCTCAAAATTAATGTTATAACTAAATTCATTACCCCGTTACTAACGGGGTAAATATTTTACTGATAAAAGTGTGTAAAACTTTATATTTTGATGTTTTTCTGTCACAAAAACTGAGTCAATAACTTAGTTTAAATATGTTCTTCACGATTACAGCAAGAATTTCAAGATGTATAAACATTTTCTTTTTATCATCGTCTGTGAGTCAGTCGCTTTAATATGCAAGACATTCAGTTTGTGTGTGTGTTTTTTTTCTTTCATTTCTTGCACGCTTGTGGTATAATTTTATTTCACATTTTACCTTGACTGCAACTTATGTTTACATAACTTTTTTAAAACATTATCTGACTTCATTTATTTTACTTTCATGTAATCCTTGTTGCATCTACAACTTCAGGCAAACTTAACAGTTCTAGCACAAATACAAAACTAAAGACCCCTATGACAGGAAAATAGCGATCTGCACTAGTAACTTCAGGATAAGGAGCCAGATGCTACACAGTTACTAGTAGTACTACACTTAAGTGCCAAACACAATGCTGTCTCTGTAAAACAATAAACTTTTCAATATAAATGTATCAACATACTACTAAACCTCCTTCAAACCTATACACCAGTCTGTCTCCTTCAACCCTTAGCATTCTGATATCACTGAAATAATGTGGAGCTCTGTTTGCCACTTTTCATGACAGAAAAGGCATCAAACTTTTCAAAATATAGTCATGATTACCTTTGTATCTTTGTAAGCTTTGCTTACTCGTCGCATATAATTCTGTTTTGAATGGCATGTGTACTTTTATTAATTTTATTATGAATGTGATATTTATGATGTATACATGTGATGAGACGTAAATAAACTATTTGAATTGAACTGAATTGCAGGGCTCTACAAATTCTATAGTCCGACGTCCGGGACAACTTTAAACTTGCTCTCGGACACCTGACTGTGTACAAAAGTTTTGTCCCGGACAACTCTAATTTTTACAGTCATAAATCTCGGATAACCCACTTGAATAAACAACATTATGCAATCGATTTCTAACCTATTAGCATTCGATAAGCTCCGCCCTAACGATTCTAGTTACAATTTACTATGGATATTGATTTTGTTTGTAAATCTTTGTCGGTATTGCTTGACTTTAAAATAAGTCAAGCAAATAAATATCTTAACAAATACATTGAATGCTTAATTCCAAAGACAAAAGGTTGAACATCAAAGCTTTGCCAATGTTAGTCTAAGCATATAGACAACGAACTACAAAAAATCTAGCATTTTTGTTTTAAAAATCGGATTTATTTATAAGAAAAAAATGAAGTAGATTTAAGACAAGCTTTACAAAATGAAGGAAACCAAATCCAGCTAATATTTAGTTCATTAAACATAAAGCAGCTAGTGAAAATCTCGGAAAAATTCCGTATGTCATATATTTCCGCGAACCCGCCGTACTTTAATATTGATAGAAAGCAGCGTCTTGGAGACTTCTTACAAAGCAAACTTACAACATTCAACTGAGTGATTAAAAAATATAGCGTCATGATTTTATTATAATTACAAGTTTTTTCATTTTTCATTCAAAAAAGATGTTCCATTTTCTCTAAGACATGAATATTTCTGTCGCATTTTACTTTAGAAAGCAACAATTATAATGAAAAAAAAAAACAACTTTACATCTTAAAAATTGTTTGTACATTGTTCAAATAAAATTCTTGTGAAACTGGAAACACGACCCCTAGGTAACCAGACATTCTGCCAAAAAGTCACTTAATTTTGATGTCAGAATTACACTAGTTTAAAACAATAAGATGAATAACAACTAATCCACATATATTTACTGTCTGTCATTGTCTTTTTAAGTTGGACTCAATTTCTGTTGAAAAGTTTGGGGTGTTTGTTAAAGATCTATGATAGTATCTCTTTTTTTTTTAAATTGACTCTCTAAAATGAAAAGCCCATTTAACAAATAATGCTTATCAAAAATGTAATACTTTTCGCTTGAACGTCTGACTTTGTTTTTGGGACAACTCTATTTTGCCATAGTCAGTTGTCCTGGACAACTCAATCTCAAAGAAATTTGTAGAGCCCTGAATTGATTAAAAGATCTATTAAAAATCAATATTCAAATATGACTAGTTTTCAGCACTTACCTACTAATGCAATCTTTAGACTGGGCAACTCTGGTGGCAAAGACGGTCCACCTGGAAAAGGACTTGAAATGATCAACTGAACTTCTTTGAATATGCACAGTAATAATTTAAGAAATAGATATGAGACTAGTTGGCAATAATTACTTTCATTTTTTAAAATATGAGAGTAAATTTTTAAAACAACAGTACTGTCAGCAAGAAGTAAAGCATAACTAAGGGAAATTAAAAATGTATTAGTAATTTTACATAGAGGATATTTGTTTGTTTTGGTGTAAGATCGAAATTTATTTCATCGAGTGATGGCAAGGATTTATATTTTCACGAGTGGCGCAGCCACGAGTGAAAATATTTAATCCTTGCCATCACGAGATGAAATACATTTCGATCTTACACCAAAAACAAACAAATTTTCTTTTTATTTCATGCTTTTCAATGGATTATTTGAATTATTTCTCATTTTTAATGTTTTACCTATCCAAGTGTTCCCCGTCTGGTGCCCCACTTTCCTTTTTCTTCACGTGCTAACACATGTATATTTCGTAATAAAATAGTTCAAGATAAACTCTCATTTTTAATATATAATTCACTAGACAGGGTCTTATTCATTTATTATTTTATGTCAAACAGAAAAAAGAAATCGTTTTGTAAATTTATTTAGAGTAAACAACAGTTTTAGGCTGATAAAGCTATTGAATTACTGCGCGTGAATTGAAGTCAGCTGAGTTCAATCTGCCATTTTTTTTTCATTCACAACGTGTGTGGGAATTATAAACAAAACAAGGAATTTAATCAAACTAGTGAACGAACATCATAACAGGTATATTATTTGCCTAATTAATATTAATTAGAATCAGTGTCACTGTCAGGTAGCATCCTGATACGTTTGTATGGCCTAATTATCGGCGAACTCAAGTTGTACTTTTGTACATGTATATGGGGTTCATTGAAGGGAAAAAAAGTAGTTCCGTAGCAGTGAAATTATCAAAATGATAATTTCACTGTTTGAAACAGTGAGATTATCAGGATTTAATCTACTGATATATTTCAATAATCCATTGAAAAGCATGAAATAATCTAATATAATTTCATTTAAATTACATATTTTTACTTATATCTACACTATTTAGTGAAGTGTTTCTTTAATTTTCTTTTTTGCTTACTGAAAAAGCTGGGCTTGTGAAGCACCATTTTTTCATGTTACATGTCTTAAGAGCTCTTAATTTCCATCATTATGTCCAGAAAGAAATTTCATTAGAATGTCATTTTTGTAGACAAGTGTATGTGGCTTAATTTCAACATACAGAAACACTTAAAAAGAATCAATTGTGCTATATAATAATGTAATAAAAAACAGGATATTGCTGTAAAATCATTACAAGTTTTACTTTGTTTTCATCTCTTAAATATTTGTATCTTTGGTGGAAAAATCAATGATATTCAATTATAATAAGGACCAGTTTAAGGGACATTACGGACCAGATTTGAGGTCATTTACTGATCAGAAAATAATTGAGAATGATCCGCATTAAATCGATTTCTAGTTCTCTTTAATATACATTTAGACATAGCATTTAAGACAATGGCAACGATTTCCGAAGCTTATAATTAAAATATATGAAGTAGAAAGTAAATTAAGAAGGTAATAAATGTTTTCTCTGTCATAGTGTTCCACTACTGTATTTTCTGCGGTATTATCATTAACATTTCAGCTAGGATATTTCTATAAAACCTTTAATACAATAACAATAAAGTTTTATTCATTTTTATACATGAACAAATATATTTTTGAACATGGTCCGAAGTGTTCCCAAATCCGGTCCGAAATGGCCATGGTCCGGTGTCTGTAATTCAATTCACATACCTGGTGTGCGCGGCGTGCTTATCCCACTCCCCATGTCTTACTTCCAGTACATTAGGATGCCAAATGATTAATAGGTGGAAAAAACTGGTATTCTATTACATTAAAGGCCTCAAAAGAGAGAAATTTCAGTCGACAGATAAATGTTGTTTACAAATTGCGTAGCCATGCGTTTGCGTCATTGGAGTTCCTGTGCTCGTAAAACAAAAAAATCGTGACAAACCAATCTGAAAATGAAAATTCATTTTAAAAAATGGATAACAACAGTTTATTTGGCCAAAAATAAAAATCATATATTGATATTTTCCCATTTTATGCGATCTTGTTTGACATCTAAGACTTATTAAAAATATAATTTTGAAAATCTCTGGAGATTTTTACTCTGACACCGGCGGAACTAAGGAAGCTTTCCCACAGTGCATTTTCACATATTTCAGAATTCAACTTACTTTGACAGCTTATTGACTTTCCTGAAATGGCTAAGAACGGTGAACCAGATTATGATCAGCTTGGTGATGAGGGAGAATGCAAAGTCAAAATAATTTGTCTCGGCGATAGTGCTGTTGGCAAATCAAAGTAGGTTTTAAAGCATAAAAATTATGATTGCTGGAGTTGAAATGATGATTGCCTTTGCCAGATCAGGGGAAAAAGATAGGTAGATAGAATTAGGTTGATTCAGAATGAATCCATTTCAATTCTCGGAGTGGCTGTAGTCTTGATAGAGTCATGTTAACTCCTTCAAGAGTCAGCTTGTACCTTTTGAGCTCTTCATGCTCTTAGTTGGCAGAAATTGGTCAAAATAATTGTACTCTTAAAGTTGGCTAGTTTTGAATGGTGGATATCTGCAACAAGAAAAAGTCGTCTTGTTCAACTTCAACTTCAACTTAATACTGCCAAAAGTCAATACTGACTATACTAGGCAGGCGCATGTCAGGAACATTTAAAATTATAAAAGTTAATAACAAAGAAAACAAGATTTAACTGGAGATCTTACTTAAACATTTATTTTAAGTACTTTAAAATCTATAAAACTTGTTTAGTCCACTGATAAAAGCTGGCACAGTTGGGGTAGCCTTAATCTCGGTCGGTAATTCGTTCCAGAGTCGTATAGTCCTTGGGAAGAATGAGTTCATGTGATGTTGTGTTTTTGATTGTGGAATGAGGAATTTGCTGTTTCTTGTGTTTGTAAGGTGATTGTGATGATTCAAAATAGAATATTCCATTACTTCTCCAATAATATTATGAATTAATTCTCTTTTGGATGAGATGTTAAACCATGTATTAGATGAATTACATTAGTTTGGTCGACCAACCATTCTGTCAACCTGATAATGTATTGTTATTTAAAAGTCATTTTGTTGCCCTAAATATTCAGATCAATAGGCGGAAAGCCGAAATATTTTTGTAGGGTCATTCATGCCTAACAAAGCATATTTGAAACAAAATCTCGCAAACATAAGCATTTTTTTTACTAGTTTGATCGTTCTCTTTATAATATTTGGATATTTCAAAGGCATATCAACCTGCATTTAACAACTATAATTAGAGATAATTCATCTGATTTTATGTACTTAATATCGGATTAGTTATCTGCTGATTAATCAAAGCAAAATACACCTCTGTTAAACAGCTATCATTAATAATGCACAAGTAATTAGGTGTGAATGAAGTAATTCACACTTTCCACCTATTGAATATTCGGGGGGACGAAATGCCTTTTCATGTACTATACTTAATCAGGTCAAGGAAACGGTTGGTTGACAAAATGACCATCACCCTATCAGATCTATACTGGTCATATAATAAACCAGGCATGTCTATGGAATAGGATGTTTCTGAATTTTCTTTTGATGGCATTTCAATATCAAATATACTTTAAATTAAAAAAAAATGTTCCGTAGGGTTTCATTATCATAGCTAAGAGTTGACTGCAATTACTATAGAAAGTTTGGGCCCAGCTCCTCAAAATGTCATAGGTAGGTTCGTCATGACAACTAGATGTCCTTGTAGTTTTTAGGGTTATTAGGTCAAAGGTCAAGGTCACAGAGACCTTGAAAAGCAAAACAGTTTCTACTGAATATCTAGGGAATCCTTGGCCCTGGTTTGTCAGACATAGTATGTAGGTTTGTCATGGTCAGTAGATGACAACTTTTGTTTATCAGGTCATTGGGTGAAGGGTCACAGTGACCTCGAAAAGCAAAATTGTTTCTGATAAGTGTAGAATGCTTGGTCCCATGTTCCTAAAACTTTGCATATAAGTTGTTCATGACTTGTAGATGAGCCCTTTAGTTTTTTAGGTCACCAGGTCAAAGGCCATGGTCACAGTGTCCTTAAATTATAGCAAAATGGTTTCCAATCAATAACTATAGAACACTGGGTTCCAGCTCCTCAAAACTTCATGGCAGCCTTCAGGGATAAGGCACTAGGGGGGCATATATGTTTTACAATCATCTCCTGTCTTCCTTGGTATACTTTATAGCAAACTAGCCAGTCCAAATCCTCACATATTAAATAAGTACATCCACAGTTAGAATTATTTTATATAATATTTATCGATTTTTTTCAGACCATTGGGGAATTGTGTGAAGATGAATAAGATTGTATGTGTTGGGAGAGAATAGTGTATGAAAAAAGGTGGTCATATGATACTGAGTTTTTGAATATGAGAATTAGGAAGTTATTGCGATAGTTAGTGGTGACAGAGGTGGTCACAGTCAGTCATAGCCACATTATTTCTTTTTTTTGTATAACATATTCATGTATTATTTCTTCTCTTATTCATTGTACTTAAACCAGGCTGATTCCATCATAAAACTTGTATTTTCCTGAACTTCACAGACTTTTGATGAATCTAATTCACACCAGTGTAGAAGTCAAATATGTAATAATGTAATCTTTTCTACAAATACTACCAGATTTTCATGTTTCAGATGGTAAGTCACACAGTTACTTAACAACCTGTAAGCTAGTGAAATGTGTTACATTTCCTTTACAGTTTTGTAGATATTATGTTATGTAAATGTAACTTTGAATATTTTTGTTTTCTTTTTAGGTTGGTCGAAAGATTTTTAATGGATGGATAGTATCCTTTATGAAAACACCCAGTTTCTTGTTGATGCTATGTAAATTTTATTCTTTTCTGATGATTTAGAAATTCTCAGTGTTCTAAGTGAGTTCACATTTTAGACCATGTTTAGAAAGAGATCAGTCAGACGCCAGTAGTAGATTAATTTGGGGTTCACCATGCAGGGGCACATAGGGTCAGTCACATTTCAACTACAGTGTAAGCAAATACAGTTTCTTGTATGCCCAAGTTTTTATTTGAAAAGCTAATTCATTTATTTTCATGCCTTTTCTTCATTTAAATTAAATATCCTCAGTTCAGTTTGCCACTTAAGTGAGCTAGCGTAGGTACAGACCAGTAAACAATGCATGTTATGTATGTCTTGAAATCTTTTGGTACATTACTTCCTTGACAGCTATAACAGTAAACCACAGCAGTTGTCTACATATGCATTAACGCTCTTCAACTACAAGACAGAAGTGAACAAACAAAAAGTTCTTGTTGGTATGTACAATTATGCCTTCTGTTAGATACAAGAACTATGACTCCAGTTGTAAATAAAACATTGCATTTCAAAAATTACTTTTCCATGGTTCAGTCATGTGTCAGTAAACAACTTGAACATTGCTCTTAATGAAATGTGCTTTAGAAACATTTCAGTAGCATCTAACTGCAATTACTGTATTGAGATACTTTCCTTGCTAGATAAATGTTTTACCATAAGTAGACAAAACAGTACACCTATTTTTGATAAGGAAAATGAACCATTCGTGTGATCAAGTATCAGTTAAAATGTATCAAAGCCAGGGGTATTTTTTATTTATTAGTGTGAATGCTAAGTGTATAGTATTACAATGCTGGTGGGGATTACTTTTTCAAAGCTAACTAAACATAAATTGCAATATATCAGTGAAGGCACTACACCATTTTTGTTCAGTTTTTTTCAGTTGAATTATAATTTCAAAAACTGATTCATTGATTAATCAGCTTCTTAAAACCATGGCTATTAAAATTTTGAAACTTCTCTTTTTGTTTTTGCACTCACTGTAAATGTATAAAATTATATATTGAGTTATAATTTTATACTTACCGTTAAGCCTGATCTTGCATGAATATGCTGGTAATTATAGCCTGAAGTTGGTTGCGAAGCTGTATATTTTTCAGAAACTGCCATTTTGTAACTAGTTCTTGTTACGAACATGAAAGTTTATAATAAAGAGATGCTATGCATCTTGAAAAAAGACCACCAGAGTGGGATTTGAACTTACATCCTCCTGCTACAAAAAGCTATGCTCGATTCCCTTACACTGTTGTCAGGTTTTGTATTTATACAACTATAGGCCAGTGTGCCCTGGACCATTACATTTTATTAAAAGTCTATATTTTTGTCATAACTTGAATTCTTGTTGTCTGTAATACTTGTTTTTGTCACAAAAACTCTCTGATTTATTGATTTTTTAAAGTAAATATTATTGATATTTTCAGATTTCTGGGACACGGCTGGGCAGGAACGTTTCAATAACATGCATCCATCATACTATCACCAAGCACATGCTTGTATATTGGTAAGCAGTCAGATAAACATTTAATTATTTACTAAAAATAGTCATATTCTAAAATTCAAAACAGGCCTCACAGTTCTGCAAGAATGAAGAAAATTGTTTTTAATACTCAGATACCTTCTAACTGATCGTGATAAATGTTGCAGAAATACATGATTTTAAAACTACTTTGGTATTTATAATGGATGTTAAAATTTCAAATTTATTTTCATTTGTTCTGTTGACAGTCTGTTAGACTTTGCTGCATCAAACAAATGACTCCATCTGAAATAAATTCAAAACAATATATCAGTTTAACGAAGTGTGTAATTCCTCATCAGATATTGCCTACACACTTTTCAATGCATAAATTTGACATTAGCAGTATAGCAGCGATCAATACTCCGAAGGTAACCGTAAAAAATTTATTGATGTTTGAACTCTGAAATGTTTTCAAAAACTGAAGGATTTTTCTGTGGTTGTGCAAGTTTTCAGGACTTCTAAAATCAACAAAAAACACAATCCAGCTACCCATTTTATGCACTCAAAATGATTTTTCTGAGAGATACAGAGGCTTATTGTTGTTAATGGATTGTTGTTAACTTTTAAAATTGCTTGCTGATACAAGATCAAGGATGTGTGCCTCCAAAACTAGTTTTACAATGTGTCTTTATATGAGAAATAAAGCAGTGCCTGTAGAAGGCAGGGGTCTGGTACTGGACATGCATAGGATTAATATTGAAACACAATTTAACAAATTTAAAGAAAGGTTTGATTGCGTAAGCTGTTGAGGTTTGCTATGTTCCTCCATACATTAAAGTTAACAAGTTAATTTTCAATACACAATTACTTTACTTCATGGGCATGTATCAGGTTTTATACATATCAGTTTGCTGTGCTTAAAGATTCTTAATTAAATCTTAATTAGGGTGACAGTTGAGACTAGACTCATTTGTAGTTGTTTATAACTTATTTTCCTGAGATCATGTCATTTTCTGTGACAGCTATGTTTATTTC
This sequence comes from Cyclina sinensis, assembly GCA_012932295.1. Lineage (NCBI taxonomy): Eukaryota > Metazoa > Mollusca > Bivalvia > Venerida > Veneridae > Cyclina > Cyclina sinensis. The sequence continues at coordinate 39,724,293 of JAAONU010000015.1, read as the reverse complement.
GTTTTGTTTGATTTGTTTAATTTAGAAAGTAGTAACTAAAAAAACTACATCAGAGTTTTTTAAAAAAAAAGATTTTGTGGTTTCTCTTTAATTTTTAGCTTTTCCTTATCTTTTAGGTGTTTGACACAACAAGAAAGGTTACATACAAGAATTTACCTCTATGGTTAAAAGAGTTACGAGAATATAGACCAGAAATACCTTGTATGTGTTGTGCTAACAAAATTGATGGTAAGTAATGTGCATGTAAATTTAAAAATTGTTGATTCTTTAAAAAAACTATTGTAAAACATGTGTTTTTCAGATGCTTAAATTAAAATTTTAGAAACCCTCTGCTTGGTAGGTAAGTTGAGTATGTTAAATAGATGAGCCTGGTTGATTTTCGGCTTGGTCAGTCTGAGATCAAGCTTACATTTCTTGAACCTTGAAGTTCCAATTAAGAACTCAAGAACAACTGAAGCGAGGACTCTCAAACTTTACATGATGGTTTTAATGATCAGGTAATTAACCTTAATGATTTTGGGATCACAACTTCAAAGTTTAAGCTCACAAAGGCTTGACATATGAAAATGGTTTTGGGTCAATAACTTAAGAACAACTGAGCTCAGTGGGTCAAAGGTCAAGCTTACACAGGCTGTACATAGAAAATGTTTCTGATGAATAACTCGAGAATAAATTAACTAAGATCCTCAAAATTGACAGGGAGATACTGATGATGTGAAGAGTAAGGCTTTTGATTTTAGGCACAGTGGGTTAAAGGGTCAAGCTCACGGGGGCCATGATGGTCAGAGAGGCAAGGGGGGCATACATATACTACCAATCTCTTGTTTTGGCTATTTATATCAAGTTAAGAAACTAACATTGTAACATTGTAGGAGAATTGAAACAAAACCTTTGTGCAGGCATATTACTGCATTTCACCAATATCAGGCCTGACTTTGACACTTTTGTATGTTCTAGGGATTAAGACTTAAATGATTGTATTATATTTTTAGTTGATTACAGTGTAACAAAAAAAAGTTTTGGATTTGCCAAGAAACATCGAATGCCGTTCTACTTTGTCTCTGCATCAGATGGTACCAATGTTGTAAAGGTATTTCTTTTTACATCAGAACTATTTAAATCAGATCTGTATTCACATAAATCTAACAGCATGGAATAAAGTTTCATTTTTGTAGTCGTTTATTTTAAGCTTACTGGATTGATTTACTTTGTAAACCTTTCACTGATAGAGATAGAAGTGTTTCAGTCTTTCTGCCTGAAGTGACTGTGTGAAAATATTAGCAGTTTTATGTGTAGTACATTGGTACTAATTAGGTGGCATGAACTTACATCAAACTTGTTTGGGTTAAATAAAGTGGTCACAGCTCATATACTGTATACAAAATAAATCTACTCCTCTTTAGTTTGAGGTAAGAAGTGTAAAATTATTACAGCGATGAAACAGAATGTAATGTTTTTAGCTCCGATTTTCGAAGAAAACAAGTGGAGCTATTGTTGTGACCCTCTCGTCGGCATTGGTTAACTCTTTTGTTAAGGCCCATTTTCTCAGAAACTATCAAAGCTATTGGAATTTTTCTTCTTACATGTTCTTACATGATCTTCTGTCTTCTTACATGACTAAGTACTTGCCCTTCACCACTCAAATTTTTTTTCACTTGTGCCTCTTGTTTGACTTAGCTTATTATTTATTATCCAGCACTGAGAAAAGTGGAGCATGCTGTCCACGGACAGGTCCTGTTAATTCTTAAAGTCTTCATTAGACTCTTTATTGCCAGAATCAAAGAATTGTGCAGATCTGCTCCGGTTGTGAAACTCATCCTAGTGATTCTTTCTCATGAAATATAATTTGAAGTTACTTAAACTTTGTGAAATTTCAGATGTTTAATGATACAATACGAGCAGCTGTGGCCTATAAGAATGATAGCACAGACTTTATGGATGAAATCATGAGAGAATTAGAGGTAAATGTTTATTGATTTTGGAAGAAATGTACATAATAAAAGCTTTTTTGATGTTAATTACATTGCCTTGAACAAGAGAAAGGAAATTGTAACATGAAATATTTATATCATAGAAGTTCATAGACTGGGATATTCACCATTATAATCAGACAGTAAGCATTCTGTTGGATAGCATTAACAATAAACAAAATGGAGTGTCATATTTTATTTTATGCCTACCAATGAAATATAGGGAAATATCAGTGAGATAAAAGTGATAATACACTGTTTTGAATCAGTTAATTACCATTTTGATAATACATGTTTGTGCCCGAACTATTGAATATTGAGTATTAATCCGCTTTTATAATTAAAGTATGTATGGCAAAAATCAATAAATATTGATAAACTGTGTAGAAAAAAATAAATATTATTTGATGAAAGTGTATTCAGTTTATTTCAGCAGAAGTAAAGTTATCATATGTATTGGAGATTGTCTGCACTTTTTATTGTGCGGAGTAACCAAAGTACGCATTAACTGATTGGGGGCTCACCATGGGGAATTTATTGAAGGCCCTGATTAAAAATGTCATAAAAAACCCCATTTTTGACGTGTTGGCATAAAATAAAAAGAAAATTTGTTTGTTTTTTAGTGGAAGATGGGAATTTATTTCATCTCATGAACACCATATGTTGATATTTTCACTCGTGGCTGCGCCACTCGTGAAAATATCACATATGGTGTTCACTCGATGAAATAAATTCTCATCTTCCACAAAAACAAACAAATATCCTCTATATTATCATACAGTGATCAAGTAGTACATGGTTAGTACATACAGGAATGAAAATCCTGCATTAAAATAGTGTCAGTAAAAGAAAATATGTGTGCTGCGTAATAATGTAACTTTTTATTATGATAAACTTTATCTGGGATGTCATATGTGAAGGTCATGGCCATCCTCTCCATATCATACAAAAAGAACTACTTTAGTATTCTACATAATAACTTTGTGTCTACAATATCATAAATAGTACTTAAACATCATGTTATTCAGTCATACGAAATAGATGACCACTTCTGTTTGATAAAATTTAACCTATTTTGATGCAACTTTCGTTTTCAAGGTGGGTATCATATTCTGTTGACTCTCATATGACTGCAAAACCTAATAATTCATGTCATATGTTAATGTAAGATATATATCTGTCTCGTATAAGGGTTTTTTTGTTTTAACATAAGTGGTGTCTCAAGTATAATTGATGAAATAAGCACATAACAGCAAAAACAAATACATTTGATTCAGTTATACCCAAAGTTTTCCATGTTGAGTCATCAGCTTCAGATGTAATATGATACTTAAACAACTGCTATGTAATGTTGATTTTTCTCAGGCATTTTAAAAAGACATGAAATAGAGAATACACAGGTATGACTTGCACAATGTCACACAAGATACACTATGGTATATAGGAGTATATTCATGGTTTCAAATTTAGGGTTTGAAACTTAAGCACTTGCGTTTGTGAAACTTGAAACATCTTTCATCCTTGGAAGTTTGGGATGGGATTTAAAATTCAAGCACTTTAGTCTTGATAGTAGTTTTGCAAAAAAAAATCAAGCACTTCTGAAGTTTTTTTAAGATTTTACTTCAGTATCTCCTTCAAATTTCTTTTGGCAATACACATGAAGAGGAATGTGGAGTAAGGATACAGATTCATGTTTCTTGGCAAAATGAAAATTTGATTGAAATATTTAGAAACAGATGTGTTCGCGGTGTCCAAGTTTATAAGAGTAGCGCACCATTTTGATAAGCATGCCTTCAGTGCTTTGATTTTAAGTTTTATGAAGATTTATAGATAAAACAATAAAAAAAGCTAGCAACAATGAACTTAATGACTTCATTCTGTTTTAGACATCTGTGTATTGGATTTTCTGTTTGCAGTTAGCAATTAGATATACATATATCTCTTTGACATTTCATTTTTCATCAGATCTTGTTTAAGATTAACATAGAGCAAAGTGTTGCATTTATTTGACAAGCCATTGCCATATGGTGTAATAGCTTCTTTTGTTAGTTTTCTTATCTGGCACAATAGTCAGGATAGTTTGTTAAGTAAGTTGACAGTTTGGCATGTTTCAAAGTAACAGTTTTGTCAACATCTGTTTTGCATGTAGAATTTAATTCAGAAATGTTTCTGAAGCTCTTGTTGGTAGGCTTTAGAGCCATATTGCCTTTTGCAATAAATTAATATTTCAGATTTGGTTTACAAATTGCAAGACTGTGTCCTTGTGGTCCTGAAGTTATTAAGTGCTCAAAGTGGCCGCGAAATTTTCTAAATTTTCAGTTTGAAGAACAAACATTATTAGTCTTTTTTTACCTATATATTCTGATTGAGAAAACATTTTACTCCCACTGAGTAGAGTTGAATATGGCAAATCCATTTCTGACTGAACCAGTCATTAATCAAATACACAACTGTTTTATAGGTTCAGTCATCATTGTCAGCCATCAGGTCTCTGGTTTGATGCTAATGAATCAGAGCCAAGACTTTTCATTTTTTTGTTGTATTTCAGAATTTTGAATTGGAAACAGACTCTGGATCCAAGGGACAACAAGATAAAGACAATATAGCAGACAGCAGTTTAGATTCATCTGGTAATAATGAGGACAAAAATGAAAATAAACAGTCCAACAGACCAGCCAGCTGAGGAACAATTTAAATATTAGTGATAATTTATTTGATTGTTTTAGTGCAAAACATTTCCACCAGTGGATCAAAAATACATTCAGAGCCAGTTTTTTTCTTATGAATGCTAGAAATGAAACTGTTAGTAATGTGCTTGGTGTGAATTAATTTTGCCTTTCAAACATTTTTCTAAATGTCTTTGTATTAGGCACAAAGAATATGTTAGCAGCAAAAAGTAACCCAGCAGATTTTGAGAAAAAGATTAACGTTTTAGATTTTAAAAAAAAGTCCTTTTCTTCTATCTTCAAGTAAATTTACTAATCATATTAATAAAGTCATCAGTTTTTGTTTTGTATAAGAGTTTTGTCCTCAAAGGGCTTCCTACAATGTTTAAAAGTGTGATGTCTGTTAAAATGTTTAATTATGTGTTCCCTTCCAAGATAAAGCTTTTGTCAATTGTTCGAAAACTGTGTGTGTTTCACATTGATGCAAATTGTTAAGTAACAAACAGACAGGATGTGGTTCTTCATCTTAGGTGTATGATGGTAAATTGCTCACTATTTGAGTCTGGTGGGAAAATTCAAGAAGCATCGTAACTTTTTTCTAGTTTTGAAAAAGAATGTGAATATTGGATTGAAGTTTGATATTTAATGAACAGGGTCAAAAGAATGGACTGCTACTTAGGCTGGGTTGCCATGTTGATCGCATAGTCACGTGAAGTCTTTTGTCATGTTGTTAAGTTGTTGTGCAAACATTCAGTTACATATACTTAATGTGTAGTGAACTTTCTTGTATGAATTTAAAAGCTTAATTTTTATGTAGTGGTGACTGGAAACATGGTGTAAGTTTCTCTGCACTTTAAAGCTTCCATTTTTGTTAGGTCACTGGTATTAATACATCATGCCTTCAATATCTACAAATAAATTTTTGTTAATTTCATATTCAACAAAATTTCTCTAATTTGCCAATCTTGTAATTTTCCATATATCCATCTCACTACTGAATCATCCGTTTATTCTTTTTACAAGAATTGTGTATATTTTAACCATTTTACTCAGGACATTGACTAATACAGTTGTGGCTCAGATTTTGTGTATTTACCTTTTTTGTATGAAATTACAATGCCCTTATCATAGAGGGCTGATTGTGAATAAAAATGTTCTTTTTGGTTTTTAGACTGTCAACTACAAATCAAAATTAGGCATCAAGGGCCAATGCCACTTATGGGTTGATATATTAATGTGCATACCCTGGCGTATCCCCATATTTGAAACATATACAGGGATGATTTCCTAATTCATAAAGAGTCACACTTGCATTCATTGACTTTTCATAAGGTGTATACTCTAACCATGGAAAATGTACATTTATATCCTTAGATACTGAGCACATCAACCCAAATTTTGTTTATTAAAAATAATATATGCACCCCTCTGTTTTTTTCTACGCCACTGAGTTTCTGAAAAATAGTAACTAAGATGAACTGTGTTGTGCAGAAAAAATTGTGCTGTCATAAAAACAATTTATACTGTGTTTCTAAAGGTAACAGACTGACAGGAAAACTGTGATGTAATGTAACAGTGAGCAAGCAAAAAAAAAACATATATGAATGATTGAATTAGTTTCATACCAGTAATGTTGACACATACATCAAAATTTAATATTCCGCTGATTTGAAGACTCTTGTGATTCTAAATAGAGGGATGATTTTGAAAGACAAATGTGTGCCTTGGCATGAACCTTTGTCTCCTGTCTAGCTGACCTTCTTCAGCACTTTATAAACACTTTGATTATTAATTGAAAGTTGGATATCCACTGTGGACACTTTACAAATATCATCTGTAAACCAGATACTACTTAGGAAAGAAGGTATTTGAAGCTTGAAGCAAGAGTATGGCATATATCTTTCTTTCTCAGATAAGCATAAATGTTACTTTTAAAAAATAATAATAAAATAGTAGGAAACATTGTTAAGCACGTGCTGATGAATCCTGCTCTGTAAATAGATAAGGTCACTGATTTATGAACCATTTTTACTCCTCTGTAAGGTGGCCACACAAAACCTCTGCACATGAATCTGAAATATTGGTTAGGTGTTTAACTGGTCAATATTCAGTTTTGCTGTGGTGTGGGCATTTCTCATTTAAATTTTCTTATTTTATGAATCTGTATTTGTATTCTAGCTGCCACATGGGACATATTAATGATATTGCATACAAAGACATCTCTATGTGACTAGAACTTTCACAACTTCTGGGAAGAAGTTAAATAGATCGAATGTTACAAGAGAACTGTGTTTACTTTTCAATTTTTGTATTTTAGGGTCAGTATGGTATATTTTGATTGTTTTTTAACTTCTTCATCTCTCAGAATTTATTAAAATTAATTTCAAGTATTAAAGTTAAAATTCCCAGTTGTAGGCAGTGGCCATTTCTCGGATTAATATGTGAATTGTGGAAACACACTAAGATCTGAAAATGTAATATTATTGGAGTAGCCTGCTAACTGCTACCATAAATCTAATGCTTAAAAAGCACTCCTTTTGAACATTGTTTTATTGTAATGTCAATATATCAAGGCTTTATCAAGTAGTTGTTACATATAGGATTGCACTGGTGACATTAGACTGTCAATAATTTATAGATTATATTTGATTATTTATTTAAAATTTGGCATTTTGCCATTTTATGGTTAGTGATAATTGTATATATGTAATATATATGTGTGAGACATAATGCACAAGTAATACTGCAGCCATACTTACTGGCTTTTACCAAGTTTCCTTCAAGCTAGACTTCTGGTAGAGGTTCAGTTTATAACATTGTTTTCGTCATATAAACAGTGAAATATGTCCATAAAAAGGTACATGTCCTCATTCCCATATAATAGGTACAAGGTTTATGTCCAGGTAAAGCCTGTGTTGTGTTCCTTAATAGAGACTTTCACTGAACATTGTTAGTGCCAAAGATTTTATCAGGAAATTTAGGTTTTAGGGCAGAGGTTATCAACTACCTTTTTTTGAAAATAAGCAAGAAACTTTACTTGATGACATATATTACCTCTAGAAATGAGAAAAAAATGATTTGAAATACCTCTTGCTTAGGTGATGATTTCATTTTCGTGAACTTAATTTCAAAAGCTAGACCTCTTACCAAAGCATTCTGATAAGATATATTTTGTATTCTGGTTATGTGTTTTGGTTGTTTTTTTTTATGCCTGTTTATAATAAAAAAATTGTGTACTACAGTAATTGCTTGCATTATGACCAAACAATAAAGCATATCATGGATAATTCAGTCTATTTTATTGTGCAATCCTCTTCTTTGAAAGTAGAAGGTATGTACATACTGATTTATGCCCCCCACCCCACCCCCACCAGGGAGGCATATAGTTTTTGAACTGTCTGTCCGTCAATCTGTCCAAAAACTTTAACATTGGCCATAACTTCCTTAATAGTAAGTGGATTTACTTCATACTTGGAAACAAAACCCCTTTGGACAAGACCCTCCCGTTGACCCTTTATTTATTTGACCTTGAACCCTGAATGACTGGTCCTCAGCTCAAAGGTCAAAGCACCACTTCAGGGACATTGTCATCTTACTGTGACAGTTCTTGCTTATTTATAGTGACCCGACAAAAGAGTTGAAAAAATAATAGTAGAAGTGTCCACAATCATGATTCTTTGATACTATATAATTGTTTTGTTAAAGTCCATTTGGTCATCTAGAATAAAAGAGAGATCTTTAAGATCTAAGGCAATAACTGAAGTACTTTGGCTGCAATAAAAACTGCCCAGTTTCAACCCATCTTTAGCTATGAATTTCCTAGATATCTCTAACCAATAAAACCTCTTAGATTTTGGAGAAAAATAAGGTTCCTTGAAACTTAGAAAGATCTGGCAGGCTTGTTGTAACTTTGTGTTGGAATACAGATGCAAACTTTTAACAGCTTGCAGAATTATTTTATTTTGTAACATACATATAATTTTTTAGGTAGTATGTGTTCACATGCTCTACATGTCAGTTATATGTCTCTTAAGGCTAGACAAGAGGGCCATGATGGCCCTGTATCGCTCACCTTAGTATGACTGCTTTTAACAAAGTTGCTATGGACCTGGTTAATTGACCCCAGATGACCAATATTTGATCTTGACCTAGAAATTATTGAAACAATCTCTTTGACAAATTTCCAGGATATTTGGACTGAAAAAGTAGCATCTAGAGTGTTAACAAGGTTTCTTGATATTTAGGCTCTGTGACCTAGTTTTTGACCCCAGATAACCCATATCCAATCTTGAGCTACAAATCATCAAAACAGCCTATCTGACAAATTTCCAGGTCATTTGGACTTAAAATGTAGCCTCTAGAGTGTTTACAAAGTTTTTCCATACTTGGGCTCTGTGACCTTGTTTTTGACCCAAGATGACCCATACTCCAACTTGAGCTAGAAATCATAAAAAAACCTGTCTGACAAATTTCCAGGATATTTGGACTGAAAATGTAACCTCTGGAGTGTTAAAAAGTGTTTTACATATTTGTACCATGTGACCTAGTTTTTGATCCCAGATGACCCATATCCAAATTTGAGCTAGAAATCATTAAAACAACCTTTCTGACAAATTTCAAGGACATTTGGACTAAAAATGTAACCTCTAGAGCTTTTACAAGATTTTTCTACTTTCTGGCTCTGCGACCTAGTTTTTGACCCCAGAGAACCTATATTCAAAACTGAGCTAGAAATCATCCATAGAATCTTTCTGACAAATTTCCAGGTTATTTGGACTGAAAATGCTACCTTTAGAATATTAACAAGGTTTTTCCATATTTGGACTCTGTGACCTAGTTTGTGACCCCAGATGACCCATACTCAAACTTGATCTAGAAATCCTCAAGGTAATTTTTCTGACAAATTTCCAGATTATTTGGGCTGAAAATGTAACCTCTAGAGTGTTAACAAGATTTTTCTATTTTTGGGCTCTGTGACCTGGTTTTTGAACCCAGATGACCAATATTTGAACTTGTGCTAGAAATCTTTGAAGCAACCTTTCTGACAAATTTCCAGATTATTTGGGCTGAAAATGTAATCTCTAGAGTGTTAACAAGATGTTTCTATTTTTGGGCTCTGTGACCTGGTTTTTGAACCAAGATGACCCATATTTGAACTTGAGCTAGAAATCATAGAAGCAACCTTCCTGACAGATTTCCAGATTATTTGGTTTAAAAATGTAATCTGTAGAGTGTTAACAAGGTTTTTCAATATTTGGGCTCTGTGACCTAGTTTTTGACCCCAGATGACCTATATTTGAACTTGACCAAGAAATCATCAAAGCAACCTTTCTGACAAATTTCAAGATTATTTGGGCTGAAAATGTAACCTCTAGAGTGTTAACAAGATTTTTCTATTTTTGGGCTCCGTGACCTAGTTTTGAACCCAGATGACCCATATTTGAACTTGAGCTAGAAATCATCATTAGAACATTTCTGACAAATTTCCAGGATATTTGGACTGAAAATATAGCCTCTAGAGTGTTAACAAGGTTTTTCTATATTTGGGCTCTGTGACCTAGTTTTCCAACCCTGATAACCCATGTTCGAACTCGTACGAGATATTAATGAGACAAACATCCTGACCAAGTTTCATGACAATTGAGGCAAAAATGTGACCACTAGAGTGTTAACAAACCAATTGTTAAAGGACGGACGGACGACGGACAAATGGTGATCAGAAAAGCTCACTCTGTCACTACGTGATAGGTGAGCTAAAAAACATTGCTCTACATCTTTGAACAGTGTGGTTGATGTAAGCATTTGCAATGCTCTTGACCCACTGGAGGACAGATCTTGCGTTTTCCGTTTCAAAGCAGCTTCTGTACTCTGAAGTAAGTTAGCAATTAGTCTCAAGCCATTTTACTTGTTGTCTGTGTGAATCTGGTAAAATGATGGTACCAATCCAGTAATTTAGCTATAAGTCACAAGCATTTTACTATTTGTCTGTGTGAATCTGGTAAAATGATGGTACCAATTCAGTAAGTTTATTAATCTCATTGGTCACTATTCAGTGTGGCAGATGATGAAAGCAGCAGGGTTCAGGCTAGTTTATACATTGATGAGAGAGAGCAGCAGACATCCAAATTTACAGAAAGGTGGTTACAGATTTCCTGTTTATTAAATGCAGGTATGCCAGTAAACTTGAAACAGTTAATTAAAATGCCTGTAGCTTCATCCTGTTTGATCAAGTAAGTAAGAAACTTCTAGAACCATTTACTGACAGTAAATGGAACAATCCCGTAACAGGGGCAGGTCAGTTCCAAAGGTATAGGGACCAGACATGTTCATACAGAAAACAGACACATAAATAAGTTATGGTAAGTTTATTATCTCTCTTCCTTGGCAAGTAATTCTTTTTTACTTTAATAATTAACAACAGAGAACAGAAATGTTGCAGAATTGTATCTGCCAAAATAACTCCAAAGCCAGAACATTTAGGCATATAAATAATTCAGAAAATATACTTCATTTTTTTTACAGTTTTGTACAACTTATTCTCATTAGAAAGTAACTATCTCATAAATTCACTTGATATTGGAATGTTTTGGTAAAACTCAACTTTTTGCAGTCAAGTGCACTTGAACTTTGTGTGGGTGGCTTTTTATTGAAATAAAGCAGGCATCAGAAAATTACTTATACTGTAAATCATTCAGGGAAAAACTGTTAGCGTATTAATCTTAAAAAAAGCACCTAAAGATGCCTGTTCCAAATTCCCTTTCAAAATTGTAAAGACCAAATAATAGAAACCTCAAAAATTTATGCACAATCTTTATCTCCAAATGTTTTCAAACCAGAGCTCTAAAAAGAATGAATCTTGTAAAAAGAAAAAAGTCACAAAACGCCACCCAGTACAATGGGTTCAGATCATAAAAACCGAAGTAAAAGCAGATTTCAAAGTTCTTTACCAATTATAAAATAATTCTTTTTATCATGACAGCACTTACTTTCCTGTAAAATAGAACTATCACTGTAACAGACCTGTGCATTTCAGCAATCTGCCTATTACATTACGTTATCACATTTGTTTTACTTTCCAGCATTATCACAACACATGCTTGACAGGAAGTTTTTAATGTGATACATTTTGTCATTTTTATATCGGGATTATTTTCCTTCGTTTCTATACTGGCCAGTTTCATTATTAACTAAATGCAAATAAGCAAGCTAGGAGCTTCTTACATTGTCGTAAGACTTTTGCACATTTAGCAGTCATATTACATCCTCCCACAGTTTCATCACAAAACGGCCTTGAATTTTATAAAAAAATAATTTGTATCAAGTCATCTAATTGGACAATTTAATTTAAGTTAAGCATTTTTGTGGAACAATTTTATGATCGAAAAAATTGATCAGTTTCAAAACCACTTTTCAATTACATAAGCATCGCAATTTATGTGTTACAGTTTAAGTAATGATCATACTTACACCTTTTCTACTCTTATTAACATAAATGCACCTGAACAAATAATTACCGTAAAAGAGCAAATAGCAACATATGTCTACAAATAAATTTTTTCGCTCTAATCATTTACGGGTGAAAACATAAAATAAATTATAAGTGGAAATACTGACAATGTACATTTTGCCAATCAGTTTAAACTTTTTTTTCATGGAAAATTAAATTACAGAAAGATTTAACCGCTGCTATTATATACACTGAATTTCAAAATGCAAAAAAATGCAGTTGGTTCATCTTAAGTTGTTTGAAATTTTGGAAAACAAAATATTTCGACAAATGCTGGTGCAAATATTATCTATACAATGCCTGAATATTTTTGTTCTGCAATATTTTGTAAATGAGTCAGTCAATGTCACTTGTTTTGTAATTTCTTTGCAACAAAAATTGAACAAACAAGCTTTGTCAATTTGTTGTCAAAGTCACATTATGACATTTCCTTTACACCAGGTTTTGCATTTTCTTATATTTCCTAAGTACAGACTGTCTAATATTATACATTGTGACAAAATTTTGCAATATTTCTGTTTCTATTCTGGATTTTGTATGAGGCAAACAATCTAAAATTTGAAAAGTATATGGGGATGAACCACAAGACATGAACACTGACAGAATCGGAGGCTACTAGAAATGGCTTTCTCGGCATTGGTTACTTACTGAGTGGAAGTATAAACAGATACAATATTTTTTTTACAGACAAAAACCATAAAGGTTAGAATAAAAAGACCAAAGGTCCCTATTTGATTTTAATGTTGAAGTACAAATTCTGATTTTTGTGAGCTAAAGCAACATTAGCTTGTACTCTAGTTTATGACAGCACGGTAACTGTCTCCTCAATAGTTGTTCCCTTTTCATCAGTGTACACAATGTGAAACCTGAACACGTACAAGAACGAACAAACTTGACCAAACAAGTGACAAAAATCTCCTGTCACTAAATGCAAAATAAAAAATGAAAGATAATAAATAGAACTTATAAAATGGTATTAAATGTCACAATGTGGATATAAAACCGATTATTAAAAAATCTCTTATGACTTTCCCTGTTTCATTTTAATATGGAAATATATACAAAGTTTTATGCTTCCTCTACAAAAACTGAAAGGTAGCTTTTTATCGAGATTAAATTACAACAAAGATCATATCTACCCTAAAATTATTGTTTTTATGCAATAAATTATGCATTAATATTTCTGAAAGTAACATTCAAAGTACCATTAGTAGATTAGTGTATGTATGCAGATTACATGACAAATAATGAAACAGATTAAACAATCAAAAACTTTACATGATATTAAATTCAAATGTTGTTCTTTTGCTGGTTCATAATGAATTCATATAAAATGTCACAAAACAAGTAGAAGAAATCAAAAGCTTTAATTCCAAAGTTTCCTGCCAATCTGCCTTGTTATAAAATACGATTAATATAGTGACTGAAAAATTAATCATTGTCAATAAAAAAAGTTTGCTCTGAAAAGGGTTCGGAGATTATTTCATCTTGCATTCAAGCTTAGAGACTATATCTAGTCATGTGATCCTTTGCGTATTACTGGAATGTACCAAGTTTCAATATCTCTTACTACATAATGGAATAAAATTGTAACAATTACTTGTCTGAATCACAAAAGCGCACCACTCATGTGATTCATTAACTTAAAACAAACTCTGGAATGCATTTGTCTTCGTTAGAAACTAAAATGATAAAATGCGATACAGATAATTATATATATATAATTATATATATAAGACTTTTTACATATGTTTTATGTACAGTAATTACATCTTAGTGGCTACTCAGAATATATTTATATATATATACAATATATGTGTACTCAATCACTTGTCTGTATATATGAAAATATATGTAGAAAGTTTAGATTCTTCATATAAAAGTTATTTTAAACTTATTTCAAGGAATCTTTATATCACAACTCATAGTCCATGTACTGTCTTTCAGTAACTAAACAACAAAACAATTGCAGTTACATACAAATCTTTGCTTCAACTCTGCAAAGACACTATGTCTCTTTCCCATTTTTGTAATAATTCCATTGGAATGATCACTGCCTTTTAAACTGTCTTTTCAGAAAATAATGTTGATTTCTATCAGAATTTATTCCAAATGATTAGTACATTCCAGACAGTATCAGACATAGTCAACATTCAGACTATCTAAAATATTCCACCCCTTTAAAGCCGTGCTTCAAGTACTTTGATTTACAAATGCTCTGAGGCAATAACATTGTTTGAAACACTATTCTGTTTGATAGCAGCTTTCTTTATTGACCTTTCAAGGTTCATTCTATGTCCAACCTGTGTTACACCAAGGTCAATATAATTGTTCCTAGAAAGTGAAACCAATTTCTTGCCATCGATACAGTTTCTCTGAAAGCTGGATTTGTACTGGCTCATATTTAAACTGTCTAGCCAATCAAGAACATCATTACACAACCACTGATCAACAGGTTTTTCATTAAAAGTTTTGCTAAATTTTTTACCACTATTGTCATTTCCAAATTCTGGAGGAGGTGGTATCACAGTTGTGTCTCCATCGTCAAAACCAGGTGGGGGTGGAGCTATAACATCATCATATCCATTGCCTCGCCCATCACCTGATAATGATGACAATGTTGACAGTGATGACACAAGACTTGCAGTATCTGGAGAGAATGCTGGACTGTGCTGATGACTCATGTCAGTGCCACTGTCAGATGAAAAGTTTGCTGGAGGAGGAATAATCTCTAATTGCACAACTGTGTTTTCAGGATTTCCCCCATCTCTAAATCCAGGGGGAGGTGGAGGTACACTTGAAAAGTCTGCCACATTGCCATTCTTATTCAAATCACCATTCATATTTGTAACAGGTTTCACTTTAACCAAACCATGTGGTGACTGAAATTCAGTGTAGGGCTTATCACCACCTTTTGTTGCTGTTGGCTTTGCTGTAAATTGTGGAGATCTATTCTTAATGTCTGCAGACTTTATTTCAATTGTTTTTGTTGAAATTTTCTCTTTTTCTGGAGTACCTGTTGTTGAGGAGGATTTTGATTCTGAAGATTTTTGTTTTCGTTGCAACCACTCTTGTCTTCGCTTTTCTGCCAGTGCAATGAAATCTGATTGTCCATTGGCATTTTTCTCATTGTTCACTTGTTCTGTACTGGTTAAAAATTTATTCTCAACTTGGTTACTTTTTTCAGTGTTCTTATTATCTGAGGGTTTTACAATATTATTCGATGCTGATTTCTCTAAAGGTGTTGGCTTAAATTTTAGACTTTCCTCTAGTTTTGGTTTGGCACTTTTCACTACACTTGCCTGCTTTGTGTCAATGTTTGCATTTGATACTGGTCTTGGCGCTACTTTCGTTTTGATTTCAGTCATTCCTGAAATATTTACTGGCTTCACCTTAAATGTAAACTCTTCTTTCACTGGCTCTTCCTTTTTGGTTGTTTCTGTTTTAGATTGCACTGTATTAAAAGACTTGTTTTGAAAATTTGCACCTGAAACATTATTGGATTTTGTGTCATTGTCTTTTTTTGCAGTCTTTGAACCTGCAATTTGGAACTTTGCAGCTTGAAGTTTCTTTGTTTTCTGTAACCTACTTTCAATATCATCAATTACTGAAGTTTCAGACTGTTTCTCTAGTTTTTCTCTCCGCTTGGCTACAGCTGCTAATATGGCAGCCTGATTAGTTTCTTTAATAGATGGTGGTGCAGGCGGTTTGGGTTTTTGTTCAGTCATTTTTAGACCTTCGTTTTGTAGACGTTCTTGTCTTTTGGCTACAGCAGCTGCAATAGCATCGGTTGGTACAGCAACAGGTGCAATGTAATCCGCTTTAACAACAGATTTAGTTCTCTTGATCTCCTCAAAAGATGGTGCTGGTGGTGGTGGGGGTGGTGGTGGAGGAGGAGCTGCCTTTGGTGGTGGTGGAGCCACAGGAGGAGCATCCCTTGGTGAAGGTGTGTTATCAAAATCTGGAGGTGGAGTTTCTGGTAAGGGTGGAGCCTCAATTTCTTCATGTTCTTGTTGCCTTTTTGAAGGCTGCACACTTACTTCTGCTTTCACTGTCAAAACATTTCGAGTCTGACTGGGTGGTGATGGCGCTTTTACTGATTTCTGATGTTTGGGTGACTGCGCTCCCAGCATGTGTGGTGTAGGAGCTGGTCCATCAGGACGAGGAGGGATTACAAAACCTTTAGACTGTACTGAATAACCCGATATCTGCTTGTCTTCTGAAGGAATAGAAGAATGAATTGTGTAACGTTTGGGCTGAGGCTGCACTACTTTCTTTTCACCCACAGAAATTACAGTAACTGATTGTTTCTTTGGATCACGCATTTTAACTGGAGAAGGTGGTTTGTCCTCTCCACTGTCACTGTCATAGTCCGGCTCTGGTTCATATACATTTGAAGTTCGCTTTTTAACTTTTTCTTTTCCTTCTGCAGTTATCAATAATTTTGCATTTGGATGTTTCTTCAAGAATCCTGCAGCATGGTCAAGAACTTTATCCTCTGCAAAAGACACATTTTGTTTATCTCCTTCTCTCACTAATACAGCACCAGCACTTGGAGTTCGTTGATGACCAGGCTTATATCCAGCTGCCTCAATGGGTTTCTCATTCAGTTTAGCAGAAGCGCCAGGGCGAAAACTTGATTCATAAGGTGAGTCTGGCGTGTCAACCTTATTTGACAAAACTTTAACACTTGCATATGGTGACTGTTTGCTTGTGTTAATTGTGACAACTTCACTTGATGTAGAATCACCAGATTCACTCCCAGGAGGCTTTGGTGCTTTTTTCTTTGGAGAACCAGTGTCCTCAGGGGGTGGGGGTGGAGGACCTTTTGGTCTCACCTGGACACCTGTAGGAGATGAAGGTACAGATGACCCTGAAGATGAAGCATTGACTCCTGGGACAGCATAAACATTTCTCTGCTCACTGGATTTCTTGTCGGGAACAGTTGGGGTTGCATAGATAACACTCTTCCTAGATTTGGTGTCACTGTCCAGTAGATCAGTTGTGCTCTTGGATTTTGATTTTTCAAGTTTCCCATCAACACCAATATTATCCATATCAATACAAGAAACCCGTTTAGCAGCAGTTCGGCTGCGGATTGAGGCTGTCTTTGTCTCCTCTGCTTCTCTTCTACCTTGGATAGCCTCATCCAATTTGTCTTAAATGAAAAAGAGAAAACAATTTTAATCATGAACAACTAAATTCTCATAAATCTCTAGAAATGCAACAATATTATGACGACAAATATCTGAACAGATTAATTTTTTGTGTTTACTACCATTTAAACACAAAAAATACACAATCTATCAAGTGAAACTTTCATGCTATGTTCCAAGTAATATTTTTGATCTATATAAATATTTTTTTCATTGAAAAAGAAATGACGCAAAGCTTATTAAAAACAAAATTTGGGCTTATAACTTGTACAAGAAGAATAATATAGAATTTTCTCTTTTATAACACTATAACCATATTTTTACAAAAGGAAAACCAAAACTAGTGCAGGCTTTCTAGGCTAAATATGCCTGCATTAATGGTGAATCATCTGTAATAAAACAGCTAGCTTACAACACTGAAAAAACTAAACTGAAATTATAATATATAAAAAAGTGTACAGATAAGAGATCTCAAGCAACACAGTCATGAACTCATGATACTAATTATTTGAAATTGAAACATAGGTTAAATTGTCTATGATGTCACTTAAAGTTATCTAGTTTCTCCAATTTATATGAATAATAAATAAAATAACATCACATTGAGTGAAAGGACTCCTAATTTTATAATAACATACTTTCCCCATCACTATAATTTGGTCCAATAAATTTATAGTTGTGTCCCTTTATCTCGTACTGAACCCCTAGGTATGAGGTCTAGCCTTTTGAAATCAACCTTCTATTTCAATTTAATTCAAAAACTTAAATTACAGACTTGTTTCAAAGACACATTTCTTTTTCTTTAAGTCTAGTTTGATAATTATCAGGTACATGAATCAATTCACTGCACCTCACCTTTTTATACATGTCACAAAAATGACAAGATTTTAGATGCAAAGATTTAGTTCATCATTAAAACAGGATTAGCCGTTATGTGTCCAGTGTTACAAAAGTAATAATAGATGTCTGAAACAGCTTTTGAAAGAAACTATTTCAACTATTAATGTTTCTGAAAACAGGCCTGTTTACAACTAAAAAATAGCAGTAAATCATGGAACCATCTCAAAAAGAGGATATGAAAATAAGTCCAAGGAACTTAATTTCCATCTTGAAATGTGTTTTAGTTAACTTATAAATGTATTACTGCATGCATTATATTACAGAAACACCAGTTTTTAAAAAGTCTTTAGTTACAGTGAGTTATTCATCATATTTTCAAGCATGATGCCATGCTGCCTCCTAGTAACAGACAATTTGTCTACATATTTGAGAATTTTTGGTGGTTTTCCATAATTATCTATTACATTGTGAATGTAAGATTATCTGAGCTGACAGTTTGACAAAGGACCTGTGGTCATTATTTAATAGAAATGCCTTTTTTTAGATCCATCCCATCTTTCAATCCGTTCACAATGATTTCTTTCTATTGCACATTGCTTCATATAACTTTGACTGTACATTCTTCACTTTGTGTTATTATATAATATGACATGTCGACTCAAACCTTGCCTATGGAGGCTTTTCAAAATAAGTCTTAGTATCTTTTCAAGCACTTGGAGTTTAAATAAATTTTGCAGCAAGGCTAGCATGATCTATTTGCTTGGAGAGTAAGTATAAGTCAAGCCTCTGTCAGATTCCACCTGGCTAAGAATCTTATTTTTTAATGGCTTAATGATCTTCAGAAAAAAAAAAGAAAAAGAAATTTTGATTTGTAAGGCATAAATGTTCTTTGACTTACCCATGACTGCCATTTCTTCACTGATGGATTGACCCTCTGACCTTGAAATTGACAAAGAAGTTCTTGGATCACGCTGAGGTGGGGCAGGTGCTGAAAGACAATTTTTGAATTAAAATACATTATAAGTGAAAGTCTCCAAAAGTCAGTGAGGTCTTGAACAGAATAGCTCTTCATTATGTTTATAATCATTATAATTGTATAATACAATAAAGTTCCACTTACAACCAGTCCAAAAAAGGTCTAATAAATCAGTTAAAATACCAGACCTCTTTGTTCTTTAAAATTGCTAATTTACATGTGTTCTGAAAAAAGAAATTATGTAATCTTATTTGCCAAACGTTACTGCATTATGTCCGTTTTGTTCTAACGAGTCAAATCTTTATATTTTGCAGTTGTTTCTTTACATGATTAAAATTTTCTGCTGCAAAATTCAAATGGGGAGTATGAAATCCGATGTCCAAGAAAGAACTATTCTCTACCTTTTTTCTTCCTGTTTGGCATGGTCAATGATTTGTCTTGATGAACAAACCAGTCTTGTGACCTTCCCGCTGGCTTCACAGTCACAACCTTCATGGCCAATGTGTCTCCAGTACTGCGTATCAGATGAACCACCCTATCATGTGATGCCCTCACAACGTTCTCACCATTAATCTGCAATAGAAGTAAGAAACTTTGTAACTTTCCCTGAGAACATCACACGTTGGACTGATGGACAAGAAGACCAGAATTTAAGTCATAAATCATAAGAAAAAGAAAATAACTAGCCAGACTACTTTTACAAAAGACTAGCAATTCTTCAACAACAACAACAACAACAGATTTTCAATGTCGCATGTTTGGGAGATTTTTTTTTTTTGCTGTCTGTCCCTTCTTGGATTAGCAGGTTATTGGAAGTATTCTTGAAAAGAAAAAAAAAAGATTTTTATGTCATAAACATTGCATGTGTACTTCTGTCTGACAAGGTATGGGGGGTGATGTTCTAGTTGGAATGCTTTAGCATAAGGAAGTAAATAAGCTATTTTTGAACTGCATGTATGTTGAATTAGGACTGCTCACAAACTCAGAGAGATTAAATCCATATTGATAACTGTGTTTTAAGGTAAACTTGCCAAGTATGTGCGGAAGACAATTAAACAGTAGCTAATGTTTGACTTGTAACAAAGTTCAAACACATATCTCAAAACACAGGCCATCTTTGTCAAATTAGATTTTATGGTACAGAAGAGTTATCAATGTGACCTATATACTTAGTGATAACAATTGTTCACTGTGTCACTCCCAGAATGTAAATATTATAAATTGAAAGATAGCTGGTTTTATTGTATATCATCTATATGCAAAACTACCCCCTTCAAATACACTATTTTTAGAAGCAGCCCATATTTTGCTAATACAAAATGTAAATTTGAACAAGATATACCAGTGGAGCATAATTTATTCATAGCTGGTCAAAATCTGGGATCATGTTATAGAACAAGCTTCTATATGTTAAATTTTATAGAGATGTTTTCTTAAAAGATCATACACTCTATGTCAAGATTAACATTTGCTACTTTTGGTTCTGTTCAGTTTAATGCCCTAACCTATACTATTCTGAATTCTTGAACTTGCAACTTTATTAAGTCTGTAGAATAGTACCTAAACTCCATTGGCAGTTTCACACAGTTTCTGGGCTCAAACCCCCAACATATAATCTAAGACAGTTGAATTCATGGTCCACTACAAGTTTGTGACCTTCTTCATGTTAAATATGAAAGCATGTACCAGTTTATATTTAAAAAAAACATGTTTAAGATGTTGTTACAATAAGGTCAACAGAATACACAACATTGTTAAAGTTAAAATACTGGTCATTATCATTGTCAAACCAATTAAGAATTCTAGTATGTTAAAAACATAATCAGCACCCTATCTGCATGATTATTTTTCATGGATTGCATGATGTGCTTGAGATAAATAAGGATAAAATTATCCAAATATTTTATGACCAACTGGGTTCTAAATTACTTCAGAAATGCTAAACGCACTTTGCCAATATCGGTAATATAAGTGGTTAATGTCACATAATGTCACATGATCAAAGTGGACAACATTGGTGGATCAACCAAAACAAATTAATTCAAATAGATAAACAGATCAAAATGTACTCGGAAATGTGGTCATCAAATCGTTACCAAAACCGAGAAAATGCTGTAAAAACCACAGAGGAAGAAATCATACAAAGGTCGATAATATTTATCAGCATTAAATTGACCAGGTCTTATAAATGAAATGTTGTGTTTAAAAATGTATGCAAATGAGCATCTTCTGACTAAATACAAGTAATGGTTGAAAAAATTACAGAAAATGAAAGTAGGTACTTTTATATCCATTGACATCCACAAAAAAGTCATGATATACCCGGTAAGTGAAAATAAACAGCAAATTTTCCTTTTCGTAAGGAGTGTATGCATTTAAAGTGTGGAAATTTGTACAAATTGGCATAACATTAAATTTATTCCTGGTAATGGTATTATAACATTAAGGTATAATGTGATTGGTGTATCAACTCTGAGAAATTAACTATTACAAGCAACATAGGGCTATCTCTATCTCAGGAGACAACATTCACTGGTTTTACAATAATCAGAGGTTTTTATTCTTAAAAAGCTATTTCAATGTCTGTCACGCAAGCTATACTAAACTATTTATTTAATGATACAGTAGAATTAAGGCACACAATGAAAAACTGCCTCAAGATATTAGAACAGATTATTTTCAAACACCCTTTAGACTTCACCAACATACTGATAAAATTTTGACAATATATTCCTCAGACTTCATGTCAAATTAATTATATTTCAAGTTATGTTGAATAGTGATCTGTGTTTGAATAAATTACCTCCAGTATAAAATCTCCTGCCTTAAGCCCAGCTCTGTCTGACACACTCCCTGGGTCCACACTGTCCAAGTACTGAAGAGCTGGGAACTCCGCAGTAGGTCGGAAGTCCAGCTCCCCACTTGGCTTGAGTTGAGCTGAAAACAGAAAAACAATTACTGAAATATTTCAAGCCCTTTAAAGGTTGGCAAGTACCTTTTATTCTGTGTAAATAAACCCCTGTACATTTGCCTATAGGCAAAACACATGATACATATTTTTACTCATTATAACACAGGCATAAATTACATAAAAATGTTATGCATTGACATCGTGGTGAAAGAATCCATTGTTTAATAAGACAAGACTCTATGTAAATTCTATAAAGCCAACATCTACGTCTCACACATTCTCTGACATAATTATACCTTATTCTAACAATAAACTTAAAAGAACCTCAACATTCTGCCACTGAGTACCTGCATCAAATGGTTCGAATGTTACGTTAACCCCAGTCACTGCCGACCCCTGCTTACGTCGCAAATGAACTACATTGCCCATATTAGTTTTATTCCTATTTACTTTCAAACTATACCACACTAAGGAAATTAAAACTTTTAAATTAATGAGACAATTCTGTTACATGATATTTTTCTTATTTTCCAATTGTTATTTTTAAGTATTCATGGACCAATTGTTATCATTATTTTCACAACAATGGTGGAATTTGTTGGATTAGAAGTTTTAAAAGTGGTCAAATAAACTGTTGTCTGAATAGATTTACATGTAAATTTATCAACTGAATTATTACAAAGCTACAGCTAAAACAGGACACAGAATTCTAAAATCTCTTTACAAGGGGTTACAAGCATAGATGTTGGTAGCCAAGACACAAATGAAAATAGCGTAACATAAACAGATTTAGAACAGTAATCTTTTTACATATTCTATATGAGTGATATAAAATTATCTTGCTTTAAATACAGGTTATCTAAATTGTTAAATAATGTTTTAACAAAGGGTAAACCTAGACAAATCCTGCAGCATTTTCACATTAAGCTGTACAAATTTCTCATGGTCCTTTGAACATGACTTACTTAAACCTGTAGGCTACTGATGGTGCAAGGTGATAATTTAGTTACGGTATGTGGAATAAATGATTATTCTTTTAAATACTTAGTTTTCTTTTTTGAATTTAATATTTCAATCTCTTTTTGATAGAAGACATTTTAAATAATGTTTAGCAAGGAAGTTTGGTTCATCGCATTTCTAAATACTCCTTGCTGGAATGTTATAAGAAAAAAAAACGAACTCCAGCTTAAAGAATTAGAAAGCATATATTTCTAACTGACAGCACAAAATCAAAATTTCTATATTTTGACATTATTTCTCTGATGTATGTTATGGTAAATATTCTTTCTCACAAATCAAGCACCTGTCAGAAATCAAACGCCAAAAAAGTAATCACAGTCAAAGTAGGACAGAACAACACCATAATTGTATCTTAACACCAATATAACACATTGATTGACAGGTAGAAGAGATGATGGATGTTCCTTACACAATATACATCATTTACGTTTGTCAATTTCATCCAGGGTGTTCACACATTACCGTAAGAAAAGTCTTCCATTGCACCTGACAATTTTATGACATATATGTGATTTTATTCTTGTTCAACTTGACAAAATTATATACCCTACTTCCCTGTAGAGAATAATTTCACAAAGTTTTGTATAGATTACTTTTGCAACAATAGCAAATGGCTTCTTTAGACAGTCCATTATAGCATGTCACAGTGCAAGCTTGTATAATTCTTCAATATTCTTTGCTGTTTTGTTTTTTCTGCTATCAAGATATCAAAATGCTGATTATGTTGCTACCTGTGCTACCATAGGGATGTTCTCCGAGGAAGGTAAGTTTTCTGTTACTATCTTCAACCGACTTACTCCGTCCAGATCTTCCATTTAGAAAACTTATTTTCTTCACCTTCCTTCTTAATCTATTCATGATGTTTTTATGCCTTCACTTCTTATAAACAAAACTGAATTTAACTTGACTTGAATAAAATAATTTAATTTACACAGTTGTTACCGTTCAACGCAATACTTTCAACTATCCAAACTAAAATCACTGAAAAAAATTAAAATTTTTCTACTCAGTGTATGCACATTGTCAGAATTAATATATAACTGATACGTAAATAACTACAAATCCAGTTATCATTTAATTACTAGGCAAATTTTACTAACTCCCAAAAAGCACGCTATATATGTAAACTCTTGTTTTAAAATGTTATATCGTGAGAACAGTTCTTAGAAAACCTGTGTCACAGCTTGTTTGAAAACCTTTTTCATATTCTTTATCTTATATGTATATAATGATTCACATTGATCAATGAATCCAACAGCTGTTTCTTAATATAAAATCCAATCAACAATAGAAAATTTCATGTCATCAGTAGACTTCTATGCTGCAGCCAGCATTTTGCAAAAAGAGAATGAATTGCTTTATCCAGTGCATAATTCAGAAATTCTCAAAGTCTCCACCCAGATTTTGAAATAAAAGCCCCTTATTTGCTTATTAACAAAGGCAAAACCTTAACTCGAAAGATATTAAAAGAGTGTTTTCCTTAACTCAAATAATTGTTTATTTGTTTCTATGATGAATGGGGTTCTTGTTGTAGGAAGTTAATTGACAGATTTTGATGTCAAGACAGGACTTTAAAGTCAAATTTTGATGTAACATCAATCACTTTTAATTGAAGCAAAATTTAGGACCTATAACTACAAATGGAAGAAACATTGTTAATGTTGACCTTCAACACTGCTGAATTATGTTCTATGGACATTAGAATACAGGAAATCAATCCCTTTATATATAGCCTCCTTCCCCAATGTTAAAATGCAGTTCAAGGTAGTAATTCCCTGAATCAGCAATGGACCAGATTTTTTGGGGGGTAAAATCACATTACTCAACATATCACATCACTCTTTGGTATAAAGACCCAGAATTCTGTTCAGGAATTGTACCATCAGCTCACATTGTATATTTAAATTTGCAAGTCTAAAATACTGATTTGTCTAGACACAGACTATAGTTCAAAGTCCACAAGCAGAACTAAGCAAAAGAGGGCAATAAACAAATCTTGTCATGTTCTGTATACTTTAAAATTTAATTTTGCAATTAAATTCCAGAAAGACAGTCAATAAGCAATATATCCCTTGATGTTTTTTTTTTCTTCTGCCGGTTATAAGGATGACTTGAAATACAGCTATTCTATAATATCCAAGCCTGTCAAAACAGTACAGACCCCTGATACAGGTTTCATCTTTGTCTACAATAAAACTGACAGTATATAGATATTAAAACTGCATAAACAGGGCGATAGAAACTCTATAAATCATCTAACTGAAGAAATGTGACACTTTATTTCATGTATTGTTGTATAAAATGATATATTATTAATATGTTACTATATGCATTAGGAAATATACATCTTACAGCAAATGTCACATTTTCTTTGTTTTTTGTTTTAATATGGCCATTAAATAGATTGAGTAAAAATGTATTTCAAACTATTTCAGGGTGTTGATATATTGGTTTGCTCCTGCAGATCAAGTATTTCTGTGTCATTTTTCCCCTTTTAATTATAATAAAATAAACCTTATGCACAATCTTTGTAACTCTGTGAAATAGTTAATTGGGACTTGAAGTATTCAAACGGAGAGAAATTTTGTTCATCACTGATTTTTTTTGATTGAAAAAACATCCTTAAAAAAAGGTGTGATTCATTTCTTTCCCAAGACAAATGAACATAATGTAGACTAGAATAAAAAAAGACTTGGCCAATGTCAATTTTGCATGTCAGGTAAATTATGACTGGCAGGGTTATTTAATAATTTATATTGTTAAACAATGTCTCAGGGATGTATAATTGTGTTAATGTTGACCCTACTGGTGTTTGAATGTTGTTAACATCACGTCTGTCATGACTGTAGTACAGCACTTGATTTTCCTCTCTTTGTTTATAAAATGTTTTGTATGTCTAGAAATTAAACAACATCTAATTACTTAACTGTGCATGATGGATAAGCTAAATAAGAGTATGGCTCAAATGCAAAAGCTAATGCACCCCATCACATGTTCTCTTCATGTGTACAAGTCAACCAACCCATTTGTATGGTACACTTAGTACTATGTACACTTAAGATTTGATTATACATTATAATGTACAATTATGAAAAAGCAAGTGTACTGTACATGTACACCATCCAACTTACCTGTATACTAACTACTGTGCGTATTATCCTCTGTCCATATGCTATATACGATAATGAAAAAGCAAATGTACACAAAGTACAGAGTATTATACTTAGACCAAAGATTGTGTTACAACTACCAAGCATTAACTCATACTAGTGTGAATCCACAAAGTACACCAAGAAATGTTTCTGTACTAAAAATTTACTTACATTTAGCACCACGAAGCACGAAGCCATACCCTTCATTGGCTCTCTGTAGCACCACTGTTCTTGGACCATAGTCACTGAAAATATAACAAAATTATCATATTTAGTACAATTACTTAATCAGCAGAGAATTCTGAGGAATATCTGAATCTGAGCGAATTTTACTTTGAAAATACAATCTTAATAAATCCCTTAATTTTCCCCCCCTTTTCCTCTCAAATTTATCCTGGGATATTTTGGTTCTTTCTTTATTTCAAAAATACCCTACTACAGTTTTCACAGATCAGACATAAAAAAACAAGTTCTTGCAATTCATTTTAACTACAATGGGTATACTTAAAGGAACTATCTCTAAATTTGTAATTATAAGTCAAAGACCTTTAGAGCTGATTGAAGTAAAACATAGGTATATGTTGAAATTATTAAAGTTATAATGATCCTAAGATGATTTAATAAGTGCTCCATGACTAACACAATACAAAATATTGTCGATATGATACATATGAATAATTAATTAATCACAGGTATTATTGACTGAAAGCAAGGTAAATAACTTTGAACTGTTCTGTTGTCGTTGTTCATTATGATCATAATAATTGTTTGACTGGTTTGAAAACAACTGCTCATTTGACTGTGCCACAAATATACTACAATTTGCAAAGGCCAAACACTTTTAAAATATATTTTTCACAAATTCGAAGGACATAAAATCACTTGCCTATTTATCACTCGTCTCCCTGTTACAGGAACTTTCTTGCATTCAACATCGTCACATATTGCAAGAGAAAATTTCTTGTGAAATTTACGAGAAAATATTCTCTTTATAGAAGATGGCATTCTACCCGAGATTTTTGAAGAATGAATTTTATGATCTCAAGTAATCTCAAAACAAGAAATTCAAATTCCAAAGTTTTTATACCCAGTCCATAAGAACTCACTAAATAATCTAGGCATTAATGCTTTCAATCCGATTTCGATGCTTTCGGTCTCTTAACACTTAAAAAATCAATCCACGTTACAAATCCATAATTCAAATGATCAGAAGCAAAAGCTAAATTTTGAAATCATTAAGTACTCCTTCAAATTTAGGAATCCAATACAATAATTAAAAGCTAACTTTCCACATGAAAGACAATCGTCATATATAAAAAACTACGGAAAGTCCAGAAATAAGTATAACAGATATGACATTCCAGAGAGCAAGACATGTCAATGTTTCTCAAAGAACTTGAGGAGACAAAATACCTACCAATCAAATACAATTTTCACTACAAGACAACACTTTACAGTTTGACAAAATGTAATTAACAAACCGTGAAACATTTTCAGAAAGGGGCCCAAAGGCATAAGGGTTTTGATCCTTTTGTTAGATGTGTGTTTCACACATTGTGTGCATTGTTGCATTTCTTAAATGCACTGAATTACACCATGTCTTTTGTCTAAAGTTGACAATTCTTTTTACTGCTACATTTCAACCAAAAACAAGCCTAAATATGTTTTCTGAAACAAAAATGTTACATATTAAAATCATCAGTACTTCTATTTCCTATGCTTTCTTCATTTCTTCAATTTGATTGGCTGCATGAATTCAAGAACATATAATGCCCAAAACACACTAGTGATATCATGCTGAATTTAAATTCTGTTACTAATTGTTTGAGCTTTCATGTAATACAGGTCATATTGTTGCTTCAGCTTTTGTGCAAAACATGTCAAATTGCTGCTAATGAGCTTTTGTGAAATACATGTCGTATTACTGTTTGAGCTTTTGTGAAAAAATGTCATATTGCTGCTTGAGCTTTTAAGAAATACATGTCAGATTGCTGCTTGAGCTTTTGTAAAATACATGTCAAATTGCTGCTTCAGCTTTTGTGAAATACATGTCAGATAGCTGCTTCAGCCTTTGTCAAATACATATCAGATTGCTGATTGAGTTTTTGTGAAATACATGTCAAATTGTTGCTTGAGCTTTTTTGAAAAACATGTCAGATTGCTGTTTCAGTTTTTGTGAAATACATGTCATATTGCTGCTTGAGCTTTTGTGAAAAAAACATGTCATATGTAATTTCTGCTTGAGCTTTTGAAAAAAAAACTGTGAGATTGCTGCTTGAGCTTTTGTAAAATACATGTCACATTGCTGCTTGAGCTTTCTTGTAATACAGGTCATATTGTTGATTCAGCTTTTGTAAAATACATGTCATATTACAGCCTCAGCCTTTGTGAGATACATGTCAGATTGCTGCTTCAGCGTTTGTGAAATACATGTCATATTGCTGCTTGAGCTTTTGTAAAATACATGTCACATTGCTGCTTGAGCTTTCTTGTAATACAGGTCATATTGTTGATTCAGCTTTTGTAAAATACATGTCATATTACTGCCTCAGCCTTTGTGAAATACATGTCAGACTGCTGCTTCAGTGTTTGTGAAATACATGTCATATTGCTGCTTGAGCTTTTGTAAAAAAAATTGTCATACTGCTGCTTGAGCTTTTGTGAAAAAAACATGTCAAATGTAATTGCTGCTTGAGCTTTTGCGAAAAAACATTTCAGATTGCTGCGTGAGCTTTTGTAAAATACATGTCACATTGCTGCTTGAGCTTTCTTGTAATACAGGTCATATTGTTGATTCAGCTTTTGTAAAATACATGTCATATTGCTGCCTCAGCCTTTGTGAAATGCATGTCAGATTGCTGCTCGAGCTTTTATGAAATACATGTCATATCGCTGCTTGAACTTTCTTGTAAAACAGGTCATATTGCTGATTCAGCTTTTATAAAATAAATTTTTAAATTGCTGCTTCAGCTTTTGTGAAATACATGTCAAATTGCTGCTTCAGCTTTTGTGAAATACATGTCAAATTGCTGCTTCAGCTTTTGTGAAATACATGTCAAATTGCTGCTTGAACTTTTGTGAAAAATGTCATATTTCTACTTGAGCTTTAGTGAAATACATGTCATACTGCTGCCTGAGCTTTCCTTAAATACATGTCAGATTGCTGCTTCAGTTTTTGTGAAATACATGTCAAATTGCTGCTTGAACTTTTGTGAAAAACATCTTATTTCTACTTGAGCTTTAGTGAAATACATGTCATACTGCTGCCTGAGCTTTCCTTAAATACATGTCAGATTGCTGCTTCAGCTTTTGCGAAATACATGTCAGATTGCTGCTTCAGCTTTTGTGAAATACATGTCAGATTGCTGCTTAAGCTTTTGTGAAATACATGTCAGATTGCTGCTTCAATTTTTGTGAAATACATGTCAGATTGCTGCTTCAACTTTTGTGAAAAATGTCATATTTCTACTTAAGCTTTAGTGAAATACATGTCATACTGCTGCCTGAGCTTTCCTTAAATACATGTCATTTTGCTGCTTGAGCATTGCTGAAATACATGTCATATTGCTACTTGAATTTTTGTGAAATACAGCTTGAGCTTTCTTGAAATGTATGTCATTTTGCTGCTTGAGCTTTCTTGAAATACATGTCATATTGTTGCTAGAGCTTTTGTGAAATACATATCATACTGTTGTTTGAGCTTCTTTGAAATACATGTCATATTGCTGCCTGAGCTTTCCTGAAATACATGTCAGATTGCTGCTTCAGCTTTTCTTAAATACAATCATGTTTAACTGAAAGAAAACAAAAAATATTGTCCAATAATTAATGGTTAGGCCCTAATGTTATTGGTTCTCTTATACAGACTGCATGTTTTTTTTTTTTATTTTAACAAAACAATGACTTATTATACCAAAACGTACAGTTAATTAACACACAGCAGCCAAGTGTATTTAAACTTTACTTACTATCTGACAGTGTTAAAATAATATGTCCTTGAGAAAGATGGTTTTCCTGTTCTTTTAGACCTTCTCACATATGACCTTGACATTCTGGATACATCTAATCCTTCATTCCTTTGTATTCAAAATTGATTTAGAAAGAAAAGCTTTTTTTTCAGTAACTGCACAGAAATCATTTTGAAAACATATAACTTCTGTATCTTATTTTCTAATTAAACACAATAAGATAGGTTTTGGTATACTTTTACTGTTCATGTGACTTCAGCTGGACTTTAGACATCCAGCTATCT
The DNA here is from genome assembly GCA_012932295.1 of Cyclina sinensis. Taxonomy (NCBI): domain Eukaryota; kingdom Metazoa; phylum Mollusca; class Bivalvia; order Venerida; family Veneridae; genus Cyclina; species Cyclina sinensis. The sequence continues at coordinate 39,693,843 of JAAONU010000015.1, read as the reverse complement.
ATACCCTATCAATAATGTAACAAGAGGTAATCAAGTTATCACCCAAACTATGTTCTCCCTGCTATATATGGTAATTGATTCAATTAGATAGGCATAAGATGTTTGAAATGAGCAAAATAACTTTAGAACACTAAGATCTATGCATTTATTAAAGAGGATGGTATGGCAAATGTTGACTTTTGTCTCAATATTTCAATCAGTTTTTGAAGTTCAAGTGATAATATATCAGTCAAGTGTGCACTTCACGTTGGTCTGCAAAAAGGATAAATGTTATTTGTGATTACAGAAAATACCCCTGTTTACCTTTAGGGTGCTAAAAAGACCCCGAAAAGTGATAATTTTTTATCACTGATTTTTTTCAAAATATTTCTGATGTAATGGCTAGATCAAGACTTTGTTTATTTGAGTAGCTGCTCATTTCAAGGTTTTATCCTGGAAATTGAGGACAATTTTTGAAACCTGCATAACTTGCCACTTTTTCTATAAAAGGAGAAGTTTTTGCGACTTTCATTAATTTCATGGAACATACAGTTGCTATATTCTGCATAGTCAGACTATTATAATGATAAAGACACATTAAAATGTTTATCTTATATAATCTAAGTTATCTGTCCTTGGATAAGTAACTTACTAAATTATCAGCACTACACATTGTTTTGAAAATGATAAATGCATTCTTCACAAAGTCCCATAGATAAGTGGGAAAATAACTGATTCCCTTTCACTATTATGTTATAACACATTTCCCCAAAATCATGTATGACGAACAAACTGGTGTAAAATATCACAAGCAGTATCGTAATCATTTAATCTTTTTTTTCTGTCAAGGAAACACAACCAGTATGACACTAACTATGTATAGTATTAATAGTCTGTGGGCAAAAACTACAAGTTTATGAGAAAATTGAAACACACCTTGTAAACAAAACTCCAGCATAACATTCTTCAAAATGTATACAAAACATTTCATGAGTTTATTATCCCAATGCACACACATATATACACCGAAACTATTCTATATTTTTCCATATATTTATAATTTTACAAGATAACAAATGTACGGTCAAATTTTAAATGACTACTATATAAGAGAAATGACCAATGCAAGTTTGAGACATTTCCTTTACATACTCTTTCTTGTCAGTATAGAATAAAAACATGTCAAAAACTTCAAATACAACATTACATTTGTATGACCATTCTACAACAAAGTACAGAGCTAGAAATATTTAGAGTTTACATATTTTGGTGAGGAAAGTGTTCTAAAATTGGTTAAGCTCTGCCCTTTGGAACTAATCGAAATTGTACAGAAACCTTATTGCAGTCTTCTGAAAGAAGAATGAAGACAAGATAAAATGTCAAAGTGAGACGTCTTCTTTAACTAGTGAACAACCAAAAACAATCTCTTACTCAGATCAGATTTATTGTTTTTTATACAGGCTTAAACTGCTAACCTCTGAGTGAACTAATACTGAGAGTTTAAGATGAAAAACTAAAAAAGCAATGTAAAATTCAAACACAAAACCTCTGGAATCCCATCAAAATGCCATCAAAACACTAAACTTGAAGATTATTTTATCAATAATCATGCAGAAGGAAATCTGAAATATTTGAATCTTGGTGAAATGTTTGTTGACTCAGCTTACTGCCATTTTGTATGTGCACAAGTATATTGCAACACCTACATCACGTAAGATATTACCTTTTATGTTCAGCACCTAATAAAATCTGACAAAACAGGGCATAAAAGTTTTCACCTGTTACACAATCCAAAAGCTTGAGGCTACAACTGTTCAAAACAAAGCAGTGTGGCCAGCTACAACAAGGGGCTAAGTGTTGTCTTGTAGTAACATATCTGACTTCTTGTCTGTAGGTTGCAGGTTTGATCTGTAGTTCCTTCTCTAAGTCTCAAAGTTGAGTTTTATATAAGCCTTAAACCAATGTGTTATTTGTCTTTCCCTTACTGTGTAGAAATGTTTTTTCTCAGGGTGTAAACAATACTGAACAAAATTTTGTTTGTAATTCAAGGGCAATAACCCTAGAAAAACCATACACTGTACTCCTAAAGTCAAATTCACTAGACTTTATATTGTCATGCTCAGTCTACCAAAGTGAAAGCCACTGTCTACAGATTATCTGTCAAAGCTCACCACGAGCTCTTCTTTCCATAGCCAGCTAAAGAGTAAAAACAACAACTCTCAGACAACAAGAAAAAGTGGATGTCCTTAACTTTTATTATCTTACATGCATGAAAGATATGAATGTACTTAAACAAAAGAGACATATGATATTACTTATCGTGACGAATAATGTAGGTGTTTACAAATATGAGAATTTCTTGATTCAATGTCATGTCTCGGTCATTATGGAAAGTCAGGGCATGCAAGTGTTTTAACCTTGATTTTCAATGACAATAATATCACTTCAAACAACACTATAGAAAATTAAATGCAAAGAAATTTAACCAACAGGACGACAAAAAACTCAACAAGGAATGTTTACTGTAAGAATTCTACTATGCAGGATCCAAATATCAGTAAATCTAAATCTAAAATCTAAACTTCACTATAAAAGTTCACATCTTGTTCAAAGAACCACAATAATGTAAGAAAGTTCAAAGTTTAAAATGAATAAAGTAAAGTGGTCATTCAGGTCGTGTAAATATAAGTATGACAGACTGGTTTCTTTTATCTTTGGTATGTTTCAAAATAGCCAAATTCCCTACAGCTAAACTATAATGTATAGTAAAAGGTGAATGTAAACTGCTCGAAAAATTAAATACTTTTGTATCAAAATTCAATTTGGACATCCTTAGAATAAATATTTATTCATACAAACATGATTTGCACTACCTTAACAAAAAACATAAAGTTCATGTACAAAAAAGATAAAACACGACACTATTAGTCAGTTTTATTTTTTCACATGTTTTATCTAAACCTGTATTATTCACTCCGCTCAATCCCCTTTCTATACTATCAATGTTGTAAAAACTACTCCACCCTGCTTTATACCCAATAAAATTTGTATAAAAATCCATCTGGTTTTCCTCCCCTGTGTTTATTTGATTTGTAGTTTTAACTGATTAATTTATCAAAAAAATATTTCTCAAAGCCCTTTAAGGAATTTTATCTTATGTTTGAATCTTACTAAATTAAATGCAAACACAAAAAAATAAGTTAATAGTTTCAAAAACATTAACATGTAATATCTATCTTCCCCTTTTAATCTTTTAAGAAATTCTCAAATATTTGGCTTTAATAATTTTCATTTAAAACAGTACTTTTTTTTTCAAATGTAGATTGTTTGCTTTATTTAAAGTAGGTTCACAGCATGGTAAAAATAAATGAACATATTCTCTCATAAATAGCTTGATGGTCCCAAACATCAGGAAACAAAAATCAAACACAGCTTAAAAGAAGTAGCTTTAATATTGTTGCCTCATCAATCCTGAATGCTGACCTGGTTGTGACAAATTTTCTTAAGAAACAGGTACTTACTTTGTGAGGTTATCACAAGAGAATTTTTTTTGGCTTACAAACTGATAGCTTGTTCACAGTTTTGACTGAAGAAGGAATGTAACAAACATGGCCTTCATAAACAGGAGATGAACACTGGTAAACAAACAGTAAACATCATTACTAAATGATAACATAAATGATGAGTTCCATGACACAGAAAAGGACAATATTTAAACAAAAGAGGCAACAGTATCTGGAAAAACATAAACAAGAATGTTTTGATTCATACTTAAAGAGGTGCTGAACTAAATCTGATCATGTTGGTATTTAAACCTTCTGTGCATTCCGACCAACACAGAGTCTAGGCTGCCGATAATTGGAACAGATTTTCAATCAATAAGTAAAACAAACTCAGAAACCAGTCTTGATTTGTTGAAATATTAATGGCTTTTCTTTGTTGGCTTAACAGTATGTACAACCAGGATATTTTGATAATAAAGAAAAAAAAGAATACTAGACATGATAAATCAATTAAACATATCCTGTTTTTCATTAAAATTATCTAAAAATTGTCTACACTGATCACAATAACAGTATCAAAATGAAGTGTCTTCAACATTTTTAATCCTGATGAACATCAGACCACACTGAAACTATAATTTTATGTTATGAGAAATTTTCATTAAATTTACATAAATCTCAGACTTATTAAATGATCAGGTTAACAACTTACACATACAAGTTTTATAGAGAGACTTTTTGGTGACAAAACTGGCTTCAACATGAAAAAATGGTGAATCCAATGAAAGAGGTACATTGGTATTTAAGCTTCATAGTGCTAATAATGTACATAATGATTTCTACTGCACTCCAATATTTGAGCCATCACCATAAGCCAGAGTTGTATCATTCTCTACTAGGGACAAGGACCTACTTTTCTAATGATCTATGTCAAAGTAAAGGATGCTGAACTACTAGGTCACACTGCATGAAATGCTCAAAGCAAAATGTTGAAAGATGTTAGATTATATACCTATGTATAAATACACATTATTAAACAGACAATGTCTATTTACATTCCTCCATCCAGATCTGTTAATCTTAAATCTTAGCTGGACGAAATATAAATCAAGTTGTTTTTTTCAACATTGAATGAAACTGTATTTCTCAGTTTACAGAAGAAATTTGTTTTCAAAGTTTCATACCTTTCTACAATATGAAAGAATTTAAAAGTCTCAACAAAGTTAAGATCTCAGATCAGTCGAGCCCAAAATAAATGTTTTACAGAACTTTCAAAATCTAAAACTGAAGATTGAATGTCTATAAAGGGTTTCATTGCTTTCTACAATATACATAGAAATTTTGAAAAGAGCTGGTAAACTGCAATGGGGAAATTACATTCAGTCCTAGATATATTCAAATAGATATGGCTGAAAACGGATACTTCCATCTTAGGTCATATATCAGCTACCTGTGGTATTATAATTAACTAAGTGTACTTGATACTGTATAATTAAAGTACTTTAACTGAAGGTAGCACAAAAAATTCAAGTGAAACTATCTATGATTATGTCACTACTTGTTTTCAAAAAGGACAGGAAATTTTCATAAAAAGGGGTAACATTGACAGACTTTTCTAGCGTCGAAGACGAGAAGATAATGTGCTATGATTTTAGCACTGTATATAACTAAATCCCTTGACCCTGCAAGGCATGTTTGGCATGTTTAATTGTGTGTAACTGTTCTGTCTCCTAAAGTTATTCTAAAACCCTCAAAAATCAGACAAGGATGATCATTCTATCATGATGAAAACACTGAAAGTCCATCTCAGTTTAAAGCATGCTGAGTTGAATTCACCTATTCTTTGGTCTGACATTAACCAGACATTCTAGAAACTACCTTCCATGACTGACTCAGTTATATAACCTGAGCTGAGTTAGAAATCTGAACGTTACCAAAGTTTGCTAGAGAGTTTCAAACTTGCTGCTGTAAGAGATAGGAATCTTGAGTGTGAAAGTCTGTGTTAAAGTTATTTTACAGTTTTCATAAAGAAACAACAACAACAACAGACAACACCGGCATTGAAAAGCATTCCTGCTGACTCCATGTGTTGCTTCTGTAACAACATAAATCATCCACTACATATATGGTAGTCATTTTTATGGGAAATAGATTTCACACATTATAGCCAAACTAAATACACAAAGAAATTCATGAATAACTTAATGTTGTAAGCCTTGTCACTCAGCGTCTTCCAACTGTTTAGTCCGAAAAACTCAATGTTAAATGCTCAAATAAGGTCTTCTTTTTTTTTTTCATTGGTGTGAATCTTATTTGTAATTTTTGTATCATACTGACAAATATTATTCAGTATTTTTTTTTATGCCCCATTGCCGTACTAATTCTTACAGCATTTTTACTTGAAAGAAACAGCCAGTTAATATTACAATTAGTATTATAATATAGACCTTTGTGGACTTGGTATGTTCAGTGAGCCAAACAAATAATCTTTAAAAATCTAAAACTTTTGCAATCACCAGAAATACAGAAAATTTTCATTTGCAGATGTTCAGGTATTTGATAAAAAGCTGACAAAGAAAAATAGTGCTGACTTCAGTATCAGCATCTTTACTGTTTGTCTTTTTGTATTTTAAATTCTTTTTGGAATATTTCAATTTGAAAAGCTATCACAAATCAAGGTTAAATTATTCTCACACAATGTGTGAGGTAGTGATTTAATTGTTGTCCACAGTCCTTTATAGTTAGGAATTGCGGTCAATTGTTATGCTTAAAGGTAATATTGAGCTATCACTTGATCTGCCTGTGGGATATTTATACATATATCTGATTGGACCTTTACAAAAATGGTAACAAATCTGAGTAAGCGCTAAAGTACCATAAGACAATATAAGCAGAGGTTTGGGCAATTCGATATTGCTATCACTGTTTGACAGTTTTGTTATAATCCATCATAAACCTGTCTGGACAGGCCTTGCAGGTATTTAAATCTGACGGACTGAGGCCATACTTGTGTAAACACACTTTTAAGTGGTTTCATAAGATCACAATATAATTTTCATCATGTTTTATGATAAGAAATGTATTTAAGAGATCAGATGGTAACTTTCTGTTTAGTTTATGTAAGATAATATAATCCAACCGACACAAAAATTAGCACTATTGTCCTCTATACCTCCAAAACGGGCTTTTTTTCTGGATTTGAAAATTATATGTGAAAATAATCTACCTATTGCATTTTTTCTAATCCTATTAAGATTCCAATAGTCGTTGTATAAAATTATGACATGTTTTAGGACTTATTTTCTGACAACAATGTATGTTTAAAAGGTCTATTATATAATTCAATGCTAAGACTTACTCCAAAGTTTTGTTCAATGAAAGAGCTCTTGCACCAAAGTGAAGAAAAATCTTCGTTACCAGATGCTTCTGGTCTTAACTTTGTACATTAAAAGTTAAAATTAGTTGGGTTATTTTTTGCATGTTAAAAAGTAAATGGAGTTTTTAGAACTTATATCCATACTTCTGACCATGACTTTTGGGGAAATTAGGAAAAAAAAGCAAAGACATCATAAATGAAGTGTGACACCATAAAATACAAAATTTTAGAAGCAATATTTATTATCAAATTAATTTCTGTTTTCTAGATTTTGACAGTTTTCTCATTTAAGTTTCAACATCTAAAGGAGATCTGACATATTTGTGTTAAACCTATATTTCATTTTAACAGTGTTATTTTGCATGCTTGGACTGGCAGTTTAATCAAAACTGATGATGATGCAGACATTTTTTCTGTCCCTAAATATTTGAAATATTATGGTAACAGAAAGTGAAATACACACATAATTATCTTATACATTTATCTGGTATCCAAATTACCCAATTGCAATGCTCTACCTGTTCAGACATTTTTAAGTGTGTGGGAAAGAGGTAAAAAGAGTCTTAATTACAAAATACTAATGTATTAGTCAAAACACACAGAATGTCAAAACAAACAGCTCTCACTCATAATATCAAGCTTAAAGTCGTAAATTCACAGTGTTTGTGTTTGCCTGTTAAATGTTCATTTTTAAATGTTCATTTTTAAACGTACTGTTTTAAGGCGCAAACCCTAAAGCGTCCAGTTGATATATCACCACCTGTATTTGTATATTCATTTTTCTCATCCTTAATCTAAAATGTACAATTATTGTGCAAACATGTTTACCACAAAAATTCTGCTGTGGATCAGGAAAAAGAATGATGACTATATATACTGAAACTGAAAATGATGAAAGTAATGGTGATGAAAAACTGTTTTAATGATGATAAGTTTATAATATAAACATATGTATACGAACCTTGGAATGGTTGGTCTGCTATGGTCTTTACCAACCCCTCGTAGAGTGGCCCCATATATTTGTTCTATTCTTTGCAAATCAGGGGCACTGGCATACAATGACATAGTTCTCTGACTGGGCTCTGGCAAAGGTGGTGGGGCCTCTCTAGGGGCTGGGGTTTGAGATGAAACAGTACTACCACCATCCTCAATGTCAATCGGTACAGTACTCAGAGATAACATTGGCCGCCTGTAAACCTTGTCCATAGCAGGACTTAAAATATGACCATTTGTATACTGAAAATTCTTAGGTAAGGTTTTAGTTTTTAATTTTTTCTCCAGTTTCAGTCTTTTCTTTTCCTCCTTGGCTCGTTTCTTTTCTTCCTTTTCTCTTCTCTTTTTTTCCTCTTTTTCCTGCTTTTTTAACAGTTTCAAAAGTTTCTTATCTCCCTTCGAATCCAAAAGGGTCGGCATACTTGAAAATTTTAATTTTGACTGCATTAAAGTTCCTTGTTTCCGCCCCACAGTATAAAATTCATGTCCTACATTTGGTACCCCTGCCCCATGATAATCACTTACATATATCCTTCCTTTGCCTGGCTGGCTTATTACAATTCCTGTCTGTGGAATTCCATCCACAGCATAACTCTTTCCAGTTGTTGAAGAAGTTTGTGACATTCTTCTAGTCCTTTCCTCCATTTTTATTTGATCTAAGTGGTAATCACTGGAACTTTTGAATAATTTAAAATTCCCACTTTGTATCCAAGGTCCTGTTGTAATTGTTTTTGTACACTCTAAATCATCTATATCCTCCCATTTTGTATTATCATGATTTAAGGAGTTAACACCTGTAATTTTATCTGCATGTGTGTCATTCCTTGCGAAATCCCAATTTTGCACTGACACATTATTTGATTCTACATTGTTATCATGGAATGTTGGGTTTACTTTACACACATCAGTAAATTCCAACTCTGAAATGGATCGACTACTACCTATCGAGTTTGTATTAATACTGTCAACACTGTGTCCACTGTTTACACTGTTAGACCTGTACACTCTGCGTACAATCCCATTTGGATAAATTCCTTTGGCACTGCTCCAGTTTTCACTTGCAATGCTTACACCGTCAAATTCCCAGTCACCTGGAAATCTATGATTTAATCCAGGAATCTGGTCACTTTCTGACCACTTTTGTATCACATAATCTGTTTCTTGCAATCTTCTGCGAGAGTTTTCTGCGGGTGCTGATTGACTTCGTTTCTTATACCTCCTTTTTCTGCTGTCACCACTTTCAAAAGATTCATTACTGTTTAGACTACCATGAGGTGTATTAGACCTTGGTGAATTCTGAGCACTGTAAAATCCACGTTGTTCAGAGCGCCTGTCTACGCGAGGGGTGCTAGTTGCGTGTGGTTTATCTGACTTTGATAATCGCACAGAACCATTTACAACACTTTGCTGACCAGTTACTATATTATTGTGTAACACATGATCAGGACGACTGCCTGTTACACACGCTTCAGTAGTCACTTCCAAACTTGCCCTAGGCTGTTCAATGACATAAACACTTGCTCGACTGTCACTTAAGGAAGTTCCTGAGGGGATTGCAACTGCTTTTATAGGTATGTTTCTTCTAGGCGACTCATCACCAGTATTTTGACTAGATTTAGGTCTAAGTCCATTAGGTAAGGCGATGAATTTATTCAATGGGAAACTCTTTGAGGGTAGAGGACCTGGGTGCCGTTTGTTCTTTCCATTTAATGGTTCCACAGGTATATGAACTGGATTCCTCAAACTGTCTTTTGTACGTTTTTTAATGGCTTTCTGACTCATTTTTAGGACTGTTTACAAAGTCACTGTACACAAATATATCTGTTGCAAATATTTGAACTGCCCAAAACCACAAACATGGGATTAAAATTTCAGTCCCTTTGCACAAATTTATCAATATTTAGCCATACCTGTGAATATACAACTACACTGTTAACCGGTGTGGACAAAAGGCTTGTGTTCAACAAAGCAAAACCATAATTGATCATTGACGATACCTTGTAACATTAAACCTTCAGTCATCACAAATGTCTTGCTAAATCCATTCACGAATATTTCTGTAATCCTAGTTGACTGTCCCACGTAGGTCTTATTTCTTTTCTTTTTTTACCTCAAAATTGCCTTACCAAAAATCATGCCATGTCAGCCATCTATTTAGTAGTTTTCTACAGGTAATTCTTCAATGTTCAACCTTAAAGCCTTATATCCTAATTCCAAATCCTTAATTTCTTTAATCAGACAGAAATTTAGAATACCACAACACCTGATATTGACCAATCATTTTCACACAACATATTTTTCACCTGAACAATAGCATTATGGTTAAGTGATTAGAGTTGTTTCTTGTGTAATTTCGCTTTTCCAATCAATATCTGTACAGAGATTGTAAAAGCTGCTTAGAAAATTTGTGTTGAGGAAATGTCAGCCTCCATTTGACAGGTGTGCTCAATACAAACATATTGATTGGAAAATGAATCAAGTGCAACCAGGCACAGAACAATATTCTGGATAATACTGGGCAATTCCCCTGTTAGATGAAACAGTAGAAAATTTTATTTTCAAATGAAACAGTATTTTAAAGCTGGTGGTCAGACAGACAGTACTGTTACCATGTTTTAGTTAAATATGCTCTGTTGTCAACAGCTGACTCTTTTATCAATCAGAGGGCAGGCTTGTAGAAAACGTTTTGTTTACTACTATGGACTAGACCCCTTTTCTTTCTGCATGATATACACAAATTATGTGCACCTTATTATAAAAGAACAACAGTAATACTGATTTACTATCTATATTCTGGACTATTCTTTAGCAAAAGTCAATGAATTTTCCACAGATGCTCTTATCCTTTGTCTTTTTAAAGAAGGCTGTCATGATATTTGACTTTACTTTCGGGAATTAAAAACCTTATTATTAATTTGTTTGTATAAAGATTCAGGATACACTCTACTGACAAAACATTTGATAGGGTAAAATAAAACCCACGAATTTATTAACTTTATATGATTACATAATATCTTTTTATAGCAATAAATAATCAGATACGACTATAACAAATATTCATCTAAACTCCTAGACTGAGTACAAAGGCGTTAAACTTAGGATTGACTGTTCAAATATAAATAGTATTCACTGAGAACTACTTGTCACAGTAAACTTTTTTCCCAACTATTTCAGTTTCATGACACATGACAATTAATTTTACAAAAAACAAATCACATTGTTACATACAGATTTTACACACATATTACATCATTAAACAATTACATAACTTGATGTAGCAGTATGTTTTGCTACTTGTCTCATTTATTTAGCAAAACATGAGACTTAATTGATTCTAAACAATTAAAACACTGGTTTCATTACCTGATGTATAAAGTAACCAATTATCATTTAACTTTATAGCAGAACATTACTTGTAAGTGTTTCTGGTAAAACAGTGTGGCTAAAACAGAGACATGGAGGTTTCGACTGATCTCCAGTCTGGAATGTCAATCTAAGCAATAAAACTCCCATCGTAAATATTTTAAGGACGAAAATATTTTGTTTCATTTCATTGTTTCATAGCAGTTCAATGAGTCGTTGATCAATAAAACCACCGTTATAATGATGCATAATGACTTTTTTAATTAAGAACAAACAACACGCCAAAGCGACATTACCCAATTTTATCAATTACGTTAAACTAACAGTCCGCACGTATTTTGGATGACTAACTTAACGACATGTTATTTTTTGTTTATCTTTATTAAATCAATATACTGCAACATCTGTTAATTAAATATTACATCTTGAATGGGCTGGCGTGTATTTTTAACCAATATCAGTAAATGTCCTACCCTGCATGACTAACAGTGCTTTCGTAATATGGGTGGACTTTGTTAGATATTTGAGTATTCAGTAAATACTGTTAATGGAAGATTCATGAATAATCGGACAATGTAGTAATCAATATTTTTAGACTAAATGTTTTGGTGATGTGTTTGAGACAGAATTAGCTGTTCATGAAATAAAATACAAGACTATAAACTGATACAACTTGAAATTAAATATTTTGTTTTCATTTAAATTGTTTAGCATTATATTAATTTCAAGGGAGACAACTTCAATAAACTTGGAACATAATCAGTAGAGTAGTCTCCTTTGTGATTTAACCAAAAACTTCCCTGATTTGCGATGCCTAATATAGTATATGTTGTTCCCCAGTTTAAATGATCTGATACAGTAATTGATTTTAAAGAAATTAAAAATTTTGTTGTAAAATTTGCAATATTCAGGCCATAGATCATACTCAATTTACTGAAATGATCACGGTTCTTTTTTATCTTAAATATGGTTTGCCTGCATTATGGTTAGAAGAAATTGGGAATGTTTTTTATAAATACAAAAATCATCAATAATTTTGCACTTGGTACAGTGCTAACTGTAAGTGAGTCAATAGAAAATGAAATTCACCTTGGAAAGGATATATTGTTGTAAAACAGTGTGTCATCATTCTGCACACTATTTTTAATACCCAGGTGTATCCCTAGAAATATGTCCCTAAAATTTATAAAATATCCAATCTATGTGTGGAGATCCCGGGTGGAAATGTATGGTGAACAGTCCAATTTAGAAAAATGTACTTCACTTAACATTTTGTATATGAAAAGTTATTGTATGGTTAATACCAGTGAATATCCAAGTCTATGAACCTGCTAATGTGAGACTGATGGTGGACTCATTTTGCCTCACTGGCCAGGTCAGTTTACTAGGTAAATTCATCTCATCATTTAAAAATTCACTGAATATATTACGCGATCAGTGACAAAGTCAAGTAATATTCTAGACATCAGATAAGCGTAACTTTTTAACTATGAAAACACAAAATCTTCTCCTTCACCTATTGTGAATTACATCAAATTATAGAAAAAAAATCCCTATTTCAAGTCTAGACTTGAATGATCTTATATTACACTGTAATTTTCACACCTCTCAAGAAAATATGAGACTGACCACAGACTGTTGTATTATAATGATTTATGGATTACCTCTCCTTAATGTAAGTAACACCTAATGGTCTCTGAAATGTTGTAAGCTGATTATAACAGTTTATATTGACCTAATCTGTTAGGCTGTTATGACCAGGAAAACTGTCCACACAAAAAAGAAAAATGCATTTTGAAAATTATACTGAAGATAACATAAGATTGTCACTTAAAATGAGGCAACCTTAATATGGCAGGAACCAAGAAAAAAAATCTTTTTAGAGGTGCATTCAGATTATAACAAGATTTTTTAAATTAAGACTTCTTAGATGTAAGTATTTAACAAATTGACAAGTGTACACTTGCATATATTTTCTGTTTTCTCTGCAAGTAAGGCCACGGCATGCAAATACATACGCAACTGCCATGCATTTCATGGCTGAAATATGCTTATTGCAATCAAAATAAGGCTTTATATCTAACGGAAACAAGAGCATTTCAGAACAGATGTAATATACCCCGTCAGCCTAGGCTGTGATTACTACTAGACTGGAAGAGTTATGATTCTTGTGCACTGCATTTCTACTTCTTACCATCTATCTTTATCTTAGGTTTCAAGACAATCACTTTCATAGTGCTCAAGTTAAGCTCTGAACAAAAATTCATAATAAAAACTGAAGAAGGGGAGATTACTCAAAAACTAGATAAGGTAGATTTATGATTCTTGGGCAGACACCAGGTATCTATATTTTAAGTTTCACATCAATTCACTTCATATTTTTAAAGTTATACTCTGGACAAACATTTTTCAGGAGGGGAAATTATTTTAAAAAATGGGACCAGATAGAGTTATTGTCCTTGTGCACTACACTTTTATTCATTGCAAGAAAGCTGCAAAGCAAGTTTGAAGTCAGTCAGCCAATTAACAACAGAGTTATGGTCCAGACAATGTGTGGACACTGCCCGCCTGCCCAGGCTCCAAGGGATTTCCAATAATACATCCTGTCTTTTGGCGGGCATATAAGAATGAATCACGCAATATCTCCTTACAACAGTACTCCTAACAATGACAAAAGACTGTTTTATCAGAACTCCTATTCATTATAATTTGATAACATCATGTTTACTTACAATTACTATATTGTTTACATTTCCGCTATATTTCAGTAAAGCATTGTTCTAAATTTACTCGATTTTGGCCCATGAGACATAAAAAAAGTGAAGCAAATAAAAAAAAAGTATACAATCATTATTTATTATGATAAGGTAAATAATTATGCCAGTTTATAGACCTGGAGGCTGAAGGCAGAACTAAATAACACATTGCCACATCCAATGATGGTGATATTCATCAATGTCATCATATAGTAAATGATTAGATAATGTTTAAAAGACAAAATGTAACCAAAAAACATTATCCATAATTCAGAGAATGATGATGCAATGTTTATTTACAACAATATATCTTTCGAGATGAATATCATTTTCTATAGACTGAATTTCGACCAATCAGAAACTAAATAATATTTTAGTCATATAATAATCTGTAGTCAAGTCACTTGATTATTTATGAACATGTTTTCACCTCATCAGTAACAATTAAATATAATATTAGGTTTTTGAGAACTTAGTTTTTGTGTTCACTTCTGTATAACGGATTTGACCAATGTAAAAAATAGCTTCAAATCCACAGTATACCTCTTAATATTTTGGACTAAACTAAATGCATACTTAAGTTTTGGAAGTAAAGGCATCACCGTGTTAAATACTTGTAGAAAAACTGGCAAAGTTTCATGAACACAGGCACAATGATAGACACTTAATTTACATCTGAAGAAATTATGAAACAAATGAGAAATAAAAGCTACTTTGGTATCAAAATTTAAGTATCCCTTTCTGTTGCTACACAAGCCTTTTATCCACACAATTTTCCTTTCGTTCCATAATCCATGTTAGTCTTCAAAACAAATTTCTCATATTCCATGTTTAATTAAGGATGAATTATCTAATGATACTCAACCAATATAAATTCAATTTCTTAAGCTTCACTTCAAGATTTTATCCATCATTTCTCTTGCATTCAACTCTGCTACTTGTGATTCAGTGACACATTAATCTGGCTATCAGTAATTCAAAAAGTATTGAATAATTCAAATCCTTGGAATTCAGTAGTATTAAATTATTGACGGATCTTTCTCCATTTTCATGTCTGTACAGAACACGCACATTTCATGTTTGTTTCATGTTCATTTCCTTAAGACAAACAGCCCTTTGTCATGGTTATCGCTTGTCACACCTGATCCAGGTATCTTACAACAGTGATAATTGATATTTCAGGTAAAACCCCAGCAGATGGCACTGGTCACATGACTTTTACAATACCTTCAATCTGCACCATGTGATAATCCTATTTTTAGTAACACTTGTTATAATGCTCCCATATGGTGCTCTTCAATTACATCTATAAACAGACTAGAAATAGCTAAGAAGATATCTTTCGAAATCTTTATGTTTTTTCTGACACTTAAGCATCAAATGTATTTATTTTTACCCAGAAACTATAGAAAAGGGAACAAAAATAAAAGACCTAAACAAGTTCAAAGAGATGTCCACAGATCTGGAACAGCAGGAACAATATAACACAAGGTATACTGCAATAATTTAACACACCCAAAGGTAATGATATGCAAAGAGAACAAAGTAAAACAAAAGTGACGATGACCAACCTTATAGTGCTCAGGGATCAG
This sequence comes from Cyclina sinensis, assembly GCA_012932295.1. Taxonomy (NCBI): domain Eukaryota; kingdom Metazoa; phylum Mollusca; class Bivalvia; order Venerida; family Veneridae; genus Cyclina; species Cyclina sinensis. Next base: position 39,678,281 of record JAAONU010000015.1, on the reverse strand, counting down.
GTCTTGTAAACAGGCAATATAGATACTTGGATAGTACAATGAAAAAATAAATATTAAGACTTAATTAACATTCATTTTCCAGCAGCTGTCAATGATACATATGCATTCTTGCAACTGAAGCAGTTGCCTCGCTCAAAGTGAATATGCAGGACATTGTCTGAAAGTCTGATCATGTACAACGATGCCAGTAGAACCAACAGTTAAGTCAGTGAGGAAAACTTGTGCATTTCTTCAGACAAACATTCTCATAAAAATCAAAGACAACATAGAAAGACTTTAAACTAGACATGATACGCAGCTTGTTAGTTCAGACAGCAAATTAGCAAAAAGCATTCAAGGAAGACAGTGTAAAACAACAACAAGAAAGTTCTTTAGACAGAATTTGTAGAGAGTGAAAGATAGTTGTAGAGGGTATTTTCAAAATCAATATCTATCAGACAAGTATACTAACAACCAGTAAGACTTCATTGACAAAGTGAGTAGTCAGAAAACTTCAAAGGCTAAAAAAAATTGTGCAAATTAATTTAAGCTAGCCAATAAATGGTGGCAAGAGCTATTTGATGTAATTAATTAAGACCAGTCAGAGAAACTAATGTATAAATCAAACCATGAATCTCAAAACAGCTCAACATCCTGTACAATCCAAGACTCTTATCCTTTTATTGCATTTAGTTCTAACATTCAAAGCATTTACAATTAATTCATCCTTTTCTCCAGTCCTTCTTTGACTCACAGCCTTTCACATGTAAGAATTCTAATTGCCCAACTGTCCAATTGACTCATAAAGCTTTCAACCCTCCAGATGTTTATCTATGATATATATAAAATATTGCCCATCAAGTATATTATAAAAAATGATACAATAATATAATTGGTAAACTCAAATTTCTGCCACCATAATTATCTTCTATGTCCACAATGTGTTTATTTAACCACATATGTTGACATATCTCCAAACATTTCAGTAATCCTTCATTCCATGGCACAGAGTTCATCAACGACATTTTCAATACCTTCCATATCGATCTGTACCTCTCTTCATTTTTATCTCATTTTTTTTCACGTTGAAAATATATCTACTATTAAAAACTTAATTCTAAATAAACACTGATAAGAGATTTAAAGTATTTCTTTTAAATTCTTTGGACCTGTTATAAGTGCATCCAATGATTGTAGCCATACCTTTTTTTAATGATACATGTAATTGCATAACAAAATACATTTATGACAAAAGTGTGCACAAATTACTTTCTTCCATGAACAAATGAAAAATAAATAAGGAAACATTACAACATAAATGTTTCGATTGGTCAATACTGTGTTATTAAACACTCCAATCAATTTTGTATAGAGTTTAGGTCTTAAAATATTATATTTCATGGTTGAAAGGGAAACCTCGTTATTTTTTTCAGTTAAGCATTCTTTGTGAACAATAAAGAGGTCTTAATATTTATATGCATCAGCACTTTTCAACTTAAATTATTCAACATTTTGTTGGTGTTTCCTTATCATGTGGCCAGTACCTTTGAAAAGGCAAAGACTATCGAAATCAATAAAATAGCATTATAAATAATCAATGAATTATTCAGATGGTAATTTCTACCTTTATGAATGACTTTCAATAAGTCAGTCATGCTTATGAAAGAAATGACTAATGATGAAAGAATAATTCAAAAGTCAAAATTTTAACTTCTTCAATATGAACTTAAATATTTCATGTTCTGTGGTAAAAAAACAACAACAATAAGTTGCTTCAACAGAAAAAAATTACTTTGAATTATCAAGTGAACATTTTTGTGTAAAATTATGGATTTACTTTGGGAGAATTTTATTCCTACTAAAGAAATGTTATAATCAACAGTTTTATAGATTAGACTGAATTTAGAGATAATTATGGTACTTAATTGTTCCTAGAATTTCATATTGTTCCCTAGGTCTTAGATCTTCAATGAATTCCTGTTACAATAAAACAACAAAAAACAAAAAGTCAAGACAAAGTTAGCTGAATGAAAGGGAGGTTATTTAGAGAAAGTTAAGATTTTTTATGTCATGAGAATTATGGTACCTAGCTTTTTTTTTTATTTAAAAGACCTTGGCTTTGCTTAGATATTCAAATACAAATGAAGTGTTTATAAACAATAAATTACCGATAGTTGTAGATACTGAAATAAACAGTAAATATTTTCTTTCATGAATATGAATTTTCTTTCCAAAGAGGGAGATGATTATGTTTCAATCACATAACAGTGACAGGCCTTCTAACTTTATTTATTGAATAGCAGAAGTGTAGCATTCTGTATGTATAATGATACTACAATTCTACACCCTTGCCTCTGAGCTAACTATAACCAGTTGCCTGTCATGGCAAAACACCACAACTAAAAGTACTGAGATTGAAACCATCTCAAGGCTGATAAATTCTTCTTGATTGTATTTAACAACTAAGACAATAGTTATCTGGTATTATTTAAGTTGACCAACTTTCAAGAAAAATCAAAAATCAATTCTAATTCTCTAGCCTTTAAACTATTTATAATCTTATTTATTTCTATTAAATGTCAATTATAAGTAATATAAAGAGCTACTTGACAAATGAAAATTTATGACATCTCAAACAAGAACCCTTAAAGACTGTTTTATGAATTAAATTATGTAAAAAAAAATGATCATCCGATAACCAGAAAAAATATCCTCACAGTGCAAACAAGTCGCTGTTAAACCTGGTATCATTTAAATACAGCTCTCCTAGAGCTATTGATGGCACACGTAAGTCCCTGACATGTGCATCTAAATTTAGCACCACTGTCACATAAGTCTATCACAGAAACTAAAATCTGCAACACAGAACCTAGTTTATTATCAAGTCCGATCAATATGTAAAAAAAAAACACCCTAAAATCAATGAGTTTTCATTTTGAATGTGAATGACTGTCATGTCATTAATTTTAGATATATCTTTTTATCTTATGTTCAAACAAAATTAAAACCCTCACTATAAAAAAAATCCAGAATCACTGAATATACACAATATATGATGGCTTCAAACATAGTGGTTCCCAATTTCTGTATCACATGTAACTTTAGATCATAGGAAAAGATACATACAGAACCTAAGATATTCTCACGGTTTTATTTAAGCCATAATTTACTGCTCAAATGATGCATTTCATTTTGTGGGTATTTAGTTGCATTAACAGTGACTTCATTCAAATGAATGTTTATTATATCAAAATTGTAACATAAATAAGTTTTCAGCGCTTACTTTCATTATTAAATGTTTTCAACCATACACGGTCTGAAATCTACACTGTCATTGTGTCAAACATTTAAATGTGTTCTAATTTACATTATATCTACAATATCTTCAAGTTCATTCACATTTTCACCACAGTTGAGAAACCCTTTTCAGTCCTGGTAAACAGGGTTAATTTCAAATGATTTTTTACAGGAAGAAAATTGTTTTTTTTTCTCAAAACAAGGCGAAGGAAACAGTGTGTTACAGACACACATATTATGAAAAGTAAACCTGAGTTTGTAACTATTCGCACTTATACATACAGTTGAACTTGTGAACAAAGGTCGGCCAAGGGAAGATAAAAAAATGGCCTTTGTTTAGGGGTGACCTTTGTTCGGAGCCAAAAGGAACTTACCATGCTTGGCTTGAGTGAGCGACGAAGGTCATATTTAGATTGAAATTAACTGCCTAATTATCACATTAGGAACATGTTCTAAATTTAAATATCAAGCTTTCAAATATTCTGATGCACCTATTGTCCAATCATCAATAATAATAATAACCATGCTTGCTTTAACACCTTTGAAAGATAGCTTCTGATATGTTCTCCTTAATTAATAATGATTATGAATGGCCACCATCAAACAATGCATTGACCATTGTTTACAGATCTTAACTGGCCATGGGATGGTCTTTTGCTGACCACTGGCCCAGTCAGCAGGTGACCGTTTTCCCAGCCTATTTTAAAGTATTTTGGGTTGGGAGGAAGTCAGTTCGACCATTGTCCACAGGTGACCACTATTCACAAGTGCCCATTAGCACAAGTTTTAATGTAGTTGTATCATCAACGTAATACAGAAAAAGCCCATTCAAAGAGTGAAAACCTGAAGTTGGCTGACTGACACTATATGCTAAGACTTACCTATTATCAGACCTGATCAGTGTGGCAAGTGTGTTCCGGTACAATAAAGTGTTCTCTCGAGATTCTTCCGCTAACAAGTCACCAAAAGATCCCGCTGAAATTTACAACAAAGTTTATTTCCATCTGGCATAAATACTTATACATTAAGTTTATATGAAAACTGTGTTTTCTTCCTGCTTAACAGTACTGACATTTAGACTGTAAATGTTTCTTATTGTTTTTGTTTTTACATAGCAGTAGTTTAACTGAATTATTTTAAGTAGAAACAGTTCCTGGAACTTGCTATCATACAGTAACAACTAGTTGGTCTTCTGAACAGTCCTTGTGCTAAAAAGAAGAGGGTTAAATCTGCCACCTTTAAATCTATCATGTATCTATCCATACCTCAACACTTCTGCCGCTTCAACACATGTCAACACTTTTCCCACTACAACATTTCTCATCACTACTGCCACTACACCACACCTTATCACTTTTGCAACAACAACACATCCCAACACTTTTGCAACTGAATCACACCTCATAATTTTTGCAACTGCCACTCCTAACGAATTCTGCAACCTTATCACTTTTGCAACAACAACACATCTCAATACTTTTGCAACTGAATCACACCTCATAACTTTTGCAACTGCCACACCTAAGCAATTCTGCAACATTGCCACACCTCACCACTTTTGCCACAACATGGTTACATGACACCTCATGACTTCTACAACTACATAACACCTCATGACTTTTGCAACTTCACCACACCTAAGTAATTTTGCAACTTTGCCACACCTCACCACTTCTGCCACTACACCACATCTCATCACTTTTGCCACTACACCACACCTCATTACTTTTGCCACTAAAACACACCTTATCACTTTTACCACTACATAATATATCTCATCATTTCTCCCATTACACCACACATAATCACTGCTTCCACTACACCACTCAACATCACTTTTCCCACTACACCATACATTTCACTTCTCCCTCAACACCACACATCCCACCTCCCATTACACCAAACATCTCACTTCTCCCACTACACCACACATCTCACTTCTCCCACAACACCACACATCATCACTTCTCCCACTACACCACACATCTCACTTCTCCCACTACACCACACATCTCACTTCTCCCACAACACCACACATCACTTCTCCCACTACACCACACATCATCACTTCTCCCACTACACCATACATCTCACTTCTCCCACTACACCACACATCATCACTTCTCCCACTACACCACACATCATCACTTCTCCCACTACATCACACATGCATCACTTCTCCCACTACACCCATACATCTCAGCTTCTCCCCTACACCACCACATCATCACTTCTCCCACTACATCACACAATACCATCACTTCCTCCCACTACACCATACATCTCACTTCTCCCAATACACCACACATCATCACTTCTCCCACTACACCACACATCATCACTTCTCCCACTACACCCTCATCATCACTTCGCCCACTACACCATACATCTCACTTCTCCCACTACACCACTCATCATCACTTCTCCCACAACACCACACAACATCACTTCTCCCACTACACCATACATCTCACTTCTCCCACTACACCACACATCATCACTTCTCTCACTACGCCATACATCATCACTCCTCCCACTACACCATACATCATCACTTCTCCCACTACACCACACATCTCAGGTCTCCCACTACACCACACATCTCACTTTTCCCACAACACCACTCATCATCACTTCTTCCACTACACCATACATCTCACTTCTCCCACTACACCACACATCATCACTTTTCCCACTACACCACACAACATCACTTCTCCCACTACACCATACATCTCACTTCTCCCACTACACCACACATCATCACTTCTCCCACTACACCATACATCATCACTTCTCCCACTACACCACACATCTCAGGTCTCCCACTACACCACACATCTCACTTTTCCCACAACACCACTCATCATCACTTCTCCCACTACACCATACATCTCACTTTTCCCACTACACCACACATCATCACTTCTCCCACTACACCGCACATCATCACTTCTCCCACTACACCATACATCTCACTTCTCCCACTACACCACACATCATCACTTCTTCCACTACACCATACATCATCACTTCTCCCACTACACCATACATCATCACTTCTCCCACTACACCACACATCTCAGGTCTCCCACTACACCACACATCTCACTTTTCCCACAACACCACACATCATCCCTTCTCCCACTACACCATACATCTCACTTCTCCCACTACACCACACATCTCAGGTCTCCCATTACACCACACATCATCACTTCTCCCACTACACCAAACATCATCACTTCAACCACTTTACCACAAATTATTACTTTTCCAACTACACCACACATCTGAACTACACCACACATCTGAACTACACCATGCCTCCACTTAACAATAACTCCTTGAGAAACTTTGAAACAAGTGATCTAAATGAAGGGAGACAACAACGATAATTAATGCAATATTTGTAGTATGGGTAACATCCCTTAGAAAAATACCTTTATTTCTCAGTCTAACTTCCTGTACATGATGAGAAGGGAACCAGCCTTCTTTCTCATTTACAACACCCTCCCAGAAGCCTGTGTCAGAAACACTCATCACTGAAAAAAGATAAAAAATATATCTTAAACACGATCTAGTCTCAATCAAACGAAACTTCAAAATTGATTTTTGTGAAACTGAAAATTGATACTGTATCAGAAATAGAAAATGGGCAATCCTGTACAATCATTTTTTGTTGTAGAATAAAACAAGTAAAACTAAGTGTTATACCACTGCAGATGAAATCCATAAATAGTTTCTCTATTATTACAAACAGTCAAAAAGCAACTGAGATTTTTCAAAAGCATTCTTTAATCCCTTCTTTACTTATTGCCTGGCACAATGAAATGATTCAGTGAAATATGTTATCAATAAAAATTTGTTAAATAAAAAAAAGTGATCAGTCCCATGCCAACTTGTACAATTGCGTTTCAAAATTAAGTAATTGTTTAGGAAACCTGAAGTTGTGTAAGAACTGTAAGGAAGTGTGAGAAACCAAAGAAAATAAACAAAGGTCAATTAAATATAAGTTTAAATTAGAAGATCTGCTTGCAATGAGATGATAAAGGTGTTTTTGGAACTGGTTTAACTTCAATCTGAACAGAAAGATAAATTTATGTAATATGTAATAATATTACTCAATGTCATCTCTGAGTCTTAAGTCAGTGCATAGTGAAAAAAAATCTGTCTTGATAAGAAAGTGTTAGTTAAGAGGATAAAACAAAGTTTTTTCTAAACATCTTTATAAGGTATTTCTATTGTTTTTTCAAACTTGATCCTGAAATGTAGCTATAAAACAGTTAAGAAAAATACATGCTAATGCTTATCTGTTACTTTGTATCTTTTCTGGACATGAACTAACTACAGCAGTACAAAATCAACTTTTATGTAAACCACTCTAAAGAAACAAACATTTTTTCTAAGAATAAGTAACCTATCATCTAAATTATTTCCTCATGTAAAGGATTCATGCTAGATATATGATAAAAAAAAATCTAACTAAGGTTATGTTGTCATGTTTCTTTAACGCTTTCCATGCTTAATATCTGAACTGGACTTGTCCATCTTTCAATTCAGACAGACCCATTATGGTAATTGTTTCTGGGGGTGCTTACTGAATGGTGAATAGTGCAGACCATGATCGGACTGCTGATCTTAGCCTGCATTGGTCGAAAAAGCAGTCAGTTGCCTCCAGCAGGGTAAGGGTTAATAAATGTACTGAAATTATAAGCAAGGCTTTTGGTGAAAAGGGTATTACAGTGGAAACAAGCCACCATCTTCTTGTCTGTGCAATGAATCAATGACCAAAACCTGTGCTGTGAGTTTTTTTTACAGGAATACTAGTGAGAGCAAGTGGTATGTCTTTTGGCAAACAGACAACTGATGTCCTCAGGTCACCATGTGCTCAGTTTGAACTAGTAATGCATGATATTAGACCTTCGAGAGGTACCTTTAGAACTGGTTCCCTGAGTGATTCAAATAAGCCTCAATAGTTTGTGCTCTTATTGAGCTAATAACAAAGTAGTATAAACAGAAATCAGTAAGGTAACATGACAACCATAACCATAGAAACAGAAAACATACAAAGGGAAGATAAACTTGAGACTGAATATTCATATACATATTATGTTCTATTTAGTATGTACATATGTCTGAAAAATGTAAACTGTATACATGAAAGGGAGGCTGGTTAAATAATAAGTCTGTGACATAAATGTGAGGTATTATTTGTAAAAATGTTCTGCTAGGGATAATATGTGAACAACTTCCATGCACAGAATGTGGGAGGTTGTTTCTGTTAGTAGGAAAGGTGCTGTGTACATTTAACAGATTTAAACCTTGAACGGTATCTCCCACGGCTAGTGGTAATCCGGTTGGGTGTTCTGGAACATAGGGCTCTATACACACAAACTTCTTATCAAGAAGACTCGGTTCTAAGTTGACTTTCCCAAGTATTTCAGATGCGTTAAGAAATCCTGATCCCCTGGAGGCTTGCAGCACTGGATTGTGTCTTCGTGTATTGATTTCATTGGTGATGGGAAATTCAAATATTTCTGGACTAGTCGTCCTTAAGTCGTTACCATTATTTGACACAGCACCAAGAATAAACTTAACTTCTTCTCCTTCCTCACTTATATTTCCAGTACTTTGTTTTCTTGTGGGAAAATCATTCACAGAATTGTTTCTACTTTCCAACTGTATTTGTAATTCCTCATGGAATGAGTCTTCTAAATTTTCACTAATTGCAAGTCCAAGAAAGTTACCAGCATATGTATACCTCCTGTGAAGGGGAGAGAAATCCCGTCGCATAGCCAATTCATGTTGTGGGCTACGCATGGAAGGACTAGGTGTCACATTCAATCTTGAAAGACCTTAACAGTAAGGGAGAAAGTAAAATTCCATTGAAACTTTCAAATACATTACTAAGAACGATTAAGGATAATGTACCACAAGATGAAATCAGTTCACATCTACCTCTATTTCAGATAGAAATGTGTATAACAAAATACCTACATAATACCTTCTAAAGACCCAGTTTCACTTACAGAGATAAAATATACTTTAATAACAGGGCTTACATATATGTGTTACAACTATGCTTCTAACAAGCATTCCCAGTTACAAGACCCTAGGCAAAAGTTTATTACAAACATGGTGAATGTCCAATATCTTTTATAAAATATAGATGTTTGTTGGAAGAAAAGTTGCAAAACGTATGTAAATGATGTTATCTTAGTATATTTTATTTTTGCAATTGAAACTGGATGTTTTAAGTACAAATTCCCTCTCTAAAGATATTCTTTTCTTCTCAATTATGTATCAGAAGCTTTCAAAATAAGACCCTTTCTTGAGTTAAGAACTACAACCATGAATCTATGATGTGTTGTTTTTTCTCTAGTGGTCTATAATCAAACCATGTTAAAAAAACATGTCATTATCTCATGCTTACATGCATTGTCGGATACCCACGCCCAACCCATTACATTACTCTTCATACAATGTAGTGATAACAGAATAAGGTACCGTGGGCATCTGATGATGGCTTACATGTGTGCAGCTTTTCACTCACCTTGGACATATTTTTGAAACTGACAAAACAAACTACTCACCTGGGCCTGAGCTATTACTGGAGATACTCATAGAACGTGGTGAGTCTGAGCCCCGAGACGCTGAGTAAGATCCCGAATCTGAGTACATCTGGTAATGTTGAGGTAAACTTCTCATTGAGGAAGGCGGTGAAGTTATGTTACTATCATCTATAGTACTGGTTATATTTAACTTTGGGTCACTACGGCTTCTTGACATAAGCGACAGGGTACTAGAGTACATGGAAAGCCTTGGTCGCCTACTGCTGAATGTTGGCATCTCTCGGAATGGAACTGAAAATCATTATCATTATAAACTTACGTACTAAGTATTTGAACAAGAGGGCCATGATGGCCCTGGATCACTCACCTGAGTACTTTGGCTGTAGGTTTGCTGTTAAGCAGTATTTCATTTTTTAATTGAAAATATATAAGTGCCTACAAACCAAATATGTAAAATATCAGTCAATAAATAAAGGCTCTATGACAGAAAGTAGAAATATCTATTATAAGCTATGGTGAACTTGACCTTGACCCAGTGACCTCAAACCCTACCCATGGGTAGAGGTCCATGCAAGGAACCTATATACTGAATATCAAAGATATTGGTCTATAACCGAAGGCTTTATGAGGTACAGTAGATAAATATATTTTTAGCCTCCGTGACCTTTAACCTAATCCAATAATTTGAAAAAGCTTGATAAAGCTTGCTTTATGCCAAATTTTAAAATTCAAGGCCTTGTGGTTTCAGACAAGAAGATTTTTAAAGATTTCCTTTTTAACATATTAAGGGCCCCTGGGGCGGGGCAAATTTTGACCCAAGGGCCAACATTTAAACAATATTGGTAAAGGTTCTTTACACAATACTCACCACCAAATATCTAAGGTCTACACCTATTTGTTTTGGAGAAAAATTATTTTTCATGTTTTTCCTATATAAATCAATGTTAAACAAGAGAACCCTGCCAATTTTGACCCAGGGGACGTAATTTGAACAAACATGGTAAACATCCACTAGACAATGCTACATACCAAATATCTAAGCTGTAGGCATTGAGATTTCCAGTAAGAAGATTTTTAAAGATTGCCTTTTTTACATATTAAGGGCCCCCGGGATGGGGCCTATTTTGACCCCAGGGCCAACATATAAACATTACTGGTAAAGGTTCTTTACACAATACTCCACACAAAATATCTAAGGTCTAGTCCTATTAGTTTCGGAGAAAAATGACTTTTAATGTTTTTCCTATATAACTATATGTAAACCAAGAGAACCCTGGGGCGTGGCCAATTTTGACCCAGGGAACATAATTTGAACAAACTTGGTAGACATCCACTAGACAATGCTACATACCAAATATCTAATCTGTAGGCATTAAGGTTTCCAGTAAGAAGATTTTTAAAGATTGCCTTTTTTACATATTAAGGGCCCCTGGGGTGGGGCCAATTTTGACCCCAGGGCCAACATATAAACAATACTGGTAAAGGTTCTTTACACAATACTCCACACAAAATATCTAAGGTTTAGTCTTATTAGTTTTGGTGAAAAATGATTTTTCATGTTTTTCGTATATAACTATATGTAAACCAAGAGAACCCTGGGGCGTGGCCAATTTTGACCCAGGGGACATAATTTGAACAAACTTGGTAGACATCCACTAGACAATGCTACATACCAAATATCAAAGCTGTAGGCATTGTGGTTTCAGAGAAGAAGATTTTTCAAGATTTCCTTTTTTTACATATTAAGGGCCCCTGGGGCAGGGCCAATTTTGACCCCAGGGCCAACATATAAACAATACTGGTAAAGGTTATCTACACAATACTCCATACCAAATATCTAAGGTCTAGTCCTATTAGTTTTGGAGAAAAATGATTTTTCATGTTTTTCCTATATAACTATATGTAAACCAAGAGAACCCTGGGGCGTGGCCAATTTTGACCCAGGGGACATAATTTGAACAAACTTGGTAGACATCCACTAGACAATGCTACATACCAAATATCAACGCTGTAGGCACTGTGGTTTCTGAGAAGAAGATTTTTAAAGATTTCCTATATAAGTCTATGTAAAAGGAAGTGACCCCTGGGACGGGGCCAATTTTGACCCCATGGAAATAATTTGAACAATTTTTGTAGAGTTCCATTAGAGGGTGCTAAATGCCAAATATCTAAGCTCTAGGCCTTGTGGTTTCAGACAAGAAGATTTTCAAAGTTTTTCCTTTAAGTTGCCATAGCAACCAGAGTTCTGCATGGAATCAAATTCTTTTAACAATTTTGGTAGAGCTTCATGCAAGGAACATTTCTGTGAAGTTTTGTTGAAATTGGCCCTGTGGTTTAGGAGGAGATGTTCTTTAAAACAAAAGTTTACGCACGCACAGACGCACGCATGCACCGACGACGGACATTGACTGATCACAATACCTCACCTTGTGCACTACGTGCACAGGTGAGCTAAAAATTATATTGTCACTAAAGAAGTTGTCAAATATAATATGAGAACTAAAATTTGGTATCAAAACTCTCATGAAAATTACCTTCAGCATCTATAAAAAGATGTTTAAAACTGTGGAAATTCACAGAAGTTGACTTCAGAAATTTTAAAAAATCATTAAATGTCCAAACAGGAAATTAGAACCTTTATAATTCAAATCATTCTTTCGAATTTGTTTGTTTTACTTTCAATAGAACATAAAAAAGACTATCTATGTTAAAAAAGTGAAATGTTGTATTTCTTACATACCAACTTGACTTTCGTCTGAGTTTTTAATGAGTTCAGCAAGGGAGACATTTCCTGCTATGATTGCAACTTGCTGTGGGGTCTGGTTGTTGAAGTTGAGAATATGTTTGTTGGCACCACGGAACAATAATACACGTGCACACTGTTCATTATTGTTCACTGCACAGATATGTAATGCTGTGTTTCCACTGGCATTTGCAACATTTAAATCTGCTCCATAAAACATGAGGTGTTCCAAATGTTGAACTAAACCTAGTTTGCATGCCTGCAATAAAAACGTGTTTCAGGTTTTTATAAGTTACCGGGGGTACCATGAAAATTATGTAGCTCTTGATAACAGCAAGTCAAAGAAAGTATGGTTTTCTTAAAAGACCGGATAAAAAACTAGGAGAATAATAATTCATATATATTACGTTAGATACTAAACACTTCCATTTCATATTCATTCTAAATGAAATGAAAATTCAGCAACTGTAATTCATTTGAGTTGACTGAATCATATAAAATGATGAAAGTGTGATAGGTTTTAGTCCATGAATCACCATAATTCTATTATACATTACACCACATCATAAAAGGCTAAAAACAATTTGAATGAAATCAACACTTAGTCCTGTACATTATGCTATGGAAATAAAATATACAAGGTAACCATTACCTGATGAATCTCATACCATCCTTGTTCATCCTGTGTACCTATGACAGCTCGCTCATGCAGGAGCATTTCTGCACAGTTCGCATTTTTGCCATAAAGTACACTGTAATACAAGGGAGTTAATCCTCTGCCGTCTTTGTAGTTTGTGGAAGCACCAAGATCCAACAATGTCTGTAGTTAGAAATTTATCAACAACTTTGCAAATATATCCTACCTGAATAGAATTCTGTTTTAATGGAATCATTTACAAGACCAAAAAAAACCTGTTTTAAAAGATGTCAGAAAGCTTGCTTATTAGAGCATTTCCTCGATACAAAAATGTTCTCTTATATGATTGGAAGGTTAACACTCAAACTCTATTGTTTTTATATATTAATTAACTAAAAAAACTCCTTGTTTATACTGGCTTTATTTTTAGGCTTTTTTTCTTATGATAAAATTAATAAATAAATTTGAATATATTTCCCATTCACTGGGAAAAAAAAAGGTCTTACATCTCCTCCCTGGAGAACAGCTTGCTGTTTGAGTAAAATAATTCATGCACTGCATAATTTTGTCCATGAAAGAGTTTTTTTATCTGGCTTTTTTTTCTTTTTCTTTTTTCAAATAAATACTAAAAGTGAGAATTGTAACAATAAGTACTTGTAGAGCTGTCTGGTTCCCCTGCAAGACAGCTTTATGCATTGGAGTCTGGCCGTGCCGTGTTCTGAAGTCCAGGTGAGCGCCACCACTGACTAGTGTAATTATCACTTCCTTACATTTATCCTTGGGCAAACACACTGCATAGGTTAGTGGTGTCTCTGGAGAAAGATATAACAAACTCAGTACACTTTAAAAAGTACATACAAAACCATATCACAAAATACAGATTTATGAAACTTCATGCTTTGCAAAAAGTAGTAAAAAACTTTCTTGCAACCCTACATATCCTGTCTCAGTACATGAATGAAGTGGTTTTCAACTGCCTTTTAGATTTATGAAGAGCCCTGAAAAGCTAGTATAAAATAAAAATGATGTCTTACCACCCGAGGAATCATGGAAGTTTGGATCAAGTCCTTTATTGGTTAGTTTGTTGATCTTTGACATATTTCCATTCTTTACATGCTCAATAAATTGGCGGAAATTTGCCTGCAAGACAAAAATCATGTGAGCAAAATAATTTCAGAAACGGAGATCAATAATTCACTGTTGTTTTGCCATTTATTATTTCCTATGTAAAAGTTATTCCCACAAAAGTTTCATCGGGTCCAAACCACCAAATCATCACTATAAGTGCCATCTGGTTAAAACTGCCAAATCACAGTTACTATTGATCCAAATTGATGTGTTGGCAAAAAAAATGTATGAGTGTTTATACTAATAAATATTTTCACTTTGATCATACTCAAACAATGAATTGTATAAATAATATGTAAAAAAGATGTAGATACATACACATGCATTTTAAAATCTATGGAATTTACCTTGTTATGCAATTGTTTCAATTTTCTTGGGTTCAGGTGAATCACTTTATATACTCTTCTCTTGTACTTGAACTGTTAAAGACAATATAAAAATATCTTCTATGAGACTACAACACTGATGAAAATTAACACCATATATCTGACCAAAAGATAAATAAGTAAACTTTATTGTTCAAGCATATATAAGACAGCTGATGATTTTTTTTAAGATATGCAGAATTTATACACTTAAAAGTGAGACTGAAACCCACTGAGAGACTTGAACTCTCAACCTATGTATCAGAACTCTGTTGCTCTACTATTAAATTACAAACAAGAACTGTGGTAATGGCCAATGTTAAAGTTTTCAGACAGACTGACAGACTGATGGACAGACGGACTGATGGACAGACAGTTCAAAAACTATATGCCTCCCTTCGTGGACATAATAAACAGTTTTAAATAACCACAAATCTGAAACTTTCTGTAAAGGCCTGATTATATGACACTATATCTGTCTGAGTCTATTAATTAAATGTACCTGAGTTTGTATGAAAAATACTTCCAAAGCTTAGAAATTTTATGTTGTGGGGGTTTGTGCAATATATGAAAAGTTCTCCTATTTAAAACGGACTCCAGGTTCTTTCCAGAACTAATATATGGAACTATGGTGTAACATTTCATTAGAAATACAACTAGTTGTGTTAGTGGAGGAGGGAGATCAATTCAGGACCCCTGGATTACAAGTCTTCTGACTTACGACTAGACCATCAGGCCATTTTTTTTTTATATTTTGGTTTACTGATTTTTTTCAAAAAAAGGTAGGGTAGGAGGAGGGAAAAAAAAAAAATAATCTTGAAAAAAAACAAAAAAACATCGGAAAGTCTTCTTATTTCTATTTATTCCTGAATACTGTATATATGAATATTTAAATAATGTATTCAGTCTTTACTGTGAAGAAACCAAGAAAAATGAGCCGTTCATATGGTACATTTTCCGTAAAATCCGCGTTAGAATTTTTTTTTCCTGAATTTTTTTTTTTTTTTTTTTTTTCATTTTCCAAAATACAGGGTCGGCGGGTCAGTAAACCGAAAAATATAAAAATAATGGCCTCAATCTTCTTCTGACCAGACATTATAGCAATTTACATGCATGTTACATATAGAGAGAAGCAAATCTCAATCTTTCAGCCAATGAAAATTGGATTATTAAAGTGTTTCATGTAATGGCAGACAGCATGATAGGACCCTTTCTTGTAAAATATTTTGGGGGTTAAAACGATATTCTGGAGGTCAAGGTTTCATGCCACAAAACTTGACACCAACTTGACACCTTTATTTACCTCAACAAAGCCTATAGGACCATGAAGGGGGTATTCTCGTAGTAATCTCTCCTCTTCCAGAAACTTTCCCGCTCTCCCATTCATCGGCGGCATATATATCCCATAATTCAATGAATCTTTCAGATCCTGTAAAGCAACAACAAAATAAATGATGACTATAGCAAAGGTAATTTACACTATGCAGGACAATCAATACTAATAAACATGTATAATGAAGCTTGTATTTCACTATAGCAACTGGTGTTTCATTTTACGAGATATTGGTAGAAAATGGAAAAACAGCCAGAAGTAACTTCTGTTTTGCAAAAAAAAAATCAAGTTTGTGTTAAATCATGCAAATTCAAGTTTGAAATGGTATAATCATTCTGTAGGAGATTCAAACAAATTAAAGGGACTTTCTGACAGAGAAAGACAGATGTCTTTTTTTACATCATAAGTAAATAATTTTACTGCAAATCTAAGCCAGATTGAGGTTAGTGACCATAATCTTTTAGAAGCTCTGCAGATCACAGCTTTATCACAGTACAGTTATTCTAAAATGATAAAAACCAGAGCCAGTTGAAAAATAAACAAAAAACTAGAACTATCGCTGAATGCGATTCATACCCCCACCAATGTCCTTGACAGAAGACGACATGGAAAGGTGGTTAAGGGAATAAATTTAGTGGCACAAATACATATACATAAAAAGAAATTATCTCTTGTTAAAAAAACTAACAAATTGTACAGGTAATAGTATAAATATATATTGTCAAATCATGTTCGAAACAGTTACAAATAACGTTTCATTTTCCCAATGTACTAAAACAAACAAAAGCAGTGAAGTTAAGAAAATAGCATAATTATGTCAAAATGTAATTAAGAGTGGAAAAACTTTGCATACTGAACTTACTTGTTCTAGTTTTAGAAATATTCAAGTACATGTTAAAATTTCAGAACATTTTCTAAGTCAATTTTTGACCTTCAAGTGTGGCCTTGACCTTAAGCTGGCACAAGGGTAAGATGGGTTTTGCACATTGCCCAGTTTGGGTGAACATTTGAGTCAAGTTTGAAGAAAATCCTTCCATTAGTATAGAATTTATAGAGCGGACACGACATATTGTCTAGTATTGATTGTAAGTAAATTAAAAGACTTAAAAAGGGGCATAACTTTGTCAAAATGCAATACAGAGTTATGAAACTTGACCTGCATATCTTACTTGTGATACCTCATATATCTTTTAAGTTTTAAGCAAAAACCTGTGCTAGTTTCAGAAATATTCAAGTACATGTTAAAATTTAAGAACATTTTCTAAGTCAATTTTGACCATCAAGTGTGACCTTGACCTTAAGCCGGCACAAAGGTAACATGGGTTCTGCACATAACTTTGTTCAGTTGAACATTTGAGTAAAGTTTGAAGAAATTTCTTCAATTAGTATAGGATTTATAGAGCGGACACGACATATTGTCTAATATTTGATTGTATGTAAATTTGAAGACTTAAAAAGGGGCATAACTTTGTCAAAATGCAATACAGAGTTATGAAACTTGACCTGCATATCCTAATTGTGACACTTCATATATACTTTAAGTTTCAAGCAAATATGTTTTCTAGTTTCAGAAATATTCAAATACAAAAATTTAAGAATATTTTCTAAGTCAATTTTTGACCTTCAAGTGTGACCTTGACCTTAAGCCGGCAAAAGGGTAACATGGGTTCTGCACATCCCCTTGTTGAGGTGAACATTTGAGCCAAGATTAAAGAAAATCTTTCAATTAGTGTAGGACTTACAGAGCGGACACGAAATAATGTCTAATATTTGATTGTTTGATATTTGACCTTCAATTGTGACCTTGACCTTGAGCTGACACATGGGCAACATGGGTTCTGCACATCCCCTTGTTGAGGTGAACATTTCAGCCAAGTTTGGAGAAAATCCTTCAATTGGTATAGGATTTATAGAGCGGACACGATAATAGAGACGGACGGACCGACCGACCGACGGACGCGACAAAGCGAATCCATTATAGCCCCCCGCACATTTTGTGGTGGTGGTATAATAAAAAATTTCCAAGTGAGTCTAAACCTAATATATCACAAATCAAAAAACTACCTTTGCAAATATAGTTAGAATTCTTTGTTTGGCCTCCCATACTGACTCATCTAACTCAAATTGTAGACATTTCTGAAACAAGAAAACAGTGTAACAAAATAAAATGTCAGCACCTCAGTTCAGCCCTTATGTACTCAAATTTTTTATCACAGCAAAGAAGGTTCATGACAAGCGACTGACTCACAGATGTGCCGACAATGAAAACAAGTAATATTTTCAAAAAAAATAGTCGACGTAGTTACCAGTATTAATGTTGAGTTTTTCATTTAGTATTTTAGCAGAGTCACCGTTCCGTTTATTCAATTAATTGATGACATCTACTTTTATTGTGGTTGTTCAAAGTGAACCACGTGCAGTGATATTATAACCCGAAAAAACCTTTATGTTATGAACTGTGTGTGTCGTTGTTAATTTAGAATATTTTATAAAAGATGCAGGCAGATCTTGGTACTATATATATACTTGGAATTGCCATTGAAATACATTTCATGACTCTACTGATCAACTATTCTTTTAAGCATAATCCATTGTATACTTATGTGTCACGTAAACAGAGTAAAAGAAATATTCCTTGTTTCGGACAGTGTAAATCGTGCACAGTCACTGAATTAAAGGTTTAAGTTGATCCTCTTTCTCTTTTTAACCCCGATATACTACAATGTTTTTTCTCTCAATTTTTACAATATACATTAGTTGTGTAAACATTTTTACAAAGAAGTCAATCCTATTTCATGTTTTTAAAGGTTTTGTGTATTTCACATTTATACTGATGTTACGTAAACAGAGTATAAAATCTATTCTCGGATGACCAAACTCCGCGCACCGGTTTACGCAAGGGTTTTAGTCATACCCAGTTAGGGGAGATCACTGCGTTGGTGATTATCGGATGACATGTACCACAGGAGCTCGGGATCTAGGTCGCAGATTTTCCGAGCTATTTAACTCGACCGTCATTTGTTATCAGAACTTAAGGTCTATTTTTGTAAATGACCTGAATTTTCCCTATCCTGACTGTTTAAAATTTGGTCACAAACTCTCGGAATGATTTTTTTTTTTGTAAATCCTTCACTAGATCCCAAGCTCCTGTGCCTCGTTTGCCGCCATGAAATTATCTGTTCTGATTGGTTAGAATTTTACGATTTTCGTTAGCAACGCGTCCCATACCAACGGAAGTTCAAACCAAAAGTAATCGACTACGTCGAAAAAAAAGAAAATGTTTATACATCTTGAAATTCTTGCTGTTAACTGTGAAGAATATATCTAAACTAAGTTACTGAATCATTTTTTGATACAGAAAAACATCAAAATATAAAGTTTCACACACTTTTATGAGTAAAACATTTACCCTGTTAGTCACGGGGAAGATACTTTAGTTATAACATTAATTTTGACGAAAATTTCATATCTAGATGCTGTGGTTCAGTGGTGTAGATCATCGGTCTAAATTTTACTGACGGAAAGGTCATGAGTTCGAATCCTGGTTAAGTCAAAACTTTTTTTTCAGTTTTCATGGTGCATAGAAGCATAATATTATGTTTTTTCCATAGTATATTAACTTCTCTTAAATTTTGAAGAAAAAAATTTTCAGCAAAATTTTGTGGGTCAGTCGCTTTAAAGACATACATTTGAACTTTCCAGATATTTCCTAACTAGACAAGAACACCAGCTGAAAACATCTTTTTTCTGTCTAATATCTCCTACTGTAACACATGAGTTTATAGGGCTATGTTATATTAAGATTAAAAATCAAAGAACTGAAAGAAAGCAGTTCAAAGATACAATGATGGCTGAAACAGAATTCACTGACATTAAGCATAGAAATAGGTAACTCAAAGGTTTGAACCCTGAAAAAATTTGTCTCAGCCTTTCACAATCCCTCACTTAGCAACAAATACAGGCCAAAACGCTCAACAGCTGACATTTAAGACTGATCTTATAAGAATCTTACATAACATATAACCCTTAACCTGCTGGAGGCAACTGACTCTACCTTTAAAACCAGTGCAGACCAAAATCAGCTGCACATCCGTGCAGTCTGATCATGGCATTCAGTACCCCCATAAACAATTAATGGATCTGTCCAAACTGAAAGATGGACAAGTCCATTTTAAATATTTAGCATGGTAAGGGTTAATGAGAAACACAATAATTTTCTAATATTTCAACAGGAATTACTATGTCATGCCCTTCTAATTTTTCAAGCCACAACTGTGTTAAGCCTTGATATAATTGGTCATCAATCAAACATCAATTAACATTATTTTGTACCATACACAGTTTACTTTCTCAAGACAATTAACATTACATTAAATGGTTTGTAATCTAAATGGCAAACAAACAAAGCCACTTACATTTCTTTCATGCCATGCATGTTAAATTTGTGTGACCTTTTATCAATATCTTAAGTCCTAATCAAACTTTGAAATGCAAATAAATTCATAGTCCTGGATACATACATATGTGGCATTACTTGAAGAAAACTTATTGAAGGGTAACTGAAATGCAGATTTTTTGTTTTACAATTAAAAAAAATGCAATGACAAAAATTAACAAAAACTTCATTCAACTTTTGCTATTTAATTTAAGTCATATGACAACCAGTTTTGAAACAAAAAACTGTACCACTACCTAATCATTTCAATGTAAACTGTAAGCTATTTAAATAAGGTCGATTCTCTCTAAAATAATTAGAACTAGATCCACTGGCAGAAACAGAAAGCTAAATTTTATTGCAAACTTCATTACAAACAACCAGAATGTTTTTTACAAAAGCAAAAAAAGTCAACTAAACTCCCATAACTCCTGCAAAAAACAGTCAAAATAAAAATCCTGGCAATTATATAAGAAAGTCTATAAAGTCTCATAACCCCTGCAAAATGAGTCAAGTAAGGAACGAGACAAGTGAGAAGTCCTGAAAATATGCATGCTCATCACAACTTGGTACTGAACATTTCTAGAAGGTTTCATTAAAATCTGATAAAGCATGAATGTTGGAGAAGTTACACTGACAAAAGATAAAAATGAAAGTCTATAAAGTCCCATAACTCCTGCAAAAATCGTCAAGCAGAAAATTGTGAGAAATTGCATGAGGCACTAGGTACTGATTATTTCTATGAGGTTTCATCAAAATCTAATCATGTATGTAGGAGAAGTTGCACTGACAAACTTTGTGACAGACAGACAAACATGGACAAAATCAATGTCTCCTGACCAGTACATGGTGGGAGTTTCAAACTGCCACAGATGAAAAATGAACTTGCTACTGAGATTTGATCAGATGAATGATGATCCTCTATTAGTTCAAGATAACAGTTATAAGGAACATTAATCTGTGGGAACTCCTTCCAAACAATGATACAACCAGTGTATTAAGGTTGATAGAAATAGCACAACTACCTGCACTTTTAACTCTGGAACAGACACACGTATGAACACTGTACCACTCTGGTGCTCTGACATATATGTAGATGTTGTACCATATCTAGCATCTTTCAGCGTACTTCTTCGATCAATATCAATTTCTCGCAGTAACGAAGCAGTATTGTTTTCATGATCATGTAATGTTCCCACCTGCCTATTTTGAAACGTTCCACCTCTAAATTCTGTCATCTTTAAAAGGTGATGGTCATTCTCAGTAAACACTCCTAAAGTTGAAAGAAAAAAATGTTACAGCGACATGATAAACAGAATTTTCAAAATCTTGGCATATTATTGCAACTTGTGCATTATTAAAAGAAAAACTAAAACAATTCTGAATTACGTCATCTTGAAAAGGTCAAGGTCATTCTGTGCTGACACTTTTATAAAAGACCTAAAAAATATGTTGACAACTCTATGTTAATGAACTGTAAATATTTAATATCATTGCCATAGTAACATTGTTTGTGCTTTGAGTGAAGAACCACAAATATGCCTTTGCAAAATGCAAATATCATTAATTCCCAGATGTACTTGTTAACAGAGTCCCATTAAGATGGCAATAGTTAAAATCTAATACATCTTGAAGAGTCTCAGAATTTCAGGAAAGCATTACAAATGTAACTTTTGTTAATTAAAAGAATTTATCTGAGATATGTAAGTGGACACAGGATATTTCTGGTTTAACTTAAAAGTATCATTTACATGTTACAGTAAACACTGTCTAGAAATATGAGGAAAAAATCAAATTACTTCCTTACATAAGTTGGTATGATATAAAGGTGACACTATTTTAGGTACAGAGAAAGGATGACAACTATGAACATAAACAATAAGAGGAACACCACAGTGACATGTGACATATGGTAATCATCATGTGGTCTCTATACACAGCTATTTGTCTTTATGTCAATGCATTAAATAGTCAACCAGTCAAAATATACTGAAGTATATAACAAATGACTACAAAATGTTACAGAAAGCTATTCATTGTAAAGAGCTGATTTCATTTTACCTGTTCGGCTTTTAATGTCGCTAAATATGGGGTTGGGTGGCAGTTAAAAGTGGGAGTTTACCTATGGTAGCTACCATTCCTTGAAAACTGATTGACTAGTTACCTTTCATAAGAAACTGCAAACCTAACCCTACTCAGGCTGGTAAAAGTGTGGAAAACACTGAGGAACAAAATTAATGAATGCTCTTTTTATATAATTATTTAGAGGACAAACCTGATTGTCACAATGGTTACCTGCTATACGCACCAAGTTACTTTTGGTTTTGTATTTCTTGTTTCTTCATTGCCCTAAGGAAACTTCAATCCTGGAAGTCTCATGGCATCGTCTGAAAGAAAAGTATATAATCAAACATCCAGCACAATGTACAATTCAAGAGAGACACTGAAAAAACAGAACTGTTTATAATTTATAAAGACTGTCCTAACACTTAAACAACAGACATCAGTCATGATGTTGGAAAGATCACAAACAACATGATGTTAGACAGATCACAAACAACATGATGTTAGACAGATCACAAACAACTTGATGTTAGACAGATCACAAACAACTTGTGACATCTACATAGCTCTTACAATATTTTTTATATACTTCTGTAAAACTGGTCTGAATAAAAGATCAACTGCCAACAGACAAGGGCAAACAATTCATCTATTTCTGAAATTACTTTAAATGTCATTTAATGTGTCCTTTAAGAATGAACAAACTGCTTTTTTAAGACCTTTTTGAAATAAAATGTGAAACATTGTTTGCTTTTATTTGAAAAGGGACAGTTTTCAAAACTTATATACATTTCTCCATACTCAAGTGGTTGTAAACTGCAGGTGGAAATTTATATCAACAGATCAATATATATCTCAAGTTTGGTAACTCTGCAATCACTCATGTTAGATAAGATATTCACTGCATTCATATACACCAGTGAAAGTTATAAACTATCCTTAACTTTATTTGTAGAAGTTGCACTTATGTAATAGCAAAGAATTGCTATCTATCAGCATAACATGACAGACAGAACACAATCAGACATATTGTGATACAATAAAATTACTGTGTTCTGTTAAAAAATTTTTTTTTGGTCCTATCCGAATGTTACTTTCTTTGAAAAAAAACTTGCAATACACCACAAAAAATAGTTGTACAAAAAGAATGATCAGCTCTCTGCTTCACAGAATCATGCTTCAACTGTACTTAAAATTCTTCAAACAAAGTACTGTGTTTAATGCATATGTCTACTACTATTCCAATATACTGACATATGACAAAATATTAACTTGCACACACAATATTCACAATGTTGTGTAAAGCCAAATAAGAGCTATAACTTATTATAACGTAAGTGAAGAGTTATCCCCCAATGACTACTTAATATGGTGACCACAGTGAAAATAAACAAGACAATAAGGCTGCTCACAAAAACTTCATCATATTACGAAGTCAAACAAGGGCAACAACTCCAAAATTTTCAAAATGTTTCCACAATAGTCTTACCAAAATTTCTTAGCCAAACAAGGGAGATAATTATAATTACATTCAGTCTAGAGTTCTCTACACATCTGGATACTGTTTATTATTCAAAAAAGGCATCCACTTCATGTAGAGCAATGAGACATGTTTAGGAAACAGAGTTGTATGAATGACATCTGATTGACATCTATGTTGGTACAATGTAAATAAACCCCACATAAAACTTTTCTCATAAAACCTGTACTGTACTGTTAGCCACTGTGTTCTTAATAACCTTTGACATACCTGATTGAAAGACAAAATAATCTCTCTCAAAGATATACAGCCCAATTTCATCTCAAAATGTTGACACATTTTCTTCATATTTTAAGATAAGAAGAAATTATTTTGTGTATCAATTTTGCCCCTTATAAGTCTGTAACCTCTTTGAAGTGTTGTAACAAATTCTTGACTTCAATATTACCAAATATTGACTGTAGGACTGTGATTATGTGTGACAACGTCTGTGTACTAACATAAATTATTCTGCCAAAAACTTTGTTCTGTAAAGACTCTAGCAGAATATGATAATATCAAGAAAATGATTTCATTGTAAGGTCCCTTTTAAAGCCTGGAATTGTGGAAGCCCCATGTGTGTTTCATATTTCTTATATCTTTCTTTTTCTAAATACATATGTGCCAAAAATGTTCATGGGTAATATCGCCTTTGAATATCTGTCTATAGTACACTCATTTATTACACATACTTGACAAGCCTAAGACAATATTTTAGCCATGTTATAAATGACATATGACTTTAATTAAAAGTATGAGTTTTTAAAAATTATAAGTTTTTGTACTATATGTCAAGGTACAAAAAAATAACACTGAAATATACTTAATATTCTAAATTTAGACTGAACATTCTGATGTCATTAAACAGCTGTTTGACAAATAAATAACATGTTATCTAGAAACATACCAAAACAATTATTGATACAAACTGTTTCACAACATACACATCTTCCAATAATCTCCAAGCTATAGTTTTATTTTCCATCGAAACATGTGATTCAAATTCTACATAAATTATTCCTTTCTTACTTTTCTGTTTTAGTTCATCATGTTTTGTTTATCAAAAAGTTTTCAATAAAAACCTATCCATCTGTAACACTTTTTGTTTTATCTGCTAATTTTGTGAATGACTAACCAAGTAATAAACAGCAAAGATAATTTTAAGATATTCCAGCTCACAATCTAAATGGTTCAATGATGACCTATGACCCCAAGGCAAAACCTTAAAACACCACAACAGGACATAAAGGAACATACAATGGACATGTCAATGAATAAGGAAATAAATGATGCATTTTTTCCAAATGTTTTATGAAAGCATGTTCACCTTTTTAAATTTTACACAAGGAAGTTGACTTCATGTTCACCTGTCTCTTTCTTCAGCATTCAAATTGTATCACAAAGTTATACAAAAAAACTCAAAAATCTGACCGACTTACTTTTAAAACATTGAAATGCTGATACT